>CM061749.1:296879437-297343056 GCA_030979885.1 Lolium multiflorum | reverse complement strand
GGAGCGGCACGAAGCGAAGGGGCTAGAGCTGGAAACGGCTAGCAGCAGGGAGTTTTTTTTTTTGAGGGTGAGGCCTCCGCGCATTCCATTCGGTGGGAGTAGGAGCACGGCCTGTATGGCCGCCTTTGGTAGCTGGGCTAATTTTGGGCTTCTGAGCCATCTCTAGCCCGTTGCAAATGAGTTTTGGGTTATATTTGACATTTCTTTGGTTGCTCGTGAAGCAATTCTGTGCACTGATGCGCGTAATGTACACGTCCGTTGGAAACCCTAAGAGGAAGGTGTGATGCGCACAGCAGCAAGTTTTCCCTCAGAAAGAAACCAAGGTTATCGAACCAGTAGGAGCCAAGAAGCACGTGAAGGTTGTTGGTGGAGGAGTGTAGTGCGGCGCAACACCAGTGAAACCAGCGCCAACGTGGAACCTGCACAACATAATCAAGATACTTTGCCCCAACGTAACAGTGAGGTTATCAATCTCACCGGCTTGCTGAAAACAAAGGATTAAGCGTATCGAGTGGAAGATGGTGTTTGTTTGCAAAGAACAGTAAAGAACAATAATTGCAGTAGAATGTATTCAGATGTAAAAGAATGGACCGGGTCCACAGTTCACTAGTGGTGTCTCTTCAATAAGATAACTAGCATGCTGGGTGAACAAATTACAGGTTGGCAATTGACAAATCAAGATTCAATACATATCAATGATGATTACTATGAGATTTAATCAGGGCATTACGACAAACTACATAGACCGCTATCCAGCATGCATCTATGCCTAAATAATCCACCTTCGGTTAGCATCCGCACCCCCTCCAGTATTAAGTTGTAAACAACAGATAATTGCATTAAGTATGGTACGTAATGTAATCAACACAAATATCCTTAGACAAAGCATCGATGTTTTATCCCTAGTAGCAACAGCACATCCACAATCTTAGAACTTTCTGTCACTGTCCCAGATTAAATGGAGGCATGAACCCACTATCGAGCATAAATACTCCCTCTTGGAGTTACAAGTATCAACTTGGTCAGAGCCTCTACTAGCAACGGAGAGCATGCAAGAACATAAACAACACATATATGATAGATTGATAATCAACTTGACATAGTATTCTAGATTCATCGGATCCCATCAAACACAACATGTAGCATTACAAATAGATGATCTTGATCATGTTAGGCAGCTCACAAGATCTAAAAAATGATAGCACAAGCGGAGAAGACAACCATCTAGCTACTTCTATGGACCCATAGTCCAAGGATGAACTACTTACGCATCAATCCGGAGGCGGGCATGATGATGTAGAGCCCCTCCGGTGATGATTCCCCTCTCCGCAGGGTGCCGGAGGCGATCTCCGAATCCCCGAGATGGGATTGGCGGCGGCGGCATCTCTGGAAGGTTTTCCGTATCGTGGCTCTCGGTACAGGGGTATTTGCGACGAAGGCTTTAAGTAGATGAAAGGGTAGGTCAGGAGGCGGCGCGAGGGGCCCACACTATAGGCGGCGCGGGCCCCCTGCCGCGCCCCTATGGTGGCGGCGCCTCGATTATCCCTTCGGTCTTCCGAAAGCTTCGTGAAAAAATAGGACCCTGGGCGTTGATTTCGTCCAATTATGAGAATATTTCCTTTGTAGGATTTCTGAAACCAAAAACAGCAGAAAACAGCAACTGGCGCTTCGGCATCTTGTTAATAGGTTAGTGCCGGAAAATGTATAATAATGATGTAAAGTATGTATAAAACATTCAAGTATTGTCATAAAAGTAGCATGGAACATAAGAAATTATAGATACGTTTGAGACGTATCATGCACCAGTTGGACAATAGAGTCTTTTTTCGTTTGGTGGCCTGCACAGGCTTTATTTTGGTTGTGGTGATGCAATCTACTGTTGTTTGGTTGCACAAATGAGGCTACCATACTTTTCCGATGGTTCAATATGGTGAGATTAGCATGTCATTGCATGTTACAACTGATCATGGAGGAATCATAAGAACCGACGATGATGAAATCTTCACCTCCTTCTTCTAAAGGAATTGGATGATGATGCATTTCCAGATGATGCATTGGTTGATGAGAAATTGCCAAATGATGCATTAGCTGATGAGCTATTGTCGGAATAGCCACAGCCTCAACAGCCAAGAAGCTCTCATACTCAGCTTGTGTCTCCTCCAAAAGTTTTCTACCCTATGTAATCGTTGTTGGAGAAACCAATGACTTGCTCTTGGCACATCCTCTATGAACTGTAGATTCTTGGATGCCTCCCTTTAAAGACCACATACCACTAACATGGCACAAAAAGAACAAGTAAGGTTATTGATCACAAGCATTAAACAAGCCATAAGAAAGCATCATAATGTCCACACCAGATCATAAACTAAGAGAAGCATGCATGCTCATTACCAAAAGTGGATCACAAATCATCTTACCCTTAAAACTATGGTGTCAACCTACCACCATATTAAAAATGTGTGGCATACTAACACCACAAGGTCACCATCACATAAGGGGTTAGTATATACCAATACTACCTCATCATAGTTACGGGCCACAAGACGTTTTTAAGCCCTAGCGACACCAAAATGTACATCATCATCATCCTCATCAAGTCATCATCATTACCATCACAATCACCTCAATGCATGCATCCTCACCCCATGTCTCCAAGGCCACCACTACAGATTGTAGTAGTACTTGGACAGGTAGATCCTGAGCCAGAGGACCCAGTGTGGTGGTACCATGTGAAAAGGAATTTCTCCCATAATGATATTTTGTGTGTTTGTTAACAACATAAAGATGGTTGATTGTGTGCTTATATGTTTTAGATTGTATCTATGTTAAGCTTGTCATGGTTATCGACCCATCAAAAGTGAAAAGAGCATGATGGCGCCCGTAGCTTTGTGGTGAAGTGTCTAGAGGTGCTCAAGATCAAGATTAGGGGTTGGCTGGGAAGTGTGGTGCAGAGAACTACAATATTGCAGTTGTGTGCAAGTCTCTAGAGACTCTAGTCCACCTAGACGGAACACTCCGGTGAAAGCCCTCGGGCCGACTTGCTCGAGTTTTTGGCTCGTGTGCCTTGCTCCCAGTATGAGGGTACGGGAGCTTTTCTAGCTAGGCCAGGAACCATATGTCTCCAGGGACATGTCCGAGCAGTGGGGTACCGACGGCGGATGTAGATGATGTACGTGTGTAGGGGGAGGCACTGGCTGGCATCGTAGTCGACGGCAATATCGGCAAAGTTTATGCGGATCTTAACCATGAAAATTGGTCGGAGGTTCGATGACTACGGCAGCTTGTATGAGGTGTACATGATGTGCTCGTTAAGAGTCTGCTAATCCGGATGTAAGCTCTCGTTTTGCCTAGAGGGAGTCTCGGGGTATGCGATTGTTCCTGGCCCTTAATTGGTCGAGTGATTTCATTGTCTTTCCGGTCACAAAGAGGCCCCGTTGACACAATTTTCGTCCATTGTCGAGTTTGTAGGTGTTGTATCGTGGCTTCGGATTTTGTGATGTATGTTCTTTGTCCATTCTTTGTTGAGTATCCTAATAAAAAGCAATAAAGATCGTATACATCTATTCGATGCAGAGACCTGGGGTTCACACCTCCATTTCGAAAAGAAAAAAATGCCAGTCCCTCACCCCCCACACACAAAGGCAGTGACTAATGTACAATATTAGAAATAGAAGGGCTAAACCAGAAAATTGGCAAAGTGATAGCTATCTTCTCCGGCCAAATGCTTCGGCCACCCCGCATGCCTGACTCCGGCCACCTCCTCATCGTGCTCGCGCCGCAACTGGCGCCTCCTCGAACCCTTCCGCGACGCCGCAAGCTCGAGCTCCTCCCTTCAACGCCCAACTTCCCTCCACCATGCCTCCTCTGCTCGTCTCCCACTAGATCGATGTCATCATGTGGCCCTGCGCTCCGCCGAAAGCATGAGCTCCGCCGACATCAAGGCGGTGAGGCGGCCCAAGGGCGACGGAGCTCCTTCTGGAAACTGTCGAGGTCACGCAACTTGAGAGATGTCGTGCGCTGCCCGCTCGGGTCTGTGCCCGCTAGAGCTTGACGAGCAGCGTGATTTGTGTCCGACGAACAAACTAGAGGGCGATAGAGGGAATGTTGGCAGCAGGGTTCGCAGTGCAGTGCGGATCGGCATGGGGAACATATTTGGATTGCTGTTTTGGAGGCGGGGAATTGACAGAGGGAGCTCTAGGTAGAGGAACTAAATGTTTAGGGATTTTTTTAAAAAAAACTTGTATGACGGAAACCCTTTTAGGTCTAACAAGTGGGGTCCATTACCCGACATCAGCAAATATGCTGTTCTAGGTCACCCTGTGATTATCATGGACTTTCCGGCTGCATTTAGTGGTCGTAAAATATATATCCATATGTACGATGACGGAGGCGGGCAACATTATCGAGTTTACTCACCGTGAAATGACCGTGAGTATGTGATCCGATTTGACCCGCCGCAGCAAATATCCTAACCGACTACCATCGTGTGACCTCGCTACTTACAGGGTGGTCCAAGGTCTTTAAGCTGAGGCAGCTTTTTTAAACTTGAGAGAAACCGGCTCGACGTGTCTCTAAGTAGCGTGTTTGTACTAGTGTGTTGTTATTTTAATTCAAGTTACATTTGATCTAACCCATATATAACATCGCCCAAAGCAAGATTTTAGTAAAGGTCATAATTGAAGTTGTTCCTCAACTTGATGACCCACTTCAATTTCATCAACTTAAGTGAAACATTATCCGTCAAACACATCTGGTTGAGGTTGGAAACTAGATTCAGATTCCATTGATAGAGATAGGATGAAAACATCGCAAATATAACATCTATGGAGATATTTATACGAATAGGAGTTAGGACAATATATGTCACAACAAATAATCTCGGATCGATCACTTGGTTTCATCAACGGTATATCTTCAACATCGAGCTCCGTGAGCTTCTCTTTCTCTACGACACAGACTTATGCATAGAAGGCAAGTCCAGCGTCAGGATTAGGGGAATCACAAGTAACTTGTTGTAATTATTGGGACTTAATTTCCCACATTGGAATGGAAAATTAGATATAATGTTGCACACAGATTAGAACAAAAATTAGAAGAAACAAATGATCAAATGGCAGGAGAACCACCTCTTTATCCCCATGCATTTCTTCTGCTTGTTTCATGCGTCGCAACTTAATAAGTCTCTAGAAAAGATTTTTGGCCTGGTGGCAATCAATTTATCAACTCCACAAGGGCATATGAAATTTCCATGAAACAGATAAAGTAAATAGAGAGTTTCAGCACGGTGGAATTTGGTTTCCAAGCGTCTAATGATAAAAAACCAAATTTACAAGGTTATTCCACATGGACCCAAGATATGACAACCCTTGACACCATACCTTGTTGCTGAGACATGGAAAAACAGTTCTTCGGTTTCTAAAGATATTCTTTAACATGCTTGGATTCAATGAATACCGTGATTTTTTAAACCAAAGTATTCTCCAAAATCGCAGTTTTTTTGCCTTATCGAAAATTTCAGTCCGTGCCTCTTTTTTTCTGAAGTGAAGAATTTGCTAAAACTGCTTAAGGGCCGAGTACCTTGCCAGTAAATCGTTTTTCGAATAATATTGTTTTAAAAAAGGACCTCCCAAATGAAGCCTAAATTGCTTTGCTTTGGCAGAAACTTAGAGGGCGGTTGAAGCTGCTTGAAAAGGATAAAAAACAATAGTAGAAGAGTTTGAGTTTTATATATTGGGCGTGTTTTCCTGGTTAGAATAATCTTTTCTTCAATTTTCTCCAGAAATGGATGCAATCTAGAAGTCATAGCAGATCATATACTTGGACAGATTTAGCCTTAAAGAATGTGACATAACCACTGGCCAGTGCATATTTCCATGTGGCTACCTAAAGGAGGAGAAACGGACCCAGTCAAGAGACTCTCCAGTCTCAAATGAATATTTTGGGGTCTTGTTGACAACGAAATAATATTTAGAATGCACAAGAATCAAAACTCACCGGTATAGAGTAGCTATCTAGTGAAGAGTGTGGATCATTGTCTTCATCATATGGATCTTTCCATGGAAGCGTAGTCGCAAAGACAAGCCTTCGAAATGCAAGCTCCTGGATACATTTAAGTAAAACATTAGCCAGCAGTAGAACTAGCTAAACAAAACAAGTGCAGCAAGCACGGGGTGATGTTTTATGCTGCTGCCAAACAAGTGGAGCATTGGTTTGTTATACTTCAATACAACACTGATGCTGAATTAGAAAATAATTTACCCTGATCCTTGCATGAAAATCGGAGTTATCTCTTAACAATTACCGGAAGCTGCATTATTCAACTAGACTCCGAGCATCACTGTGGACATGTTCATGAGCAAGCCATTCAACCTAACAAAAAAACTCATGAGAGTGAGTGAATACAAATCAACAGCAAAATGCTAGGACATTCAGTAGCTCCTATAAACTTCTCCACTTTGGTCGCACACTATTTAAAATGGCTCAGTTGAGCTTTGCATCTCCTATCTTACATCCATTTCTCATTAGCCAATTGGTATCCTAAATGAAACGTGAATGACAGGACCACTATCAAGAAACAACATTTGAACCCAATTTTTTCCATAAATTGCATCTCTATACACAAGTTGCTATAGGATCAAAGCCAAGGAGTAGAGACACACCATACTCCCAGCCCGCGTTCACTACAAAATATTGCAGGCATCTATCGCAATCTACCTGTTTTCTAGCCCAACATAATACTGGAGCATCCTGATAATTCAGATCATATCGATTTTAAGGGATCAACAACTCTCCAAGTTGCTAGAAACCATGCACTCAATAATTAGCAAAAATCAAATGTATCAAACCACACTTCTTCATGACAAACTATCAACTAACTACATTTTGAGTAGTAGTTTCCCAAAATCAAACTTCCTTTGTATTCAGAAAACTCCACTTCTAAGGATACTATGGAACTAATAGGCATAGCCCACCCGCCCGGAAACAATGGTGAATGTCCTCAACTCCCTGTTATGAAGTTGCAGTGGTCTCTGTTCATAGTTGTGTGGGTGCAAATTGGTCGGGTCATGCTCATCAGTTCAACTGTGTAGCACCAGAATAAAAAGATCCAAGCCAGGGATGGAGCTGCATGCATGGCAATGGTGTCAGCTCACACCAATGGATTTTGAAAATTCCTTCATTAATTTTGTACTAATCATTTTTTATTTGTAAAGGTGACACGAGCTGACCCCATCAGATTATTTTTCTAGCTTTGTCCCTGATCCTATCGTACGGTGAGTTCACGAGAAACACTCACGCAAAAATGCAAAATAGCATTTCAGATCTGCAAGGAACTAGTCTAGTAACTGTAGTTGGCAACTAATTGGCACAATATGAATTAGCATGTCAATATAGGAAATGTTGTAAACAATTACCAAAAGAAAAAGAAAAAAGCAAATTAAACCAACCCTGTTGCCAAAAGAAAAAATAAGCAAATTAAACCATGTTGCCAGATACACGTGCATGCGGCCATCACAATTTGGCAATCATTTGCTTCACCACGACGGTGACAAAACAGCCTCCTGGTTGGCTTCATTGCTATCCTCTCCGGATTCCAGCGCTAGCGTTTACATCCATACATTACCTACTTTGTCAAGTTTTCTCATCCAAAACAAGAAGGGAATTGGCAACATCTAGAACCAATTAGATTTTCACACTAATCATGTTACTTACTTTTTTTATCCTCTGGCGAACTCACACCAACCTGCTCCACGATGGTTACAAAACAGTCTCCTGGTTGGCTTCATTGCTATCCTCTCTGGATTCCAGCGCTAGCGTTTACATCCATACATTACCTGCTTTGCCAAGTTTTCTCATCCAAAACAAGAAGGGAATTGGCAACAGCTAGAACCAATTAGATTTTCCCAACAATCGTGTTACTTACTTTTTTTGTCCTCTGGCGAACTCACATCAACCTGCTCCACTAGCAAATGAGTATAAGACACCTTATGTCCCCGTCGATCCAAAGATATCTTCTTACACTACTCCCTCCAAGACACACTCACAATGCCAAACAACCGAAGGAAACGCGATACCTGCGATGAACCCAAGGTAGGCGATGGTGGTGCTGACTGCAATGACACAAACAAGAAGAGATCCATCGCCAACAAACTCACTTTCAGCGATGCTGCAATCCAAGATCCACATCTCCTCATGAATGGTGACGATGATGAGGTCCAGGTGGAGCCTCAACAAACCCAAGTGAATGGGAGCGAGACTAGTAGTAAGTCCCAGTGGACCGCCCACCACAGTGATAGAGCTGGGGACATTGATGTCTCACCTCAACAGCATCTACTGTTGTGGGTTGAGAACCAGTCAGGCACGTGGTGGAAGCACTGCAGCAGCCCTGGCTACCCTGAGTACAAATTTCGCAGCCATTTCCAGATGGGTTGGGAAACCTTTGACATGATATGTGATGTGCTGGGCTCGGCGATCGCCAAGGAGGACACACCGCGCCGTCCCGCCATACCCGTGCGCCAGCGTGTCGCTGTGTGTGTTTGGCGCCTCGCCACCGGTGAGTCCCTCCGCGCCGTCTCTGACCGGTTCGGCCTCAGCCTTTCAACCTGCCAAAAGATTGTCCTCGAGGTCTGCGCCGCCATCTGCCAGAGGCTTATGCCCCACTTTATTCGCTGGCCTGACCAGGCCACAGACTTCAAGAGCAGCTTTCAGGCCATCTCCGGCCTGCCAAACGTCGTCGGTGCCATCTATACCACCCACCTCCCAATCATTAAACCAAAATCCCATAACTCGAGCTACTACAACCGTGGTTGGTCGGCGCGCAACAAGAAGCCCTCTTTCACCACCACTCTCCAGGGGGTCGTTGACCCTAACGGCATTTTCACCAATGTATGCATCGGTTGGCCAGGTGCCATGCATGATGATGAGGTCCTCATCAGATCAGAACTGCAGCAGCATGTTGGAAATGGCATGATGGTGGTTGGTGGCTCTAGCTACCCGCTGATGGACTGGCTTCTCGTCCCATACACGCACCAAAATCTAACGAGGGAACAACAAGTGTTCACCGAGAAGGTCATGAAGCTCCGGCGCGTTGCCGTGGATGCTTTTGCACGGCTCAAGGGACGATGGATGTTTCTGCAAAAGCGTGCAGAGATGAAGACCTCAGAGCTCCCTTCCGTGATCGGCGCATGTTGTGTGCTGCACAACATATGTGAGATGAAAGGGGAGGAGATGGGTCCAGGGCTGCAGTGTGATGTCATCGATGTCGAGACAGTGCCAGAGTACCATGTGCATTCTGCTAGTGCCAGCAAGGCCAGAGACAAGATCGCGCACAACCTCTACCATAGCGGGCTGGACGGAGCCAACTTTTGATTCTCATCCTCAATTTTTCATCATAATCATCACCACTTGGTGGTTTGATCAATTCAATGATACTGCCTCTCTTGTGTCATTTGGTTGATTTGCATTGGTCAATCAACTAAGGATTCCCCTTATTACTTTATTTGCTCATAAAATTGAGAGAGGGTTATTTTAGTGGCAGCTCAGATTCTCAAGACATCATCTGAAAATTATACCAGAGAAGCAAACATCCCCATTTGTTATTCTTTGTACTGGTTTGGTTAAATTCCATCGATTTGGTTGAAGAAATTTCTGGTTCCTATGCTATGCACGTTTTGTCCCATTGTATACCAGAAAAAATTTCATTTCTTATTTGTCATAGCAATGCGAGGCCAAACTCAGCTAAGTGGTTTGTATTTTGTACTATTGGATTTATCCACTCAAGTCCTGCTTGGAACAAAAAAACTTCATCACGGGAACTCGCCAAGTTCCAGACAGGACCTAATATCTTTTTACAACATCTAGAATGCAACTCCAGATGGTTCTACCCACTACTTGCGGCGGTCCATCAATTACGTAACAGAATCGCCCCGAGGGCGTCCTGTCAATTAAGTCGACGAAAAACACATTGTGTGGCTTAAATCATCTAAGTTAGTCAGGATACAATCTGGTAGCCATTTTTATATGAAATCTGACCACTGATTTGTTCATATTGCCTACATATTAGAAGGCAGTTTAATCCGTAGGAGTAGGAGTGCAACATTGTACCTAGCGAATTGTTCGATGGCGGCAACTGTGTCCATGGGGAACCATCAGCGGCCGACCCGGCGGTCGACGGTGATCTCCGGCACTACGAAGACGAGCGCCTGCTCCTCGTTCCGCTGCTTCTTCCTCCCGTCAGCCCGCTTCATCCTGTCCCGCGCCTCCTGAGCAACTTCCACAACCACGCCCCGCGCCTGGGAGAGCTACGAGCGCACCCGCCCCTGCACCGCATCGACGAAGCAGCAGGGCCCGCAGCGACCAGAGAGAGCTCGACGACCAATCGATTGGCGCCTGGCATCTAGGAGGGGGTGCGCTTACTGGTGTCGACGTCGGGGAGTTTCCATTGGGAGAGGAAGGCGAGGGCCGGCGGGCGAGCGCGGCGGCGGGGGAGCGGCACGAAGCGAAGGGGCTGGAGCTGGAAACGGCTAGCTGCAGGGAGTTTTTTTTTTTGAGGGTGAGCCCTCCGCGCATTCCATTCGGTGGGAGTAGGAGCACGGCCTGTATGGCCGCCTTTGGTAGCTGGGCTAATTTTGGGCTTCTGGGCCGTCTCTAGCTCGTTGCGAATGAGTTTTGGGTTATATTTGACGTTTCTTTGGTTGCTCGTGAAGCAATTCTGTACATGAGTTGGACAATAATTTAGTCGTGTTTGTTTGGTGGCCTGCACAGGGTTTATTTTGGTTGAGGTGATGCAAATTGTTGTTGTTTAGTTGCACACGTGAGGCTACCATACTTTTCCGATGGTTCAAATATAGTGAGATTAGCATGTCGTTGCATGTTACAATCGATCATGGAGAAATCATAATAACAAGAACCCAATAATCACCACGACGATAATAAAATCTTCACCTCCTTCTTCTAAAGGAATTGGCTGATGATGCATTTCCAGATGATGCATTGGTTGATGAGAAATTGCCAAATGATGCATTAGCCGATGAGCTATTGTTGGAATATCCATAGCCTCAGCAGCCAAGAAGCTCTGATACTCAGCTTGTGCCTCCTCCAAAATTTCCTACCCTCTGTAGCTGTTGTCGGAGAAATCAATGACTTGCTCTTGGCACATCCCCTATGAACTGTAGATTCTTGGATGTCTCCCTTTGAAGACCACATACCACTAAGATGGCACAAAAAGAACAAGTGAGGTTATTGATCACAAGCATTAAACAAGTCATAAGAAAGCAGTATAATGTCCACACCAGATCATAAACTAAGAGGATCATGCATGATCATTACCAAAAGTGGATCACAAGTTCATGTTACCATTACAACTATGATGTCAACCTACCACCATAACAAAAATTTGTGGCATACTAACACCACAAGGTAACCATCACATGAAGGGTTAGTATATACCAATACTACCTCATCATTGTTACAGGCCATAAGAAGTTTTTAAGCCCTATGACGTGGGCACTACCCTTCGAGTAACCGACGTTGCCCTATCCTATATTTCCTGGCTGGAGCCCATGAAGGCACTTGGAGGCGAAGCGGCCCATCCGGACGGTGCACCAGAAGATTCCTTGGCGAGCAAGATGAAGAAGCAGCCGAACAAGGAAAGATTAGATTTCAAACTACTGTAAACCTAGTCGTGCTCGGTTAGACCTCTTGAGACCTGGCCTCCTATATAAAGGCCAGGAGGGGGGCTGCCGAGGGACACAATCAATCTTAGCAGTCTTAGCCACCAAAAGCCTAGAGCTAGGTCATCGTTAAGCTTAGCATCTCGACGAGATCTCAGCCGAACTATTCGGCACCCCATTGTAACCTATTTTCATCATAATCAAGAACAGAGCAGGACGTAAGGGTTTTACCTCATCGAGGGCCCCGAACCTAGGTAAATCGCTCCCCGTTTGTCTGTGAACCAATGTCTCGTATCAGCCACAGGATTCCATCAACCCTAAGCCCCTATCGGAGGGCATTGTCGAGGAGCACCCCGACAATTGGCGCCGTGGGAACCTGCGGGCGCAAGATCGGTCATCGGCAGATCCGATCATGTCGTCGACGTCTTCATCGACACCGTCATCACCAAATCTGGGAAGTCCGATTCGATTCGGCTCCTATGAGTTCACGCCGCACAGCGATTCTTCTCGATCGAACTTTTCGGATCTACAAGGAAACATGGAGATGACCATCGGCAGCGTCCACTACAACGTCAACGCAGAAGGAATTCTCCAGCTGCTGGAATCACCTACCTCCGGATCGACGAGTCCTAGCGCGTCATCATCACTCGACCTGTTGGCTGGTCTGACAGGATCGATGAGTTCGCCCGCGCCCTCGACTCCCCGTTCGACGTCTTCCATGTCGGTAGGATCCGATGATCTCATATCTTCGGAGTTAACCTCATACTACTGCTTGGACTGCGACGCCAGGCACGGCTTGAGTCGAACGACACACCGTTCATCTGTAATGCCCAATATTCATCGGGAGAAGACAGTGTCGACAGCACCGTCCGAGGAACCACCCGAAGATCGGCGCATCATCAGGTTTATGCCGCCAACAACACAGGAAACACAAGGCACGGAGGAGACGGAGACCGTACGCCTCGTTCTAGTAGGCGAGCAAGCTTCGAGAACAGCGCCAGCAACCGCGACAGCGACTACACCATCGCAGACGAAGAGTGGGCGGCAGCTAGGGCAGCCGTGCTTAACAATACCCCGCTCCCCGCAGGAACCTCGGTTGGAACCTTAAATGCTTACCGCTCTATACTAGAGAAAAACCGGGAGCACCTGTCGAAAGAACAGGCCACCCTTGAGAGACGTCTATCTGCAGCAGACCGATCCAGCGAGCGACGGAGAGCTTCGC
Source organism: Lolium multiflorum (assembly GCA_030979885.1). NCBI lineage: Eukaryota > Viridiplantae > Streptophyta > Magnoliopsida > Poales > Poaceae > Lolium > Lolium multiflorum. The sequence goes on along the minus strand of CM061749.1, from coordinate 297,330,165 downwards.
AAGGAAGCGCCTCTCGAAGTACTCATGGGGCAGGCAAGCACCGGTCAAGGCTGTCCAGGCTCTCGGAAGACGCGCTAGAGAAATAACGTCGAACCTAACCAAGTCCTTTATGACCACGGACACCGCAGGCATGCCACGGCGAAAAACGTTGCGGGAGCAACTGCCAATCTCGCTGCGTACCTCATCAACCAGCACTGAAGGATCCATGGCTCAAGCTCACCGAGGCGCCCTGGAAAGTCTCGCGATATTGGGAGAAAATCTAGTCCCGCAAAAAAGAGAAGACCACGGCGCAGGATAGTGGTTCAAAATATCATGCGAGAGATGCTCGGGATGAAATCACCCAGAGCCGGATCGATAAAGCAAGGCGACGACGCGCCGCTAGGAAGGACGACTACAGTGATTCTTCGGATGAGGATCAGGAGTATGATGGCGAACTCGGGGAGCCGATTGCTTGAGTTACAAAATCCGCGAGACGATGCCGCCCAAGAAGTTCAAGCCTACTCCCACCGACACTGCCAAGTATGATGGGCAGCAAGAACCAAGATCTTGGATAGACGATTACCTGCAGACTGTGATTCTGCATAAGGGGAACCAGATAGCAGCAATGCAGTGCTTGCAGCTCTACTTAAAGGATTCAGCGCGAGCCTGGTTAAGGGGGCTGCCGAAGGGTTCCATTAAATCATGGGACGACCTAGTGGACGCCTTTGTCGTTGCTAATTTCCATGCAACATACAAGAGACCCGTCGGGATTGAAGAGTTACGCAACTGCTAGCGAGGAGTCGATGCGCATATATCGGAGATTCACCAAACTCCTAAACGCTGCCGAAGATGTATCTCACGAGAGCAATCGACGCTTTCAGCGATGGCGTCCGACGTGAAAGCTACATAGAAGAACTCGGACGCAAAAAGCCAAAAACCATTACCAAGCTAATGTAAATCGCCAACAGCTGGGCTGATGGCGAGGACAACGTGCGAAGACCACGGCAGCGCAGCGATGATGAAGATGACGACCAGTCGAAGCACGACTCGGGCAGCCAAAGGGATCGACACAAGAGAAGGAAGAACCGCAACTATGACGACAACAACCTGGTAGCCGCAGGATACTCCGATCGACATTACGATCGGTATGACGAAAGAAGAGACGATCGACAGGACAGCAATCAGAACAACTCTGGGAACCGTGGCAACTATAAACCACGGCAGCAGAGGACTCGAGCTACCCTACGCAGAGCAGATCAACGCCCCGTTACCTACACTCGTACGTCGATTCCAAGGATGGCAAAACGAAGTCGAGTCACCTTCTCAGGGACAGTTCCTCGACATGCACAAACTCATCCAGCAGTCAGGACAGCAACCGTTACCACCTCCACCCCCACCTACAGACCAAGTCCAGCAGGCTCAACCTCATCAACCCAACGAGGCGTTCCCACCACCACGCGGGCAGATGAGCATGACCCACAGACAGGTGTCTCGAGAAGAGAGATGAAGAAGCTCACCCGAGAAATTAATCTGGCCGAAAGCATCATGACAAACATCCCCGAGTATGTCGAGTGGTCCTCTCGAACATTACGTTCAGTCGAGCAGATCACCCGATGACCATACCAAAACCAGGACACGCTGCCCTAGTAGTCGAGGCACAGATAGGGGGATTCAAGATGAGCAAAGTCTTTATGGATGGTGGAAGCGGGTTAAACCTGATTTTCGTCGACACAATCACGAGTATGGGGATCACCATGAGGATGCTAGAAGAGACATACACCTGCTTCCATGGGATTCTTTCAACTGCACCGGGTTACTCTCTTGGCAGAGTTTACCTGAATGTCGTCTTCGGTAGAACCGACAATTTCAGGAAGGAAAAGATCGAGTTTGAAGTAGTGAACTGGGAGTCACAGTATCACGTTATACTCGGAAGACCAGCTTATGCCAAGTTCATGGTTGTGCCGCATTATGCATATCTCAAGCTGAAAATGCCTAGGAACAACGGGACAAACATCACAGTCTATGGAAGTTTCTCACGCTCATCGCGACTTTCAAAGGATTGCTGCGAAGTTTGGGAGCAAACAAGAAATTATCAACCCTCCATCCAAGATGTCGATATGGGAAATCAAGGAGGAGAAACAGGACAGGGAAATCAAGAAGAAGCCAGCCGACCTTGCTCTTAAAGCCTCGGCAGCGGAAGCCTCGGCAGCAGAAGCTTCGGCAGCTAAAGCTTCGGCAGCAAAGGGCTCGGCAGTTGACGGCACAGAAGGCATAGAGGATAACAAGACGCTGGCAACCACCGCCCAGACCCTTGGTGAAATCAACAACGCTGCAGCAACCACTAACGTGGTGAAAAAGCCAGAAGACGAGAAGAACCCCTTCCTTGCTTAAGCAATTGATTAGCGTTTACTTTTTTCCCTTTATTTTAAACAGGGCCTTCCTTTTTTCGCCCTCTAGCCTCGTGCTTACCTTATTAATGAGAACTTCAGTTTCGATCTTTTGTTAAGCATTGCAGTAATTCAAAACGAGTAAGCCGCATCACTATGCAACATAGTTCGCGGCAGAAGATCGTGTTTCAAAAAAGAAAAGCCTCTACGAGTGCTAAAAGATACAAAGTACACAAGGATGCTAATCCTTCCCTCTGCTATAGATGCCTCCACGAGTGCCGTAAATAGCAAGAATACACATAATACAACTCACGTTCGATATTTTACTTATGGAAATATCAAAGAACAACGGGCTTATCGCCAGGACCACTGCACCCGAAATATTCGGGAGTGCCTGACGAAACATACATCGGCTGAAAGCAAAGTTGCGAATACAACAGGTTTAGCAAAACCTGCAACACGAGCTGATCACTCAAATGTTTTGCTGACCAACGAGTACACATACATTTAAACGGGCAATTAAGATTCGCTCCTCCAAAACTTGCCAACGGCATTAACACGGTAAAAATACATCTACATGTATACACCGAATACAAAGCTTCGGCTAAACAATCTTACACACCTGGATAAAGTAGCCAGAAAAAACTATTTACAAGGTAATATCAATTCCTTAATTCACCCTTGTGGAGTTTCCCTTTCTTCAGGTACCTGTGAATCCTTCTCAAGCCTGTCGACAATTATATTGGCGGGCAACAATACCTTCGGATACAGTACCTCTAAATCGCCAGTCGCGTTGGCAATAGACAGCAGATTTGCTGAAGGATAACGTGCAAGCACAAGAGAAAGTGTAAACCTAGCCCCTGCGAAAACTTGAGCCCGCACCAAGTCTCGAATCTTCTTGGCATTTCTAAATTCAGACATCAAAGTCAGCAATGTAGGGGGAACCGTGTTTAAAGGGAACATTGTCTTCCAAACCACCCTCATTGCTTTGTAGCACTTGTCGAAGAAATGGTGGACTTGTTGAACTCGATCCTGAAATTGTGCAACAGTCGAAGCTTCGAGTGTTCCCGCCAGAAAATCTCTTCGGCTGAGGATAGTTGGGTTAAAGCGTGGACACGCTCGTGAATCCGTTTGTTCTCCTCCGCACGGTTCATAGCTATGACTAGCAAAGAAATAATTAGAGGCTCAGACAAGGTGTTGTTGACAAAAGGACGTTGGGATCAAAAAACTTACAGTTCAAGCTCTCGGTAGTCTTATGCAGCTCAGTAAGAGCATACCGCTCCACGTCAGCTACAATCTCACTCTTCTTATTGACAATAGCGGCTAAGGCGTAAGTGCTGCGGAGGTCCATTTCCATTTGAGCGATCCGATCCTTCATACGCTAGATCCGATCACCTTCAGGAAGAGTACCCGAAGAGTCATCAACAAACGAAGGTACTGAGAAAACCTGCAGGAAAGCAGCGTTAAAAAGAATGACAAGATATGGTCGATAAGAGCGCTCAAAGAAACTCCCATCGGGAGAAGTGCAAGTAAAAATATCATAATAGAGGTGTGCTGGCAATACTGCCAAAACACGGAGTTTATTACAAACATAAGTTCCACAACAAAGCAAAGTTTCACATCAGGCTGAAGATAAGTTCGTTACAAATTTCATCGAGCTTGGGTCTGAGTCGATAGACTGGGGCCGGTCGATGTTTTTCTTGACGAAACTAGTTCAAGGAGCTGGCGAGCACAAGTAAGAGCAGGCGTTGTAAAGACACTTAAGTCAACAAATTGCCCATCTTGCCCTTTCGGCAGCTCCTTAGTCATCTCTTCGATGTTAGCCTTAAAGCCATGACCCATCATAAGTTGGAAGGCAAGAAGGGCACCATAGGTACGCGAGGTACGCTTGAATACCTCGATAACCTCCTTGGTGTCAACCGCGAAGGCTTCGACTAACTGCCCCAGAGTCTTGTCCTGCTTGAGCTTGGGGAAAATCATCTGATGCATCCGCGCCAGGGCACCTTTCCCCTTCTCAAGAAGCTCTCACGTGAGCTGGTGGGAGGCGAGAGCCATCGACACACCATTCGCTGGAGAGTTGTTTGGAACCGTGTCCAAGGCAGCAGCAGGAATGTTGGCGGCTTCTACAAAAAGATAAAATTCGAAAAGATCATTGATAAAGGAATGAATCCGTAAGAGTAGTAATCGGCAGCGGCGTATAAAAGAGTTTACCAAGAAGAGCCAAGGAAGACTGCCGAAGGAGCTCATCCTTTTCGGCTGCCCGAGTCTCCTCCTCTTTCAGCCTCTCCTTCAGCTTGCCCAGCTCTTCCTTCAGGGAGTCGACCTCCTGGCGGGCCATGGCAGCCTTTTTAATGGCGCCGTCTAACTTCGAAGAGGAAGATTTAACTTCCTCCTGCAGCCGAATATTGTTCGCCTCCAGAGAGGTAAATTGAGAGGCAAAGGCCTCCAAGGAAGATATAACACATCGCAAGTCTTTAGAGAAAAAAAGAGGGGATGTTTTACAAGGAATTAATAGACAAGGCATATTTCAAGAAATTCGCGTTGTATTCAAAAGGAACTTACAGAAGGAGGAGTCATGGCGGTGGCAGGAGCATCCTTCCCCTTGGAGAGGGAAGAAGCAATCGAAGCTTGAGCTGTGGGAGCTGAAGCTTCGGAAGCTGCAGCGGCCGGCGGAGCATGATACGTCTCCGACGTATCGATAATTTCTTATGTTCCATGCTACATTATTGATGATATCTACATGTTTTATACACATTATATGTCGTATTTACGCATTTTCAGGCACTAACCTATTAACAAGATGCCGAAGAGCCAGTTGCTGTTTTCTGCTGTTTTTGGTTTCAGAAATCCTAGTAAGGAAATATTCTCAATTGGACGAAATCAACGCCCAGGGTCCTATTTTTGCACGAAGCTTCCAGAAGACCGAGGGGGAAAGGAAGTGGGGCCACGAGGCGCCGCCACACTAGGCGGCGCGGCCCCAGGCCTTGGCCGCGCGGCCCTAGCGTGTGGGGCCCTCGTGTGGCCCCCCGCGTTGCCCTTCCGCCTACTTAAAGTCTTCGTCGCGAAACCCCTCGTACCGAGAGCCACGATACGGAAAACCTTCCAGACGCCGCCGCCGCCAATCCCATCTCGGGGATTCAGAGATCGCCTCCGCACCCCGGAGAGGGGAATCATCTCCGAGGACTCTTCATCGCCATGATCGCCTCGGGAGTGATGAGTGAGTAGTTCACCCCTGGACTATGGGTCCATAGCAGTAGCTAGATGGTCGTCTTCTCCTAATTGTGCTTCATTGTTGGATCTTGTGAGCTGACTAACATGATCAAGATCATCTATCTGTAATACTATATGTTGTGTTTGTCGGGATCCGATGGATAGAGAATACTATGTTATGGTGATTATCAATCTATTACTTATGTGTTGTTTATGATCTTGCATGCTCTCCGTTATTAGTAGAGGCTCGGCCAAGTTTTTGCTCTTAACTCCAAGAGGGAGTATTTATGCTCGATAGTGGGTTCATGCCTCCATTAAATCTGGGACAGTGACAGAAGTTCTAAGGTTGTGGATGTGCTGTTACTAGGGATAAAACATTGATGCTATGTCTAAGGATGTAGTTGTTGATTACACACCATACTTAATGCAATTGTATGTTGCTTGCAACTTAATACTGGAAGGGGTTCGGATGATAACTGAAGGTGGACTTTTTAGGCATAGATGCATGTTGGATGGCGGTCTATGTACTTTGTCGTAATGCCCGATTAAATCTCACTATATTTATCATATCATGTATGTGCATTGTTATGCCCTCTCTATTTGTCAATTGCCCGACTATAATTTGTTCACCCAACATGCTTTTATCTTATGGGAGAGACACCTCTAGTGTCTGTGGACCCCGGTCCTATTCTTTACATCGCATACAATCTACTGCAATTGTTCTTTACTGTTTTCTTCGCAAACAATCATCTTCCACACAATACGGTTAATCCTTTGTTACAGCAAGCCTTGACAACCTCACTGTTTCGTTGGGGCAAAGTACTTTGGTTGTGTTGGTTCCACGTTGGCGCCGGAATCCCTGGTGTTGCGCCGCATCACATTTCGCCACCATCAACCTTCAACGTGCTTCTTGGCTCCTCCTGGTTCGATTAAACCTTGGTTTCTTTCTAAGGGAAAACTTGCCACCGTGCGCATCATACCTTCCTCTTGGGGTTCCCAACGGACGTGTACATCTACGCGCATCAAGCCTTTTCTCGCGCCGCTGCCGGGAGATCAGGACACGCTGCAAGTGGAGTCTCCACTTCCCAATCTCTTTACTTTGTTTTTGTCTTGCTTTATTTTATTTACTACTTTGTTTGCTGCACCTAAACAAAACACAAAAAATTAGTTGATAATTTTACTTTATTTACTGTCTTGTTCTCTATATCAAAAACACAAAAAAATTAGTTACTTGCATTTACTTTATCTAGTTTGCTTTATTTACTGTGCTAAAATGAATACCCCTGAAAATACTAAGTTGTGTGACTTCACAAACACAAATAATAATGATTTCCTATGCACACCTATTGCTCCACCTGCTACTACAGCAGAATTCTTTGAAATTAAACCTGCTTTATGAACCTGTTATGAGAGAGCAATTTTCTGGTGTTAGTTCTGATGATGCTGCTGCCCATCTTAATAATTTTGTTGAACTTTGTGAAATGCAAAAGTATAAGGATGTAGATGGTGATATTATTAAATTGAAATTGTTTCCTTTCTCATTAAGAGGAAGAGCTAAAGATTGGTTGCTATCTTTGCCTAAGAATAGTATTGATTCATGGACTAAATGTAAGGATGCTTTTATTGGTAGATATTATCCTCCCGCTAAAATTATATCTTTGAGAAGTAGCATAATGAATTTTAAGCAATTAGATACTAAACATGTTGCTCAAGCATGGGAGAGAATGAAATATTTGGTAAAGAATTGCCCAACCCATGGACTGACTACTTGGATGATCATCCAAACCTTCTATGCAGGACTAAATTTTTCTTCGCGGAATTTATTGGATTCAGCTGCTGGAGGTACCTTTATGTCCATCACTTTGGGGGCGGCTACAAAGCTTCTTGATGATATGATGATAAATTACTCTGAATGGCACACGAAAGAGCTCCACAAGGTAAGAAGGTAAATTATGTTGAAGAAACCTCTTCCTTGAGTGATAAGATTGATGTGATTATGTCTATGCTTGTGAATGGTAGATCTAATGTTGATCCAAATAATGTTCCTTTAGCTTCATTGGTTGCTCAAGAAGAAAATGTTGATGTGAATTTCATTAAAAATAATAATTTCAACAACAATGCTTATAGGAACAATTCTGGTAATAACTATAGGCCATATCCTTCTGCTAATGGTAATGGTTATGGTAATTCTTATGGGAATTCTTACAACAATAATAGGAGTGTACCCCCTGGTCTTGAAGCCATGCTTAAAGAATTTATTAGTACACAAACTGCTTTTAACAAATCTGTTGAGGAAAAGCTTGATAAAATTGATATTATTGCTTCTAGAGTTGATAGACTTGCCTCTGATGTTGATCTATTAAAATTGAAAGTTATGCCTAATGAGGATATTGATAATAAGATTACTACTACAGCAAATGCCATCCAAGTTAGAATTAATGAGAATATAAGATTAATGGCTGAATTGCGTGCTAGGTGGGATAGAGAAGAAAATGAAAAACTAGCTAAAGAGAATAATGTAGCTAAAGTTTGGACTATTACCACCACTAGTAATGATAATGAGTCACATGTTGCTGCACCTCCTACTATCAATGGTAAAATAATTGGTGTTGGCAATGTTTCTACTCCTAGTGCAAAGCGTACAAAACTGCCTGAAATTGCTAAAAAAACCACTTGTGATAAAACTGCTGAAATTTTTTCCAACCTTGGGGACAATGATCCCATTGCTGTAGCTCATAATGATTTAGATTTTGATGATTGCCACATCTCTGAAGTTGTAAAGTTCTTACAAAAACTTGCTAAAAGTCCTAATGCTAGTGCTATAAATTTAGCCTTTACAAAACACATTACAAATGCTCTCATTAAAGCTCGGGAAGAGAAATTGAAACTTGAAGCTTCTATTCCTAGGGAGTTAGAAGATGGTTGGGAGCCCATCATTAAAATGAAATTCAATGACTTTGAATGTAATGCTTTATGTGATCTTGGTGCAAGTATTTCTGTTATGCCTAAAAAGATTTATGATATGCTTGACTTGCCACCATTGAAGAATTGTTATTTGGATGTTAAACTTGCCGATAATGTTAAAAAGAAACCTTTGGGGAGGATTGATAATGTGCGCATTACGGTTAACAATAACCTTGTCCCCGTTGATTTTGTTGTCTTGGATATCGAATGCAATGCATCTTGTCCTATTGTGTTGGGAAGACCTTTTCTTCGAACCGTTGGTGCTGTTATTGATATGAAGGAAGGTAATATTAGATATCAATTTCCTCTCAAGAAAGGTATAGAACACTTCCCTAGAAAGAGAATGAAGTTGACTTTTGATTCTATTATTAGAACAAGTTATGATGTTGATGCTTCTACTCTTGATGTTACTTGATTTGCACTTTCTGCGCCTAGCTGAAAGGCGTTAAATAAAAGCACTTATTGGGAGATAACCCATGTGTTTATTTTACTACAGAAATTTTTGTTTTGTTGAGTCTTGGAAGTTGTTTACTACTGTAGCAACCTCTCTTTATCATGTTTTTGTGCCAAGTAAAGTTTCTATGTTAAAGTTGATGTTATATTTGGGATCGCTGCGCAGAAACAGCATTGCTGTTTGTCACGAATTCTGGCACAAGTCTCTGTAAAAATTCTAAAAAATCTGAAAATTTACGAGCGTGATCCTCAGATATGTACGCAACTTTCATTAGTTTTGAGTTTTTCCATTTGAGCAAGTCTAGTGCCCCTTTCAGGTTCGTCTTTACGGACTGTTCTGTTTTTGACAGATTCTGCCTTTTATTTCGCATTGCCGTATTTGCTATGTTGGATGAATTCTTTGATCCATTAATGTCCAGTATCTTTGTGAAATGTCCATAAGTGTTAAGAATGATTGTGTCACCTCTGAATATGTGAATTTTTAATTGTGCACTAACCCTCTAATGAGTTTGCTTGAAGTTTGGTGTGAAGGAAGTTTTCAAGGGTCAAGAGAGGAGTATGATATACTATGATCAAGAGGAGTGAAAGCTCTAAGCTTGGGGATGCCCCCGTGGTTCATCCATGCATATTTTAAGAAGACTCAAGCGTCTAATCTTGGGGATGCCCAAGGCATCCCCTTCTTCATCGACAACATCATCAGGTTCCTCCCCTGGAACTATATTTTTATTCAGTCACATCTTATGTACTTTGCTTGGAGCATCGGTTTGTTTTGTTTTTGTTTTGTTTGAATAAAATGGATCCTAGCATTCACTTTATGGGAGAGAGACACGCTCCGCTGTTGCATATGGACAAATATGTCCTTAGGCTTTACTCATAATGTTCAAGGCGAAGGTTGAAATTTCTTCGTTAAATTGTTATATGGTTGGAATCGGGAAATGCTACATGTAGTAATTCTAAAATGTCTTGGATAATGTGATACTTGGCAATTGTTGTGCTCATGTTTAAGCTCTTGCATCATATACTTTGCACCCATTAATGAAGAAATACATAGAGCTTGCTAAAATTTGGTTTGCATATTTGGTCTCTCTAAGGTCTAGATAATTTCTAGTATTGAGTTTTGAACAACAAGGAAGATGGTGTAGAGTCTTATAATGTTTACAATATGTCTTTTATGTGAGTTTTGCTGCACCAGTTCATCCTTGAGTTTGCTTCAAATAACCTTGCTAGCCTAAACCTTGTATCGAGAGGGAATACTTCTCATGCATCCAAAATCCTTGAGCCAACCACTATGCCATTCGTGTCCACCATACCTACCTACTACATGGTATTTCTCTGCCATTCCAAAGTAAATTGCTTGAGTGCTACCTTTAAAATTCCATTGTTTCATGTTTTCAAAATAAAAGCTCTAGCACAAATATAGCAATCGATGCTTTCCTCTTTGAAGGACCTTTCTTTTACTTTTATTGTTGAGTCAGTTTACCTATCTCTCTCCACCTCAAGAAGCAAACACTTGTGTGAACTGTGCATTGATTCCTACATACTTGCATATTGCACTTGTTATATTACTTTACATTGACACTTGACACTATCCATGTGATAAGTTGAAAGCAACCGCTGAAACTTAATCTTCCTTTGTGTTGCTTCAATACCTTTACTTTGATTTATTGCTTTATGAGTTAACTCTTATGCAAGACTTATTGATGCTTGTCTTGAAGTACTATTCATGAAAAGTCTTTGCTTTATGATTCATTTGTTTACTCATGTCATTACCATTGTTTTGATCGCTGCATTCATTACATTACAATAGTATGATCAGGTTATGATGGCATGTCACTCCAGAAATTATCCTTGTTATCGTTTACGCTGGGACGAGCAGAACTAAGCTTGGGGATGCTGATACGTCTCTGACGTATCGATAATTTCTTATGTTCCATGCTACATTATTGATGATATCTACATGTTTTATACACATTATATGTCGTATTTACGCATTTTCCGGCACTAACCTATTAACAAGATGCCGAAGAGCCAGTTGCTGTTTTTGCTGTTTTGGTTTCAGAAATCCTAGTAAGGAAATATTCTCGGAATTGGACGAAATCAACGCCCAGGGTCCTATTTTTGCACGAAGCTTCAGAGGACACGTCCAATTTGCATCACTATTTTGTATCATAATTTGCTGTTATTCATTGATATATTTCATATTGGGACACAATACTTATGTTATTTCATCTATTTTGCATGTTTCATCATCATTGGAGGATCAAGCACCTGAGATTGCTTAAAAAGCACCGTCAGTAACAATATTTCAAGATCAAGTAATTTTCAGTGAATTTCTATTTTTCCGATAGCACGGAGGGGCAAAGGGATGGAGGCAGCGCGCCCATTGCCGGCCACCCTACGGCCCTCTTTCGCCTCCTTTTCTTCGCGTACTCCTTCGTCCCGAAAACCTAAGCCACGAGAGGACCTCACGAGGGTTGCCGCCGGCGGAGAACACCAGAGAGAAAGAGCTCTCCGGCGGGCAGGAATCCGCCGGGGAAATTCCCCGGGGGATCGACGCCATCGCCATCGTCATCGAGCGGGACATCATCTCCATCATCATCATCATCATCTCCACCATCTACACCGCCATCACCACCGCTGCACATCGTCATCGCTGTAGCAATTCGGGTTAAATCTTGATTGTTTGATAGGGGAAACTCTCCCGGTGTTATTCTATACTTGTTGTAGATGCTATTGAGTGAAACCATTGAACCAAGGTTTATGTTCAGATTGTTATTCATCATCATATCACCTCTGATTGTATTCCATATGATGTCTCGTGAGTAGTTCGTTTAGTTCTTGAGGACATGGGTGAAGTCTAAATGCTAGTAGTGAATTATGGTTGAGTAATATTCAATGTTATGATATTTAAGTTGTGGTGTCATTCTTCTAGTGGTGTCGTGTGAACGTCGACTACACGACACTTCACCATTTATGGGCCTAGGGGAGTGCATCTTGTATTCGGTTGCTAATTGTTGCCGGAGTGACAGAAACCTGAGCCCCCGTTAGTATATCGATGCAGGAGGGATCGCAGGATCTCAGTTTAAGGCTGTGGTTAGATTTATCTTAATTACTTTCTTGTAGTTGCGGATGCTTGCAAGGGGTATAATCACAAGTATGTATTAGTCCTAGGAAGGGCGGTGCATTAGCATAGGTTCACCCACACAACACTTATCAAAACAATGAAGATTATTAAACCACATGAAGCGAAAGTACTAGACTAAAATCCCCGTGTGTCCTCGAGAACGTTTGGTCATTATAAGTAAACAAACCGGCTTGTCCTTTGTGCTAAAAAGGATTGGGCCACTCGCTGCAATTATTTCTCTCGCATTTTATTTACTTGTACTTTATTTATCTGCAATATCAAAACCCCTACTTGTCGAGAGTATTTACAGTGAATCCTCCATCGAAATGCTGCCAACCTTTTGCTCCTCGTTGGGATCGACATTCTTACTTATCGAAGATACTACGATACACCCCTATACTTGTGGGTCATCAAGACTATTTTCGGCGCCGTTGCCGGGGAGTGAAGCGCTATTGGTAAGCGGAATTGGTAAGGAAATTTACTGTTTGTGCTGATTTTATTTCTGCCTGCTGCTATAAATCATTATGGAGAGATCTTCTCTTCAATTTCTATTTGGGAAATCTACTACTACTGCAACGGTAGTGGATGAAGCGCCAGGTGAGGAAGTAGTACCATATAAAATACCTATGAAAATTATTGAACGTGTTATGGATAACCGCTATGAAGGGGATGGAACTGTTCATCCTGGTGATCATTTATTGTTTTTGCATGAATTATGCGGGTTATTCAAATGTGCAGGTATTTCTATGAATGAAGTTAGGAAGAAACTATTCACTATATCGCTGTCTGGTAAAGCGGCGCACTGGTATAAATTGCTGAAGAATGGTGATTCTATTGATTGGGAGGACATTGTGCCTTTATTTTATTCCAAATTTTATCCTCCAAGTGAAATTCACAAAGATCGGAACCGCATATATAATTTCTGGCCTCATGATGGAGAAAGTATTGCCCAAGCTTGGGGGAGATTGAAGTCTTTAATGCTCAAATGCCCCATTCATGAGCTTCCTGGTAATGTTATTATTGATAATTTCTATGCAAGACTTTCTTTTCAAGACAAGACCTTGCTGGATACTTCTTGTTCTGGATCATTTACACGCAAGAATGAAGAGTTTAAAAGGGACCTTCTTGATCGGATCCAAGAAAATACTGAAGGATGGGAGAACGACAAAGATAGAGAATCAGGTATAATTTATGATTATAAATGCATTGAAGCTTTTATGGATACTGATAAATTTCGTAATATGAGTGCTACATATGGTCTTGATTCCCAAGTTGTTGCAAATCTTTATAAAGCTTTTGCCTCTCATTATGAACTGCCTAAGAAGAATTTTGATAAGTATCATGAACCGTATAAAGATAAAGTTGATTCATCTGTAAACAAATGTGTAGTGATTGAAACTGTTGATAATGTTATTCCTGAAGCTTATATCGAAAAAACTCCTTTCCCTGCTAAAATGAAGGAGTACTCTGTCATATCTAGTGCGGTTAATAAAAGTGAAAAGAAACCTAAAGAACCTGAAGAACAAATTAAAATTGAACCTGTTGTTGCAATAGTTAAAGATCTTGTGATTGAAAATGTGGAGGATGGTCATATTATTTTCTGTGAAGATGCTTCTAATATTGTTTCACATCCTAATAAATCCAAACAAGTTAGTGTTCCTATGCTATCTGTTAGAATTGGTGATCATTGCTATTATGGTTTATGTGATATTGGTGCAAGTGTTAGTGCTATTCCTTATGAGCTTTACACGGAGATTATGCACGAAATTGGTTCTTGTGAACTTGAAGATATTGATGTGGTTATTCATTTGGCTAATAGAGAAACTATTTCTCCAATTGGTATTGTTCGAGATGTGGAAGTTCTATGTGGTAAGATTAAATATCCTGCTGACTTTTTGGTACTTGGTTCTGCTGCTAGTGATCATTGTCCTATCATTTTTGGTAGACCTTTTCTAAATACTTGTGGAGCTATTATAGATTGTAAGAAAGAGAAAATTTTGACTAGATTTGCTGGTGAACCTTATGAATTTAACTTTTCTAAATTTACCAAAACTCCTTATAAAGTTGACTTGCCTAGTAATGATTTTAAAATGGAGTGTGCATCTATTGTCCTTGTTCCTAATAATCCTTTGCAGCAACATTTGGAGAATAGTGAAAGTGAAGCTTTTAGGAAAGAAAGAGATGAGCTTGAGGAAATTTTTCTTCGCCAACCTATTCTCAAGCATGATTTACCGGTGGAAGATTTGGGTACAACACCGCCACCAAAGGAAGATCCCGTTTTTGATTTAAAGCCTTTACCTGATAATCTTAAATATGCTCATATTGATGATAAGAAAATATATCCTGTTATTATTAGTTCTAAGCTTTCAGAGATTGAGGAAGAAAGGTTATTGGAAATATTGAAGAAACACCGAGGAGCTATTGGCTATACTCTTGATGATTTGAAAGGGATTTCTCCTTCTATTTGCCAACATGCTATTAATATGGAAGAAGATGCAAAGCCTGTTGTTGAACATCAACGTCGTCTAATTCCAAAGATGAAGGAAGTGGTAAGGAACGAGGTATTAAAACTTCTTGAAGCTGGTATTATATATCCTATTGCGATAGTAGATGGGTTAGTCTGTGCATTGTGTTCCTAAGAAAGGAGGAATGACTGTTGTGCCTAATGATAATGATGAGCTTATTCCTCAAAGAATAGTTGTAGGTTATAGAATGTGCATTGATTTTGAAAAGTTAATAAAGTTACTAAGAAAGATCATTACCCTTTACCCTTTATTGATCAAATGCTAGAAAGGTTATCTAAAAATACTCATTTTTGCTTTCTTGATGGTTATTCTGGGTTTTCACAAATTGCTGTTAAAGCTAAAGATCAAGAGAAAACCACGTTTACTTGTCCTTATGGAACTTATGCTTATAGGCGTATGCCTTTTGGTTTATGTAATGCTCCTGCTAATTTTCAAAGATGCATGTCTGCTATTTTTCATGGTTTTTGCGAAAGTATTATAGAGGTGTTCATGGATGATTTTTCGTCTATGGGAATTCTTTTGATAATTGCTTGCGAAACCTCGATAAAGTTTTGCAGAGATGTGAAGAAACTAACCTTGTTCTTAATTGGGGGAAATGCCACTTTATGGTTAATGAAGGAATTGTATTGGGACATAAAATTTCCGAGAGAGGTATTGAAGTTGATAGAGCTAAAGTTGAAGCAATTGAGAAGATGCCCTATCCGAGGGATGTTAAAGGTATTCGTAGTGTTCTTGGTCATGCTGGGTTTTATAGGAGATTTATTAAAGATTTCTCTAAAATTTCAAAGCCTCTTACTAATCTTCTTCAAAAGATGTACCTTTTGTTTTTGATGATGATTGTAAGGAAGCTTTTGAAACTCTAAAGAAAGCCTTAACAACCGCTCCTGTAGTTGAACCTCCTGATTGGAATTTGCCTTTTGAAATTATGTGTGATGCTAGTGATTTTGTGTAGGCGCTGTTCTTGGACAGCGGGTAGATAAAAAATTAAATGTTATTCATTATGCTAGTAAGACTCTTGATGCTGCTCAAAGAAATTATGCTACAACTGAAAAGGAATTGTTAGCTGTAGTCTTTGCTTGTGATAAGTTTAGACCCTATATTGTTGAATCGAAGGTTACAATTCATACTGATCATGCTGCAATTAGATACCTTATGACAAAGAAAGATGCTAAGCCAAGGCTTATTAGATGGGTACTTCTGTGCAAGAATTTGATTTACATATTATAGATAGGAAAGGTGCTGATAATCCTGTTGCTGATAATTTGTCTAGATTGGAAAATATTGCTTATGATCCTGTTCCTGTTAATGATAGTTTTCCAAATGAACAATTGGCTGTGATAAAGGTGAGCTCGCGAGAGAGCCCTTGGTATGCAGATTATGCTAACTTTATTGTTTCAAGTATTTGCCTCCAACCTTTTCAGCTCAGCAAAGGAGGAAATTCTTTTATGACTTGAGGCATTATTTTTGGGATGACCCACACTTATATAAAGAAGGAGTAGATGGTATTATGCGAAGATGTGTTCCTGAATATGAACAACAGGAGATATTGAATAAATGTCATGGAAGTGTTTATGGAGGACATCACGCTGGAGATAGAACCGCGCAAAAGGTTTTACAATCAGGTTTTTATTGGCCAACACTTTTCAAAGATGCAAGGAAATTTATTTTATCTTGTGATGAATGTCAAAGAGTTGGTAATATCTCTAGACGCAATGAAATGCCTATGAATTATACTCTTGTTATTGAACCATTCGATTGTTGGGGATTCGACTTCATGGGTCCTTTCCCTTCTTCAGATGGTAACACTCATATACTTGTCGCTGTTGATTATGTTACTAAATGGGTAGAAGCTATACCTACAAAAAGTGCTGATGGTGAGACCTCTATAAAAATGCTTGTAGATGTTATATTTCCTAGATTTGGAGTACCTAGATATATTATGACTGATGGAGGTTCTCATTTTATTCATGGAGGTTTTAGAAAAACTCTTGCTAAGTATGGTATTAATCATAGAATTGCTTCGCTTATCACCCTCAAACTAGTGGTCAAGTAGAATTATCAAATAGAGAGATTAAATCTATCTTGGGTAAGACTGTTAATAAATCTAGAAAGAATTGGGCTAGCAAATTGAAAGAAGCACTATGGGCTTATAGAACTGCTTATAAAAATCCTATGGGAATGTCACCTTATAAAATGGTTTATGGAAAAGCTTGCCATTTACCTTTAGAACTAGAGCACAAAGCTTATTGGGCTGTTAGAGAACTAAATAAAGATCCTAAACTAGCCGGTAATAAGAGGTTGTTGCAATTAAGTTCTCTAGATGAATGGAGAAGTGAAGCTTATGAAAATGCTAAACTCTTTAAAAAAAAGTTAAGAAATGGCATGATAGAAGGATCATCAAAAGAGAATTTAATGTTGGAGATCAAGTTCTATTGTATCGGTCTCGTCTCAGATTCTTTGGGAAATTACTCTCGAAGTGGGAAGGACCATATGTTGTTGAGGAGGTGTATCGTTCAGGAGCAATTAAAATTAGCTCTCTCCAAGGCAATGCCACACAAGTGGTGAATGGACAAAGACTCAAGCATTATATCTCGGGTGATTCTTATAATGTTGATGTTGATATTATTCAAGTGGAAACACCGGAGGCTTTCATCAAAGGACAAATTGACAGTCCGGAACTGGACTTTGAATAGGTAACATAGTAATAAAAAGTCCGCGTTTACCTTTCCGAACATTATTTCTGCTGTTTTTAGAAAATATGAAAAATTACGAACGAAACGGAGTGGAAAAGACGCGCGAGGGCCCGTCACCACAGGCCGGCGCGGGCCCCACCCTGGCCGCGCCGACCTGGTGACCCCTCGGCGTCCCGTTTCCACTCGTTTTCGGCTGGAACCTTCCTTTTGTCGTAAAAATATTTGCTATATAATCCCCCGGACCCCCGGAGGTCCGTAATATCGTTTTCTCGTCGTGTTTTGTTTCGAGCTGTTTTCTGCCAGATTTGTTTTGATCTAGAAGCACCATGGTCTCCAACAACAAGGACAAGGAACCTTTGAAGGAAAATATTCAAGACCCGGAGCTGAAGAAAGAAGATGCAAGAGAGGATGAGGAAGAAGTGGAGGAAGCTCGCAGGAACACCAACAAGCCACCGTCGCAAGTATTGGCGTGATATCAAATCCATCCAACATCAAGAGGAGTGCACGAATCGCTACCGGAGGAGCGGTTCCACGTCATTACTTGGCTCCAAGGACATCTTCTCCGAGCAATTACAACCCTTACCGCAATCTAATCTACGATCGTCAAACTGAAAGGACCCCCAAGGTAGTGTTGCCAAGTAATTGGGATATAAATCGTTCTGACAATGCAGGAGAGATGAAATCTGAAGCTGAAGGATGGGGAAACAATTCTAAGAGTTGGGATTCACCACCGGACATGATTATGAGCCGCGTTGAGCACAACTCGGAGATGATTCGCAACCTCACCTATGAGATTGAAGGTTTACAGGAGCTTGTCAGGAAGCTTGTCGAGAAGAATCCATCACCATCATCACCGAAGGAGTAATTCATCATCGGTATTGGCATCCCCTTGGTTTGTTCCAAGCTTGGGGGAGTGCCGCGGTATCACATCATCACCACCTTTATCTTTTACTATCAAGTAGTGTCATATCATGAGTAGGGAAGTTATTATATGGAATAGTATGCAATGTGGAAGTATCTCTCTTAGTTAGTTATCTATGTATCCGTTGGTGTGAGTTATCGTTATGGAATATTAATGAGAAGTCTTATCATTTACTTTTTGCACACCTTATTTTAGTTTGCAATCTCCATTATATGATTACTCTTGAAATGAGTATTGATATCACTTTGGGAGCATCGAGTAAATCTATTTGGTTTTGGCAAACTTAGCATTGGTCAATAGCAACAACATCTTGATGTTTAATAGAAGAGAGAAATACACTTAGATACATTACTCTATTATCTCTATGCCTAGTATTCTTAAGTTAAAATTGCTTGTGCTTATGAGAAAGATGCATGATTGTTTCTATCATATGTATATTTGTTTGTTTCCCTCAACCTTTATGCTTGCTATCAAACCTTGCTAGCCAAAGACCTGTATTGAGAGGGAATGCTTCTCATACATCCATAACCTTAGACCAAACCTATGCCATTTGTGTCCACCATACCTACCTACTACATGGTATTTTCTGCCATTCCAAGTAAATACTTCATGTGCTACCTTTAAATTATTCAAATTATCACTCCTTATTTGTGTCAATGTTTTATAGCTCATGAGGAAGTATGTGGTGTTTTATCTTTCAATCTTGTTGGGCGGACTTTCACCAATGGACTAGCGGCACATCCGCTTATCCAATAACTTTGCAATAAGAGCTGGCAACGGGGTTCCCAGCCCCAATTAATAACTTTCATTAATAATTCTCTTCACATGTTTTGCTCTGATTTATCAGTAAGCAACTTAATTTTGCAATAGACACTCCTCCATGGTATGTGAATGTTGGAAGGCACCCGAGGATTCGGTTAGCCATGGATTGAGAAAGCCAAGGTTGGGGGAGTGTCATCCTTAATAAAACTAAAATACATGTGTAAACAAAAGAGAAGGGGATGATCTACCTTGCTGGTAGAGATGCCGTCCCTCATGGGAGCCGCTCTTTGAAGGTTCGCTTGGCAAGGGGGTTAGAATACCCGCTACCATTCGTTGACAACAACAAACACCTCTCAAAATCTTACTTTTATGCTCTTTATATGATTTCAAAACTTGAAAAGCTCTAGCACATGATTTAATCCCTGCTTCCCTCTGCGAAGGGCCTGTCTTTTACTTTTATGTTGAGTCAGTAAACCTATTTCTCTCTATCTCAAGCAAGCAATTGAGTTGTTGTGAACCAATCATTTATGCTATGATTCAGTTAATCATGTCTCTTATACTTTCTTGTTTAGTACCAATTTTATTTGAATGAATATGACTTTGAAGTTATCAATGATTATGAGGAGATTGTTATGCTTAAATATGAAGGCTCAGCTATAAATTCTAATATGAAAGCTTTGCTTAGAAGTACAATCCGTTAGTAGTTCTCTGACCAAGAACAAAGTTTGCCATCACCAACTATGATTTCTTATGCACCTTTACTTGTGATTTCTCTTTACCTATTTCAAGATGAGTTATATGAGGAAGTTGTTTACTAGAATGTCTTGTGTGAATGAATATGATGCTTCTTGTCCGTATTTTATTTATCGACTCTTCACTCCATAAACATGTGGTCTTGTTTATCGAGCTCAGTTTCGCTTGGGGACAAGCGAGGTCTAAGCTTGGGGGGAGTTGATACGTCCAATTTGCATCACTATTTTGTATCATAATTTGCTGTTATTCATTGATATATTTCATATTGGGACACAATACTTATGTTATTTCATCTATTTTGCATGTTTCATCATCATTGGAGGATCAAGCACCGGAGCCAGGATTCTGCTGGAAAAAGCACCGTCGAACGCAATATTTCGGAAGATCAACTGTGGAGGGGAATTCACGTAAATTCCTATTTTTCCAGATGATGAGGGGGAGCCGAAGGGGAAGAAGAGAGGAGCCATTGGGGCCAGACCATAGGGCGGCGCGGCCCATGGCTGGCCGCGCCACCCTATGCTCGGGGCCCCACAGCCTCTTTCGCCTCCTTTTCTTCGCGTACTCCTTCGTCCCGAAAACCTAAGCCACGAGAGGACCTCACGAAGGACAGCCGCCTCTGCGGGGCGGAGAACACCAGAGAGAAAGAGCTCTCCGGCGGGCAGGAATCCGCCGGGGAAATTCCCTCCCGGAGGGGGAAATCGACGCCATCGCCATCGTCATCGAGCGGGACATCATCTCCATCATCATCATCATCATCTCCACCATCTACACCGCCATCACCACCGCTGCACATCGTCATCGCTGTAGCAATTCGGGTTAAATCTTGATTGTTTGATAGGGGAAACTCTCCCGGTGTTATTCTATACTTGTTGTAGATGCTATTGAGTGAAACCATTGAACCAAGGTTTATGTTCAGATTGTTATTCATCATCATATCACCTCTGATTGTATTCCATATGATGTCTCGTGAGTAGTTCGTTTAGTTCTTGAGGACATGGGTGAAGTCTAAATGCTAGTAGTGAATTATGGTTGAGTAATATTCAATGTTATGATATTTAAGTTGTGGTGTCATTCTTCTAGTGGTGTCGTGTGAACGTCGACTACACGACACTTCACCATTTATGGGCCTAGGGGAGTGCATCTTGTATTCGGTTGCTAATTGCGGGGTTGCCGGAGTGACAGAAACCTGAGCCCCCGTTAGTATATCGATGCAGGAGGGATCGCAGGATCTCGAGTTTAAGGCTGTGGTTAGATTTATCTTAATTACTTTCTTGTAGTTGCGGATGCTTGCAAGGGGTATAATCACAAGTATGTATTAGTCCTAGGAAGGGCGGTGCATTAGCATAGGTTCACCCACACAACACTTATCAAAACAATGAAGATTATTAAACCACATGAAGCGAAAGTACTAGACTAAAATCCCCGTGTGTCCTCAGGAACGTTTGGTCATTATAAGTAAACAAACCGGCTTGTCCTTTGTGCTAAAAAGGATTGGGCCACTCGCTGCAATTATTTCTCTCGCATTTTATTTACTTGTACTTTATTTATCTGCAATATCAAAACCCCCTGAATACTTGTCTGAGAGTATTTACAGTGAATCCTCCATCGAAACTGCTGCCAACACCTTCTGCTCCTCGTTGGGATCGACATTCTTACTTATCGAAGATACTACGATACACCCCCTATACTTGTGGGTCATCAAAGACCGAGGGGGAAAGGAAGTGGGGCCACGAGGCGCCGCCACACTAGGGCGGCGCGGCCCAGGCCTTGGCCGCGCGGCCCTAGCGTGTGGGGCCCTCATGTGGCCCCCCGCGTTGCCCTTCCGCCTACTTAAAGTCTTCGTCGCGAAACCCTCTGTACCGAGAGCCACGATACGGAAAACCTTCCGAGACGCCGCCGCCAATCCCATCTCGGGGGATTCAGGAGATCGCCTCCGGCACCTGCCGGAGAGGGGAATCATCTCCGGAGGACTCTTCATCGCCATGATCGCCTCCGGAGTGATGAGTGAGTAGTTCACCCTGGACTATGGGTCCATAGCAGTAGCTAGATGGTCGTCTTCTCCTAATTGTGCTTCATTGTTGGATCTTGTGAGCTGCCTAACATGATCAAGATCATCTATCTGTAATACTATATGTTGTGTTTGTCGGGATCCGATGGATAGAGAATACTATGTTATGGTGATTATCAATCTATTACTTATGTGTTGTTTATGATCTTGCATGCTCTCCGTTATTAGTAGAGGCTCTGGCCAAGTTTTTGCTCTTAACTCCAAGAGGGAGTATTTATGCTCGATAGTGGGTTCATGCCTCCATTAAATCTGGGACAGTGACAGAAAGTTCTAAGGTTGTGGATGTGCTGTTGCCACTAGGGATAAAACATTGATGCTATGTCTAAGGATGTAGTTGTTGATTACATTACGCACCATACTTAATGCAATTGTCTGTGCTTGCAACTTAATACTGGAAGGGGTTCGGATGATAACCTGAAGGTGGACTTTTTAGGCATAGATGCATGCTGGATGGCGGTCTATGTACTTTTTCGTAATGCCCTGATTAAATCTCACTATATTTATCATATCATGTATGTGCATTGTTATGCCCTCTATTTGTCAATTGCCCGACTATAATTTGTTCACCCAACATGCTTTTATCTTATGGGAGAGACACCTCTAGTGAACTGTGGACCCCGGTCCTATTCTTTACATCGCATACAATCTACTGCAATTGTTCTTTACTGTTTTCTTCGCAAACAATCATCTTCCACACAATACGGTTAATCCTTTGTTACAGCAAGCCGGTGAGATTGACAACCTCACTTTCGTTGGGGCAAGTACTTTGGTTGTGTTGTGCAGGTTCCACGTTGGCGCCGGAATCCCTGGTGTTGCGCCGCATCACATTTCGCCACCATCAACCTTCAACGTGCTTCTTGGCTCCTCCTGGTTCGATTAAACCTTGGTTTCTTTCTGAGGGAAAACTTGCCACTGTGCGCATCATACCTTCCTCTTGGAGTTCCCAATGGACGTGTACATCTACGCGCATCAGAGCAGCATCAGGTTTAGCTTTCTTGGACGGAGGCTCGATGAAACCTTCGTCCCTGCAAAGAGAGAAATGTTCGCTGAAGGTCATGAAAGGAATGTAAGAAATAAGAGGACCAAACATGGCGTCAGCACAGGAAATACTTACCAGTCGAGGAGATCATCTTCATCGGCGAAGCCGCCAATTGATCTCTTCGCGGGTGAAGCTTTAGCCTCCTCCACAGCTGCATTAACAAAGGCATCATGATCAGCGTCATCATTGCGCATTGATCCCTCTGTGTTGCCAGCATCATCGGCTGTAGGAGGAAGATCGGTGTGGACAGTTTCAGAATCTATCGGATAGACATCGCTTTCTGGGCTTGTATGATCGACAGTGTGAAAATCGGCGGGAACTGAGGAGCCTCTTCCTTCAGAGGTATCGTCTGGCGAATCATGCAAATTCTCAGAGATTATGGGGACCTGTCAAAAAGGAAAATGAATACGAACAATGGTAATTGTGTTAACCAAGTAAGAAAAACACAGTAAGGATTTGAAAAGGGAAAGTTACCTCAGGTGGCGGATGGTTAGCATCAAGAGGGGTATAAGTAGATGTCAATGGAATCGAGTCTTCTTGACTAAAGGAAGTAAGGCGACGGACTTCATCAAGCAGTTCCTTTTCCGACAGTTCGGCAGCATTAATCCTGGTTTCGTCTTTTGGGCCTGAGTACAACCACATCGGATGAATTCTAGCCATGACTGGTTGGATCCGACGCTTCAGGAACACTGCTGCCACCTCTGTGCCGACCATGGTTAGGCCATCGGCCTCTTTGATTCGAAGAAATTTGGCGAATAATTCATCGGCTGCTACTTTTTCGTCGGGAGAAAGAATGTTCTTCCAGGAATTTTTAGGCTTGGCTTCGAGAACATCGGTAAAGCAAGGAAGTTGGGATTCGGGTGACGAGGACTCCTTGACGTAAAACCACTTCAGTCTCCACCCTTGCACAGATTCTCTCATTGGGAAATTGAAGTAATTGACATCTGATCGAGCAACAAACCCCACTCCTCCGGTAACAAAGGATCCATTACTACTGCTGTATCTCTTCACATAGAAGATCTTTTTCCACATCCCAAAATGAGGTTTAATTCCCAGAAAAGCCTCGCAAAGGGTGATGAACACAGCAACGTGGAGGATTGAGTTGGGAGTAAGTTGCCATAATTGGATCTCGTAAGTACGCAAGAGGTGGAGGAGGAATTCGTGAGCAGGGAGCGAGAGACCCCGATATAAGAACGACAAGAATATCACGTTGAAACCGGCACGGGGATTAGGCCGAGAAATCGCACCTGCCAAAATCACATTCCCCTCGTCAGAGGAGATAAGTCCCAAGCTTCGGGATCTTTTCTCGTCACGCTTGGTGACTGTAGATGCAGTCCAATCTCCGGGCTTGGCCATCGAGCTTGACGGTGCTGGCGGCGCCGGAGCTGGGGGAGGAGCGCTTGGAGCGCCTCCCTTCGAAGGAATCGAGGGGGGTTTGGCGGCGGCGCCTCCGCTGGTGGAGCTGGCGGCGGTGGTGGCGCTCTTCTTCTTCACCATCGCGAGATCAAGGAAGGGTCGGAGAAACGGTGGTGGCGGCGCAGCAGTTGTGGAGGAAGAAAGAAGGAGAAGGACGAAGAGGCGTTATGACAAGGCTGGGAAGGACCAGAGGTTTTCGTTCTTTAAATGGTCCTTTTTTGTTAAGGATTGCGGAAATCAAGGAGGCACCCCCGTAACTGTGCATGAAAAGTGGATGTTGCTTAAAAACGAGGTTGTGCAGAGGCAGAATAGGCCCAGCAGGTCACGTCCTATCAGCCTAAATCAAGATGTTAGCAAAGCGTCACCAGTGACGTCATGCTTGAAGCATTCAAAGGGAAATAAATAATCTTCGTATATTCAGGCTTAAGTCTGCACCCGAACATAAAGCG
Source organism: Lolium multiflorum (assembly GCA_030979885.1). Lineage (NCBI taxonomy): Eukaryota > Viridiplantae > Streptophyta > Magnoliopsida > Poales > Poaceae > Lolium > Lolium multiflorum. Next base: position 297,305,421 of record CM061749.1, on the reverse strand, counting down.
TTCGTATCCAGACTCGGGGGCTACTCCCATCGGGAGCGCTGACGCGCACCCGATAAAAAGAAGACGTGCAATCGAAGGAATGAAGACTCGAAGATATATTTGAGAGAAGGATGACATGTTCACCTCAAGTCTGCACTCGAACAAAAAAGTGTTCATGTCCAGACTCGGGGGGCTACTCCTATCGGGAGCACTAGTTGAGCACCCGATGAAACTTTTTTGCATTCCAGGATCATGCCCGGGGACTTGATTCTATGTAGGGTAACGTTGTTTTGCCATCGGCAGTTAACCAACAAAAGTTGGGCGCGTTATTCATTATCCCTTGCATAAGGAAATGTATCGGATGACTTATGAAGACTTGCAGAAAACCATCGGCAGAGCAAAAAATATTCAAGTGGTACAATTTGAGTCTACGCACGGATTGCAAGCATCCGTACCTAGACTCGGGGGCTCTCCCATCGGGAGCGCGACGCACCCGAGAAGAAGAACAAGGACAATAGAAGAAGCCATGCTTTAGTCTCTACCCGAACTATCTTCGGCTAGACACTCGGGGGCTACTGACGTGGGCACTACCCTTCGAGTAAATGACGTTGCCCTATCCTATATTTCCTGGCTGGAGGCCCATGAAGGCACTTGGAGGCGAAGCGGCCCATCCGGACGGTGCACCAGAAGATTCCTTGGCGAGCAAGATGAAGAAGCAGCCAAACAAGGAAAGATTAGATTTCAAACTACTGTAAACCTAGTCGTGCTCGGTTAGACCTCTTGAGACCTGGCCTCCTATATAAAGGCCGGGAGGGGGGCTACCGAGGGACACAATCAATCTTAGCAGTCTTAGCCACCAAAAGCCTAGAGCTAGGTCATCGTTAAGCTTAGCATCTCGACGAGATCTCAGCCGAACTATTCGCCAGCCCATTGTAACCTATTTTCATCATAATCAAGAACAGACAAGCAGGACGTAAGGGTTTTACCTCATCGATGGCCCCGAACCTGGGTAAATCGCTTCCCTCGTTTGTCTGTGAACCGATGTCTCGTATCAGCCTGCAGGATTCCATCAACCCTAAGCCCCTATCGGAGGGCATTGTCGAGGAGCACCCCTGACACCCTAGCTACATCAAAATGTACATCATCGTCATCATCATCATTACCATCACAATCACCTCAATGCATGCATCCTCACCCCATGGCCGGCCACCACAACAGATTGTAGTAGTACTTGGACAGGTGGACCCTGAGCCAGAGGACCCTGTGTGGTGGTACCATGTGAAAAGGAATTTCTCCCATAATGATATTTTATGTGTTTATTAACAACATAAAGATGGTTGACCGTGTGCTTATGTGATTTAGATTTTATGTATGATAAGCTTGTCACTGTTGTCGACCCCTCAAAAGTGAAAAGAGCATGACGACGCCCGTAGCTTTGTGGTGAAGTGCCTAGAGGTGCTGAAGATCAAGAATAGGGGTTGGCTGGGAAGTGTGGTGTAGAGAACCACAATATTGCAGCTGTGTGCAAGTCTCTAGACCAGAGACTTTGGCCTAGCACACCACAGACTCCAGTCCACCTAGACCAGAGACTCCGGTGAAAGCCCTCGGGCCGACTTGCTCGAGTTTTTGGCTCGTATGCCTTGCTCTCAGTATGAGGGTACGGTAACTTTTCCAGCTAGGCAAGGAACCATGTGTCTCCAAGGACGTGTCCGGGCAGCGGGGTACCGACAGCGGATGCAGATGATGTACATGTGCATGGGTACGCGTTGGCTGGCATCGCAGTCGGCGGCAGGATCGACAAAGTTTATGCGGATCTTAACCATGAAAATTGGTCGGAGGTTTGATGACTATGACAACTTGTATGATGTGTACATGATGTGCTCGCTAAGAGTCTGCTAATCTGGATGTAAGCTCCCGTTTTGCCTAGAGGGCGTCTCAGGGTATGCGATTGTTCCTGGTCCTTAGTTGGTCGAGTGATTTCGTTGTCTTTTAGTCAAAGAGGCCCTGTTGACACCATTTTCGTCCATTGTTGAGTTTGTAGGTGTTGTATCGTGGCTTCGGATTTTGTGATGTATGTTCTTTGTCCGTTCTTTGTTGACTATCTTAATAAAAGGCAATAAAGATTGTATATATCTATTCGATGCAGAGACCGGGGGTCACACCTCCATTATGAAAATAAAAAATGCCAGCCCCCACCCCCCCCCCCCCCCCCCCCACACACACACACAAAGGCAGTGACTAATTTACAATATTAGAAATAGAGGGGAGAAATTGGTAGAGTGATAGCTATATTCTCCGGCCAGATGCGCCGGCCATCGCGCACGCCTGACTCTGGCCACCTCCTCCTCATCGTGCTTGCGCCGTAACTGCTACTGTGGCACCCCCTCGAACCCTTCCGCGACGCCGCGAGCTCGAGCTCCACCCTTCACCGCCTAGCTTCCTACCACCGCACCTCCTCTGCTTGTTTCCTACTGGATCAAGGTCATCATGTGGCCTTGCGCGCCATCGAAAGCATGAGCTCCGCCGGCATCAAGGCGGTGAGGCGGCCCAAGGGCGACATAGTTCCTTCTGGAAATTGTCGAGGTCACCCAACTCGAGAGATGTCATGCGCCGCCCTCTCGGGTCTGTACCCGCCAAAGCTCGATGAGCAGCGCGTTCTGTGTCCGACTAACAAACCAGAGGGTGATAGATTGAACGTTGGCAGTGGGTCGGCGGTGCAGTACGGATCGGCATGGGGAGCACATTTGGATTTTTGTTTTGGGGGCGGGGAATTGACGAGGGAGCTCAGGGTAGAGGAACTAGTTGTTTAGGATTTCAAAAAGAACTTGTATGATTGAAACCCTTTTATGTCTAACAAGTGGGGTCTGGTGCCCGACCTCAGCAAATACGGTGTTTTAGGTAGGGTGTAAATGGATAGGATAATTTCCGCTCCGAAACAGGCCCCGAATCCGTTTCAAGGTGTCCATATCCGATTTTAAAGAATCCAGCAGATAAGGATATCCGATTTCGAAATGGTGATCCGGATATGGTATAGGATATGATATAGCAAATAGCATACGGATACGGATTATCCCGATATTTAATTAGGATAATCCAAAGGTTTTCAACCGGATAATCCGATTTTTAGTCAAAAGCCAATGCCAATTCACAAGGTTAGTAGTTATTGAGTTTCCAAATTTATTTGGCGAGCATGTTTAGCTTTAAATTCTATCAATTTTTAAATTTTAACGGAAATTGTGTCTCCTTTTTCTTAACTACACAATACTAAAAGTTTAAATTCCTCTCAAGATTTGCAGAAATTATAACTATCTTCCGATGAAAACATATATCCGACTATGTTTTTTCCGGACCGAGTCTGCCCTGTTTCCGATTCAAATCTGAAGTTTGATATATCCGCATTCGAATCCAAAACCGATCAATATATGTTTCGATCCGGATCCAATAAAGATATATGGTATGAGCAAAATCCGATCTGATCCGTTTATACCTAAGTTCTAGGTCACCCTTATCATGGACTTTCCAGCTGTATTTAGTGATACGGAGTAGTAAAATACGAGTATGCATTCATATGTACGATGATGGAGGCCGCTAAGATTATGGAGTTTACTCAGCATGAAATGACCGTGAGTATGTGATCCGATTTGACCCGCCGCAGCAAAGATCCTAACCGACTACCATCGTGTGACCGCGTTAAGCCATCCGCCCGCGCCGCGCGCCCCGGAGCACAGCGCGCGCCTCAGCTAGCTCCTCCCAACTCCGCCCCTCCGCAAAATTTACACACACCCCCCAACTGTAACCACCCGCGCCCGGAACCCCGCCGCGGCCCAACTGACCAGCCGACCCGCGCGCATGCACCGGAGGCACCCGCTGCACCCCGCGCCGGCGCCGGCGCCAGTGCCGGTACCCGTGCCGCGGCGGAAGGTCGCGGCGGCGGCGGCGAGCCAGGAGTGGCTGGTGGTGCCGCCGGCGGGGGACTCGCGGGCGGGGGAGTTCGGGCGGCACCGGATCATGGAGATGACGGGGCTGCCGGCGCGGGACCTCCGCGTGCTCGACCCGCTCCTCTCCTACCCGTCCACCATCCTCGGCCGCGACCGCGCCATCGTCCTCAACCTCGAGCACGTCAAGGCCATCGTCACCGCCGCCGAGGTTCTCGTCCGCGATCCCAGCAACCCGAGGCTCCAACCCTTCCTCCTCGAACTCCACGCCCGGCTCGCCCTCCCGGTACGATCACGCCATTGTCACCATTACCGCACATCAACCACCAGTTATTACCACGATAGATTGCATTTGTAACCGATGCTTCTGCCTGAAGGACGCGTCCATCGCGAATCTGGCAACCGATGGCGGAGACGAGACGGAGCAGGGTGGTCAGGGGAGCGTGCCAATGCCTGCGCTCGGCACGCCTGGCTGCGCCAAGAACCAGCCCTTCGAGTTCAAGGTGCTCGAGGTCTGCCTCGAACACACGTGCAAATGCATGGAATCGGAGGTAATGCCACTATTGGCAGGCCGGCTATGTTTTGCTATGCTACAGAAAAATATGAATCTGACGGAAAATGCAGGTTACCCACTTACCTTGTTTTTCCCCGGTTGAAATTAATTGTGCTAGACGTTGGCTCTCGAGAAGGAGGCGTACCCGGCATTGGACGAGCTGGCCACCAGGGTTAGCACGCGCAACCTGGAGCACGTCAGGCAGATCAAGAGCCGCCTGGTCGAGCTGTTAGCGCGCGTGCAGAAGGTAGCATAATTGGGATTGGGAGTCTTGTGCTTTGGATACAAGTTCTATCTCTGAATCAGTTATAAGTTTCAGTTAACTGCTAGTATTTAAGCGTTTCTCAATTTGTTTTTGGGCTGTGGTGGTCTGTCGTTCGCATCGCAGGTGAGGGATGATATCGAGCGCTTGCTAGACGACGACGCAGATATGTCCGAGTTGTACCTGACGAGGAAGTTTGCGTTTCAAGGAGCCGATGAGTCGCCAGGCAGAGTGGAATCGAATAAGCGCGCATCTGCTGATCATGACGACAAGTATGTCACCTAGTCTTTCTTTTCCTTGTTTTTGGGATAGTAGGATCAAACTAAGAGCTAGTGTAACTAAAGTACTCCGGATAGTAGGAGTGCTTGAGTTCTATTAATTGTCAAAAAAGTATCTAGCACACATGATGGTTTTAGACTATCCGGATTGAAAGATGAATAGTTCTTTCGCCATTCCCAAACTGTACTGCTTCGTTTTAATCTATGCATGCACTTGTTTTCAGAGAGGAAGAAGATCATGGTGACGAGACAGAGAGCAGCGGCGATGAAAGTTCTGCTCATGTTAAGCCTGACATCCAAGAGTTGGAGATGCTTCTGGAAGCCTACTTCGTGCAGGTTGATGGCACGCTGAACAAGTTATGCCATGTAAGTCCCATCTCCTTTTATTCAATGCTTGTGATCATCTCTTAGGACTTTTTAATCCAATGATTAACTGCTACTATAAGGTTTAGGGTTTGGATTTTATTTATGCTATGTCAGCACATTGACTATTTGCTGCTTATACATAACACCATAACATGATCACACACCCCTTTTGTTGCTAGCAAATGATTAGTTGCTACTATCAGGTTTATCGTCTGAATTTTACTTGTATTTACTATGTTGGCACGCTGACTATTTGTGTAACAAAAGTCCTACTGCATTCTCTTATACTCCAATGTGCATACTATAGTTGAATTGGTCACTGAGATCAACACAAATGCATGTTTATCTTCAGCAGTTCATTTACAGTGCTGGCACTAGCATTCGAGGTATGTTTTTAACAGCCTAACATGCACCTCTTATATGCGCGAAGCTCAACGATTATGTGGACGACACTGAAAAATACATCGAGATGATGTTGGACGAGCAGCAGAACCGGCTGCTGCAGACGGGTGTGATGCTCACAACGGCAACGGTGGTGGTCACTGCGGGCATCGTGGTTGTGAGCTTGTTCGGCATGAACATCCACATCGACCTGATGAAGGATCCAGAGACCCCCGAGATGGCGAGTATCAAGAACATGAAGTTCTGGGAGACCACATGGGGCACCGTTGCTGGCTGTGCTGCTATATACTTCCTGTTAATCTATGCAGGGAAGAAGAGCAAGTATTTGAAATGATGGTGCTTTGTTCTCAGTTCCGCATGGGATAGAGGAAGCATCAGACCGCAAATTCTGCAGTTCAGGACTACTATTTTGCCATAGGAAAGCGATTCATCCATTGTGAATATGATGCGATAGTTTAATGTTTTGCTTTGTTAAACAGATACAGAGAGCTGATGATTGGTGTGGGTCGTAATAATTGAATGATATTCCTTGGAAATATTTTCACATTTTTTTAGGGAGGTTAACGATGCCTTATCAATTCTTTGGTATGCCGACAATACAATTCTATTTATGGATCATGATTTGGCAAAGGCGTGTAATCTAAAGTTAATTCTTTCATCATTTGAGCAATTGTTAGGTATAAAGATCAACTTCCAAAAAAATGAGTTGTTTTGTTTTAGCGAGGCCATAGACGATGCCAACCTTTATGCCGAGCTGTTCGGATGCAGGCTTGATTGTTTTCCAATCAGCTATCTTGTATTCCGATTCATCATCGGAGACTAACTCTGGCTCAATGGAAAATCGTCGAAGAACGACTTCATAAACGTCTTACTAGTTGGAAAGGAAAGCTCATATCCCTTAGGGTAGATTAGTTATCATAAATTCAAACATGGTACTTTCTTCCAGTTATCCAAAGGAGTCTTGCACCCATTGAATTACTTCCGATCAAGATTCTTTTGGCAAGGGGATAGCGAGAAGAAAAAATATCGGTTGATAAAATGGAGTGTTGTATGCCGTCCAAAATATTAAGGTGGACTTGGTTCACGATCTAGAAGTTAAAAACAGGGCATTGCTAGGAAAGTGGCTGGCCAGGTTATTAACGGAGGACGGTGTATGGCAACAACTCCTGCGGAAAAAGTATGTAGGCTCAAAAGCGATATCCCAGGTTTTTTGGAAACCAGGGGACTCGCACTTGTGGGTTGGCATTATGGCAACAAAGAAATACTTCGTTCCATTTGGTTCCTTCTCCATTAGGAATGGGGTGGAGATATGTTTTTGGGAGGATCAATGGTTGGGAACAACCACTCTTCGTAAACAGTATCCAGCCTTGTACACTATTGTTCGTTATAAAGGGGACACCTTGCAGAAGGTGATGGAATTTTCTCCACCCTTGTTCAGACGTGATCTTATTGGTCTCCGTCTAGACTCTTGGAACGAACTGCTTCAACGGTTAGGTTCAATACAGTTATCTACGGGGACCGATGAATTTCGTTGGAGTCTCACCAAGAATGGTGAATTCTCGGTAGCCTCTATGTACAAAACCCTTTGCATTCCTACTCAGCCGATCTTAAATAATAAGTCCATCTGGAATATGAAGATACCACTAAAAACTAAGGTCTTTGCATGGTATCTGCGTCGAGGTGTGATTCTTACTAAAAATAACCTTGCCAAACGCAACTGGCAGGGTTGCAAGAAATGTGTGTTCTGTCACGAAGAAGAGACAATAAAACACATTTTTCTTCAATTGTCGAGTTGCTAGATCTATATGGTTAATCATTCAGATAGGTTCTACCCCGTAGTATTACCAATATTTTTGGCAATTGGTTAAATGAGGTGGATTCAAGGTATAAAACGATTATCCGAGTGGAAGCGATTGCAGTTGTATGGTCGCTTTGAATGTGTAGAAACGATAAGGTTTTTAATGGCAAAAGTTCTTCTATTATGCAAGTTATTTACAGGTGTACAGCTATGCTTCGTTCATGGCCACCACTTCAACGCTTCGAGGACCTAGACCTATTTATGAAGGTATCTACACGGTTGGAGAATACGGCCAAAGAGTTTATTACCCAACATGAATAACTACATAACCGTAGGATAGAAGCCAATGAAACCGTCAACTAGTTGGCTTTTTTTCTTTTATTATTTCTCTACTCTTTTGTTTGGATACTAGATTTATAAACAGCTATATGCATCTTAGCTATGCAAAGACTGGATTTAATGATTGATACTTCACGAAAGATGTAATGAACCAGTGCAAAGGAGGTCCTGTGCACGAAAGAATCGATGTGTTCCACCAACCTGGGTGCTGCTCTCTTACAGCCTCGGATATAGTACCTCCGAACTTAATTAATCGACGCCACCCACCCGCTAATGACATGCATGGACAGACCTCGGAGGGAGTACTACTGCTACACCTCCACATCATAAATTCGTGGTGCGTAGCCCCTTCAATTGAAGAGGACGAGAGGAGTTGTGGCCAGAGGTCTTCAATGCCATTTTAATCTTCCAGGGCATACTTTTGATTGGTTACCTTACATAACAGATAATATAAGCACTAATTCGACCATCACTTTTCTATTTACAACGTAACATGATGGTCCAAACCAGGATTTCTATCATCACTGCAATGCCCACTAGCGGATGTACAAGAGGTAATCTAGAACTCTGCATAAATATATCGCAAAGAGGTCAGCTAAACTTCAGTTAGATGGTCACGCTTGCACCTTCCTTGATCTAGTACATCGAACCTGACAAAAGGAGAGGTCAATTCATGATATTCAAGAATGACAATGAATCACGGATGAATCATGTTTATTCCTCTCAAGTGCACTTACATTGCTTACTGTGTCAGCAGTTAATCCAGAGTTCTGTGCACTCCTCAAATCTAACGCCCTCTTGCTTTTTGTCCTGAGGCCAACCCCTGCTTACAAAATGGGAAGTTGACAGTTCAGCTAAATTAAATACACTTGTGACATAAAACAGCCATGATATTGCCATTTCTGTGCGACTGTTGACTGAAACCAGTTGCATGCAAGCTGTGAGCATCTTTACTATGCTTGTTCAGTCAACAATATCAACCTATTAAGACTTTAAAACTTATGCTCTATATACTCATTTCAAAATAATCACAGATGCATCAACAATATCAACCTATTAAGACTTTACAGTTTGCATGACATATTGATATCATGAGTTAGTAATACTCCCTCCGATCCATATCAGTTACCACTAATATAGATGTATCTAGACATATTTTAGTTCTAGGCACATCCATATTAGTGGCAAGTAATATGAATCGGAGGGAGTAATATAAAGGTAATATCTTGAATAATGTCTTGGTTACTGGACATGACTCACCTGTGTTGTTGTTGGATGAAGGACATTTCACAAAATTATCATCACAATCACCAACATCTTCGTCTAGCTCACTGTTACAAGTCAGACTGTTAGTATTCTTGGATGGATACCTGGTGAAGATCTAGATGAAAAATGCTCCCTCCGTCCCATAATATAAGATGTTATTATAACTAACATATGACCTGTTGCCGTTGGTATGCATAGCACCTGTGAGCTGCAATGCATTTTCCGTAATTGGTTGTAGTAACATCTTATGATATGGGACGGAGGGAATATATGGGAAGCAACATCCCTAACCAATGTTGCCTACTGCATAGACCCAATAATGCTCATAGTTAACTTGCCATGTCATGGCTTATACTCCCAATTCTGTCATATAGTTAGAAAATGAGAAAAGCTCCCTATCCATGTGTTCTAAATAGTGAATGTAACATGAACAATCATCAATTAGCAAAAGTAGACAGATATAAGTTTAGCAGAGTTTGCAGAACAGTCATGTCATTGTGCTAAAGTAGCAAAAAACATGGTATCACAAGACAAAGGTACTATTTACTCCCTCTGTTCTCTTTTATAAGACATTTTAGCTCTTTTGTAGATTCACTCACTTTAGTTTGTATCTAGTCTATTTTTAGTGTGTTGGTTCACTCATTTTGGTATGTATCTAGTCCACTTTCAAATATTTAAAGTGTCCTATATTAACGAACAGAGGGAGCAGAACATATTCTTTCATACCACAGGACAACAGGGGGAGATCATTTCCAAAGAAAGAATACATATTAAATTGCTTGTCGGCTTACCAATCTCTGGGATGGCAATCAGGAATGTCCTACAAAAATAATAGAAGATAATATATATAAATTTCCATGTGCCAATCCACAGATAATCCAATGGTCATGTATAAGTCGATCACATACACATAAACTAGCAAACTTTACCTCTGTTAACATTGTGTCATTAATGAACTCCCACTTCTGATCTGACTTTGAAGGTATCTTCTTCACAGTGGGACGATTTTGATTTTGTAAGAGTGAAGCACGATCTCTAGATTCACCTTCCTTGGCCAAACCCAAAGACCCTGGAGATGACAACTTTGTGCCGGCAGAACCACAAGATGACACCTTGTCCTTTTCCAAGCTATGACTACTATTCTGATCATTTTTCTTGGAGGCATCTTCCGCCACTACTGAACTTTTCTTCACCTTCACTTGATCCTGACCACTTGCACGCGGTCCCACTGATGATTTGTTTGATGAGGAACTAGCTCCCCTTTTAGGAGCAGATACTTTAGATGGCCTCTCAGTAATAATAGAACATTCAGTATGCTCCTGAAATTCATGTTAATGATGTAAAACTACTAGACCATAATAGATGATGTCAACTACATACATGATATATGTAAATATATAGAGAAATTGCAGACAGAACGTACCTGGTGATTATAAGGTTCATGAGCTTTCAGAATACTCTTCACAAAACCATCAGTAATTAAATCTAGTTGGCAGCACTCCTACATTAAAAATACCGAATCTGGAGAAAATTAGTCAATGCAAACAACACAAAAGTTCGATCGAACCATGAGAATAAATAGTCATATTAACCTACATCAGCTTTTCTCTCACTCGCAGAGAATCTATAATAAGATGAGGGCAAGAGAATATGGCGTGGAGAATCTGACATCTTGCAATACTTATCAAGCTCTTTTACCATAAGTAAACCAATTTTCGAGAGAATATGCAGTTTCTGTGAAGGAGGTTCGGAAATTAGTACCTGATGAAGAAATTTATAGGCAATTGTAAAATGTTTAAGCGATAGCCAAGGGACATACATGAGTGATATCAGAACCAGACAGATCCTGAGCCTTCTGAACAGCACTAAAGATGCCTAAAAGAATGGATACAGAACTGGTGGGGCCATGGTCAGTTCGGTTTGGATTGTCTATTTCAACGAGCTCTCTTATCATCACAACAAGTGGGCTGCCAACAAACAAAGGAACAACAGAGGACGTGATTACAAGCTTTAAGCTTCTGATTTTCCAGTCACAGGCACTACTTGAGCGCACCAGACAAAAACTTCAATAATTGGGGTCAAACATCTGAAATAAGAAAATACCTCCAAAACCCAGAAGAGATACTCTCCTTTTCAGAAAAGTTTAAAGGAAACTCCGTATCATATGCCAGGGCATGGATCAAGAAAACAACAGCGTATGTTGGATTCTCTACTATTGAATCTTTGCTTGTTCTGTTCTGATGAACAGAAACTCCCCCTTGCTCTTTTAGCACTTCAATCAAGTACCTAAGCGACTACAAAAAGTACAAGTCAACAGACAGGAATTAGCTTCACAAGCAAGTTTGTATAGCATATATACAAAGAAACCAGAAAAGAAAATACATACTTCAGTACGAACATCTCCAGCGGAATCTGTTGATGCCAATGCAAAAGCGCATGCATATCTAATAGGTATTGCCCGGTTCTTCAGAAGGCCATAAAGTTTGCAGATGAATGACTTGCGAACAATATATGAAGAATCCTGGCAACCAGACATAATACATGCAATGTTAAAAAGAGAGGTGGAATACTAACACGCATGGCCCCTCCGACAATTGTTCTGAATAAAACTATGCAAGGTCTATAAAGAATAAATTATAGTAATTAATGATCGACATAGGTAAGCGAAAACGATGCTTGCAAACAGATGTTTGTTTAGAAGGTATTCAAAATCAATGGCAAACCAGGTTATTATAATTAATGATCGACATAGGTAAATGAAAACAATGCTTGCAAACAGATGTTTGTTTAGAAGGTATTCAAAATCAATGGCAAATCAGGTTATCTGATAAGTAGAAAGGCTTAGTGGGCAGAAATGTTAGTCCTATATGAAAAATAAAATCAGATATTTGTTAACAGTGTAGCATATGGATGATACCCTGGCCATGAGAAGGGCAGTGCGAAATAATTTTGGTGAAATGTGTGAATCCCATCTTGTAGCTAGTCGTAGCACAGATTTCGCAGCAGCCAGTCTCAGATATGGCTTATCGTAATCGCTGTTGCAGCAGAAAAATCAGAGTGAAAACACAGAACATAAATAAATATATTTCACGTGTATCAATAAAGAAAAGTACTTCAGAGAACACCAAAAAATGCTACTACATATTAGAGCCCAAGCTCACTGGACCCCTTTTCAAAAATATTCTCAAATAATATTTTGAAGTTTCAAAAAAAATTGAAATAATATGTACATATAGGTAATGATGTATACTGCGAGCGTGCAATATCCCAATCTGAAATACTTTGTATTATGGGATACACAAAAAAGACAAAATCTGACAAGGTTTGAAGGTGCACTGTTCACACACCCAGATCTATAATTTTGTCTTTTTGTGTAGAGTAAGAATTACAGCATATTTTGGATTGAGACTTTGCACACTTGAAGTATACATCATTTCCTAGATGTACATAATTTTTCAGCATTTTTTGAAACTTCAAAAATACTTTTTTTGAATGTTCAAAATAAAGGGCTCCTGTGAGCCCGTGAGCTAAATTGACAAACTCAAACTAATACTCCCTCCGTCCAGAAAATGATGTTGCAGATTTGTCTAGATACACATGTAAGCGTCTAGATACGTGCCTATCTAGACAAATCTGTGACATCCTTTTCCGGATGGAGGGAGTATATAATTTTGTTGTATCAGAGCTTTTAGCTTGAATACTATTGTTCAGTTAAGATTGTGAGCATTAATCCGAAGCTGATAGAAGCTTATTAAAAACACACATTATACCCTCTTTCTTCTTTCTGCACTCAATATTGGCCCATGCAATAAGACCGAAACAATCAAATTCAAACCCCAACCAGTTGGTTTGACGTGAATCTTTTCTTCCAGAGCCCACGGAAACTAAATTGACCACCTAATCAGCAATGCTTACTTGCTTCACCCTTTAGAATAAGTTCTGTGAATGCCTAATTTCCTTGAATTATACTACCTCCGTTCCAATGAATAAGGCCTATATTATTTTTGAGAAGTCAAACCATGTAAAGTTTGACCAAGTTTTTACTAAAAATCATTAACATGAAAATATAAAATCAATATAGTTAGATACATCATGAAATATATTTTCATATGATATCTATAGAATATCATAGTTGTTGATAGATTTTTCTAAAAGTTTGGTCACACTTTACTTGGCTTGGCTTTAGAAAAAAAAAGCCTTATTCATTGGAATGGAGGGAGTACTAAACAGGAAGCATCTGGCTGAAAATAAGTTGATGTTCGAGATGCACCAGTTCATCACAGTAGCCCAAACACGAAGCTAACAAAAATAGGACCTCGTGAAAGTTACACAGTACAGTAGTACACAACTTGTATCACAGTAAGCATTAGTCATGTCTCGCATAGTAGGAAACTTGACCATCTATCTTCTTAATGCAAAAACATGCTCTAAGAACTAACAATAAGAAAGGAAACTTGACCGCACCACAACGAATTATGTGTTTCAATAGTGCTTGAACAAATATAATAAGAAGCTAATCAACCAATGCATTGTAGAATATCTGGTGAGTAGTGAACAAGTATCACCAAATGTTAAAGAACTGGTGCAATCAGTAGAAACGAACAGAAAGTTGGCATAGTGAAGCGTTTATTGAAAACAATAAGAAGTATGTGAGAATGTAGAAAAATACAAACCATATAGTTATGGACGTGAATTCTTCGCGAATTATCTCTAACAACATCTTCAAAAAATTCTCTATTCGATCCAGGGCGGTAGTTCTTGGTGAACAACTTTTGACAAGTACCTTGAGACAATAAATCTACAATTGACAACACAAAAACATTAGAGCAAAACAGTACACTCCGTCCACTTCAGCTCCTAGTGTAAATCACATAAGACATATCAGTTGAGGCTGAAGTGGACAGTGCAGGGTAAAATTCCATCATGGAGTTTACTCAAATGTGGAATCTCCCTACCAAATCTACCATGAGTTGAATGCTAACTTACCTTCAGTTTACAAGAGAAACTGCAGGCATTTTCATCAGGGGGTGACAGTCCAGGAGTTGAAACAAACTACATAACCATAGCAGGCATCATGTAAGTATGTCTTTCTCAGGACATCATACTGCTATAAAATAATTTACCTACCTCAGATGAGACAAAAACACGTTGAACGAATTTGATAATGTGTTCATCATATGATGTATACATAGAAGGAGAATGCTCCAGTATTAAGCCCAAAGACTGTAAAAGTGTTGGGATATTATGATTATCAGGTACGTATGTCTTTTTCAGGACACCAACAACTTTCTGCAGGCAAGAGAAGACTATGTAAGTTGTGCACAAAGGTGTGCCTTTATTTAACAACTAAGGCATGCGAAAAAAAAAGAACTAATAGCTTGCCACCAAATAACATTGTGACCACTGACCAATATATTATCAGAAATACCATTCTGCAACAGGTTCAAACATTTCCATATGTAAGCAACAAGCCATTATAAATATAACACTTGATTGTAAATTGATACCAACATGGACTATAAAGCAAACCATAATGCATCATCTGATAACAAAGACTATATATCAAGCTAACAGCTGGCAGTGTACGTTTCACATGACTGAATAAAAATTGAGAGAAATCTCATATACTTAAGTTTTGTTATAAGTCCTGGAAAATGTATATGATCTAAAATTCTGGATAAGAATATATGTCAAACAGAAAAGGGTCACTGATTGATGATGTTGACAGAAAAAAAAATGCGTTAAGCCGGAAATACACTTGATCCCAGGTGCATATGCCCCTGCCACTGGAAAAAAAAACACTTTTAAAAGTTTTTTAAAAATCGAACAAAAAAATTGTCAACATTTTAGGTGTGCATGTCAATTTTCGTGGAAACCTGACATTTTTTGTGTCCGGTGTAAAAGAGATGAAGAAATGTCTCAATAAGAGTTATTTTTTAGCACCGAATTTTGTCTTTTTTACATACAACACAAACAATAACGTTTTTTTTTTTGTGAAACGACTTCACAAGCACATATAACGTTGACAAGTATGTGAGAGATTTTTTGTCAGAATTTTTTGACATTTTGAAATACGTTTAAAACTCATTTTTAAAAAACAGGAGCATCTACTCCTGGGTGCAAAAATGCATTGTCCGCGTTAAGCACATTGTTTTATCACCTTGTTCAAAAGACTGATGCATACTAAAAGTTTGAGTGGGTGTGCTCCTTTTCTAGAGTAATGATCTTTTCAAATTGATTCAATTGGCATGGAAACTAACTCGCATTTGACATGTTTGAAAACTTGTCACATGGTACCGTCATCAATGTGATGACTTGGTTGATAACACGACAATTGTTTGGCAAAGGTAGCCATCAATGTGACAAAACGTCCTTAACAAATACTGAGACAAGAATGTACTGTTACGATAACAAATTAGGACTATGACAAATCAGAAAAATGACCAAATCAATGAACTAATTAGTACCTACCTTGCATAATTTGGCAAATTTCTTGTCATCAGGAGACTGTATCAGAGAGGCAATTGCAGATATGGCATACTTTGATTCAGCACGTGTCCCATCAATACACTTTTGCTCCAGTAACAGGTAGACATCACTACTGGAGAAAAAAGACATACTATGAGTAAAATATTCACCTGAAGATAATTAAAAATGAAGAGAGAAATGCTGCACTTGCAACTTTTAAATACAAAAGGTATTGACATTTTTCTTATCACTATATTTTCTTTACATTACCGTCCATTCATCTTATAATTGGTAGGTGTTTTTTCTCCGGTTTTTAGTAAGCTAACACAAAGTCTCGATAAAAAAGAAGGCAAACGACTAGCAGAGAACAACATATTTAAAAATTAAAAAATGGCTTCGGTCAAGCATGAACCATGCACACATGAATTATCAACATACAAACAGATCGAGACAATCCAAGTTCCAGTGCAACTGTAATTTGTTTTACCTGAAATTAACAGATAAATGACACTCTGATTTTGCCAAATATGCCAACATTTGGAGAGTCTTCTCATTTATCAGGACCGACTCTTCTGAGAACAACTTTAGCAAGTACTCCTCTGAGCCACGGAACAATGATGGAAACACCATTGCAACTAGCTGCATGATTACACCCTTTGAGTTAGAAGTGTGGAAGATGACTCTCAGAGGAGATGAAAAGGTGTGCGTGAACTAAAATGAGACGAGCAGTTAAGGACAGAAAAAATCAATCAAGGGTGAGAACTGAAAAAGCAGTAAGCAATAAAAGGTTGCATGCTTGCAGCAAAGGGCAGTTCATGTTCCTATAAGGAAACGCCTAGCTCGCTAACAATTAACTACTACCTCTGACCTTAATTAATCGACGCAAAACTGAGGCTAGCTTAGTAGAGGATGCATGCATTCCCGCGTCAATTAAACACGGACGGAGGGAGTACTTACCAATAGAAGATCACATGCAGACTCTGCAAAATGAGTCGATTCATTTCTGCAGGAGAGAAGGGCCTCCAAAATGGCACAGATCATCTCCCAATTAAATAGTGAGTGCGAGAGTTCTGTAGACAGTTGTTTGCAGAAGTTGAAAATTGGATGTTTGTTACCAATTCTCTTGAGAAATGAATCCTGCAGTCATTCAAGCATGAAATCAGGTACAAACGTGGACATTAGATTTGTGGATCTGCTGTGATATAAGTCTTAAAAAACGTTTGTGCAAATTAAACCACGTGGAGAAAAAAAAGAACAGTCAACATAACAGGGTAAACATATACTAGGAAAACCTTTATAGGTAGGAATGTATTCTGCGGCGCACCTAAAAGTGCGTGCTTCACAAAAAATATTTATGTGACGCATATGTTAATATGCTCCACAGAATTTTTCAACTTCTGTGGCACATCAAATAGTGGTGCGCCACAGAATTCTTCCTTTCTATGGCGCATGTACATGCTCTAGAATTAAGTGAATAGCTTAATACTTCAACCGAACATGGAAGTTGGGCATTATGTAGTTTGCTGACAAAAATGAATTGGAACTGTTGTCAAAAGTGAAAACTGCAGTCAGCAAGCCCTATGCCTATAAGTTTTAAGCTTACAGGGATATCCAATTGCATGCATAAGGCAAAATTTGAAGTTCAAATTTGACAACATGACAAGAAACAAAACAACACAGATCCCACCAAAAATGGCAAAGAAAATAAAGCAAGACAATCTGGCCCTGTTTTTTTCATGAGCACTAAGTGAGTTCTACCTTGTCTTTTGGATATTTTGTTTTCACTTGTCTCTTAACCTCAGTGTTTTTAAATTATCAGTAAGACTCTCCCTTACTGTTCCCATAAAAAAGATACTAGTTCAATTTCAAGAGAATCATTTAACTCATTTAGTGCTAAACTGGAGAGCATGCTCATGTTTCCACGAAAAACGTTGTGCATGGGATATTGCTGCCACTGATAACTTCTAGACTTAAGGATGCTATGAAAAAGGGAAAATGAATATTAAAACTAATTTTAGAAAGTATAGATCACAGCCTCCTCGATAAGTTTATAGTTGAGCAAACAAAACCAGGAGAAACCAAATAATGTACAGTCTAATCATTAGAAGGACCAAACGAGTATTACTCTGATTGACCGAACTGTTGCAAAAGTAATGCCCTCCTTAATTAGTTCAGTCAAATCCTTAAATATGTTATTATCTTTCATCTGGTGCAATTTCTCAAAGCACTCTTCAACTTTAGGGATATCTGCAAAGGAAGAAGACATCTTCCTAAATGACCCACAAATTTTCTTCTCTATTTCATCTGAAGGTTCCTCCTGCAACACATGCAAGATTCAATTTGAGAAAAGGGTCACTGAATGTTCTGTATTTATTGATGAATTTACAAACCTTCTTTGCTCGAAGTGATAAATATGCTTGCATCTCCAGTTGCAACCTAGCGGTAAACTTTAAAATATGAAATACGCTTGAAATAGGTACTTCATCTTTGAAGTGTATATTATATGTACAAGTGTTTACCTTCTTTTCTGAGAAAATATGATGCGCAAAGCCTTAACATGCTGCGATTTGAAATAATTAAAAAACTCAACCCAATGCATTGCTCTTTCTTTTGGAGAAAGTGATGATGGAAAGATTTCTTCAGCAAATATAAGCCCCATATTCTGTGACCTGGCAGAACAGGAAGTCGGAACTCAACAGTCAACACCATAGGCATAATCAAATATACAAAAACTAAAGGGAAAAAAAGATGAACAAACCTGAAGGATCCACAATCTTTGTCCAAACATAGAAGAAGTTTAGCTGGGATTTGTTCATAGTGAGGGGTGATTGTCGCAATTCCTTTGGAGCATTTCTCACAGTAATCTCGATAAAGGTCCAGAAACTTATGCATTACATTCTTTCTCACAGAGATCTGAAAAAAAATTCAGTGAGGCACAGTAGAGAAACTGAGGCAAGAAATATCAATAATGTCTGATACCTTCGTGTCACGTAGCCTCTCTGCTGCTTGTAACATTAACTCAGAAGGAAATGAGTTTAGATTTGATTTGGCTAAATCACAGACTGCATAAACAGCTCGGATCCTCACTTTGTCATCAAAATCCAGTAACCTTCCTTCAAGGGATTCTGCCAAATGGAACAAAACATCCACATGAAAAGGATGCTTACACTATAATAGTGTACATATAATGTGTGATGTAAAAATAAACGTTCAAGCCTTACTAAGAATATCATGTGCTATATTTCCAGATGATACAGCAATCTCTTTCTGGGAAAAAAATTCAAGCCTTACTAAGCACACTTTTGCTGCATCAATTGCAGCAATTCTTACTTCTGCAGATTTGTCAGAGAATCTCTTCAAGAATTCCATAAATACTAACTGGTTTTCTTGACCAAAGCGAAGATTAGAGAAGACAAGAAGCCTCCCAATCAGCTGTACTGCCTCCAGTCGGATATCAACCTGGTCACTCTAAGGACGTAGATGGTAGAAGTTCAGGGAGAATCAAATGCGAACATATTAGTAGTGTAACAGAGTCAATAGAGAATGACATACCAGGAGCTCATGAGTTAAGCTTGGAATAACAACAAAGAGCATCTGGGGCGCACACTGGAATAATTCTAGAATAATTTTATGATGCAGTTTCTTGTGTTCATTGACAGGTGCACCCTTGTTGAAAATGCAAGATGACAAAAACATTCGAACAGTGTGTTCCAATTTCTCGGCACAGTTTTGAATGATGTCAACAGCAAGCTTGTGGGCTCCTCCCTGCACAGGAAACAAGAAGCAAACGACCGTTAGCTTGGACCAATGAACAAGTAATACAGGTGTTCATATATGTAAGTTATTCATACAGAGAAGAACATGCACATATTGTAAGGAAACGTTGCTCCTACAGTCCTACCGCAACCTCAACATACAGCACGTATTAAATGGATAGTAAGCAATGCACCTTGTCCTCTTTTACTAAATTGCGGAAAATCACATCCAGAAGAGCTTGAGTGACTTTTTCATTTAATATTTGTGTCATTATTGATACCATAGCCTGGTGCACACATTGCTGAAGACCTTGCCTGTAAAGAGTTTCAACACCAAGAAGGTAGAATGAAAAGAATTGAATATAAATTCCCTGAATCAGACAATAATACATGGCAGACGATTATGAACATGAGCGATCATAGTTATTTAAACCAGAATGGACAACCGGTTGAACAGGAAAAATGCATAACCAGAGACTACACCGGATCGGCTTGCTTCAAAGACCGTCCATGTAGTTGGAATGTATGAACCAAAACAAAACCACTGAACCAATGGTTCTTGTTCCATGCTTAGGCTGCTGCTTAAATCTCAATTGGAAACGACTAGGTCTGGCTGATACATCTTCAATGTTGGCCCGTGAGGCCAGGACGAGCAGTCCAGCACGACATGCCATGCAAGTGGAGCTTGGGGTTTCCGTTCCTCATCAGTCACCACAACCCTGTAGGCGAAGGAGGAGGCAACAGGTCTTGGATGACAAGGCTTGACCACGATGATGAACACCACCAAGGGTACGGTTGCTGGTGCTAACCAAGAAGTCGAACTCCCAGATGCTCGACCCAAAGAAAGACGTGGTGACTCCCTCCCAAGCATGCTCCAGCCAATATTTATTTTTCATGAAGAATGTTCACGCTTGTCAGAACTCAGACGTGAGTTTTCTTAACTTGGCTTTTGCTTATTATTTTATTAGTTAGATAATTAGTTTAGTTCACAGGAGCAACAATAAATGCATGAATTAGCAGCTTAGAGCAAACTAATCATCCCATTAAGTACTCAAAAGTGCAACAGCAAGCAAGATAGTGCACACTGACATTTTATGTGATACATGGCACAAGAAACCTGATGATTTGAGAGTCCGCAGCTTTTTCAATAAAAAAATGCATATGAATGGCCATGTCAATAAAAGAACAAGCATAGTACTGCATATTTACAATTTGTGGTACACGGTATTGGAGGTCTGGATGATTTCAGAATTCCAAAATCTCAACACAAAATGCAAAGATATCGCAAAAAAGAAAGATATTAGTGAAAAAATATGCTCGGGATTTTTACAAGAAATGCAGCTATGAGCAAAATTAATGTATTTACAATTGAAAGATAGGTCTTGACAGATGAGCATTAGATTTGAGCTTGGTTCTTGGTTGTAACAAAATATAAGTTTATAACAACAATAGCATTAGATTTGGTCTTACTTTGCTGCCGAGAAGAAAATTTTGGCCATATCAAGAACCAAGTCCTGACAGCCAGTATCGACCATAATTACAGAGCATCTAAGTGCAGCAACATTTTCCAAAATTTTCATCCTTCTTGTCAGGTATGGACTGCCACTTTCAGCAAGCCCCGCGAACTCGCTGATGAAAAGCCTAAATATTTCCTGAGATAAATCAGTTGACATAGTGTTATGAGACAGTGGTCCTTATTCACATCGGTCTTTGTCGAAAGTGAATAATGTTACAGAAATAAGTTGAAAATATGACTATTAGGTAATCCTGGTAATGGTCCAAGAAGTCACCAAGACCCAAGCACTGAAAGATGCAAGTGTTAAATACCTTAAATATTTCGTCAGTAAAAGGTGGATCAGGTGCAAGGATTCGCATAACTTCAATAAAGCAGACAGCAACAAGAAGTCTGACATCCTTGTCCTTATGGCTAAGTAAACTGGTCTGGGCCAGTGATTTACTCAAAGGACGTAGAGCATCATGCAAAGAGGAGGACTGACTCAACTCTGATAAAGCACTTTCAGCTTGCTGCAAATAATATCAAAAGCATGTTACAGAAGTAGAAGATTCAAATTTATTTAGAGAAAATTAATGTTAAAATAATAACCAATGAAGGAAGCTGCAGTGCAGAGTACCAATTAGTACTATACGTTTTTCCTTTTGATCATTACGGTGAGTTGGACTCAAGTATTTACATAGTCATCGCTAGCTTGCTTGCCTCTACCAGACTACCACTAGGATCATATTTCAACTGTTGGGATATTTGTCAATAAACAAAAGTATGAACATATGCAATCCCTAATGAGTGCAAGAAAACAGTTCAAGTAGAGACTGAACAAGGTGTTTGTACAAGTACAGTAGAACCAGATTAAAAATGTATTTTCCATGAAAGTTAAATGGCAATAGGCCCTAAATTAATCCACCCGATCTTTTAATTAACCTGTTTATCATGTAAAATAGATAAAATTATCAAATGTTACTGGTAGTTTAAGCTAATGAATAGGTCCAAGCCCCAAAAGTCAAATCTCCTTTGTTCCTCATCCATAGATCACAATTACTAGTAACTTACTTCAAATAGCAATTCAGTTGAAACAAGTATTCACGGAATTGTTTGAGCCAGTGAGATGTAACCATGTGAGACTTAACTGAAGGCTCTATGGCTGCTTCCAATTGCAGGGAAATGAAGGTTCTGAACTACTGGAACCTCTTTCCAACAGAAGGGGGAAACATTTTTGAGAAACCATAAACATCATAGCTACCGAGTTGACACTGGACGCCCCTAACCAGAGACTCTAACTCAAAAGCTAGATTCACTCGAACTGCCAAACGTAAGCATAGTGAATACGCAGCATCTTCAACATCGCTGCCTCCCTGCCCCATGATGGGGGAAATCGGTACGAATTGATGCATGGTACTCGAATTCAGCAAGCCATCGGTACCCACGCCCCCTCCTAGCCCCATAGGTGCCGGAACGGACTCACGAACGCCACCTACTAATTTTGGTAGCAAGTAATACTACAGCCACTGTTCGATGACGACAACAAAAGGAAAAACACCAGCACAATCAGCGGTGCCCGCCAACCAATTCAAAATCCGAAAAGCAGCACAGCTTTTCACGAAAAAACGGAAGCTAGATGGCTTAGATCCGACGAGGACCGGGCGGGACGGGACGGGGTGCGGTCACCTTGAGGAGCTTGACGAGGGCGTCCTTGCCGAGGCGCGGCTGCGCGAGGCGCTTGCCGACCTCGCTCACGACCTCCTCCGCCGAGCCAGGCATTGCGGCGGCGACGGCGACGGCGACGGCCTCGATTCGGGACCCGAAACCCTAGACTAGTGGGCTAGGCGGCCGGAAGCGGTGGAGGCCATGGAGGAGGATGGATGGAAATATGGAATCCGCAGTACGGAAAAGCGAGTCCGTCGAGGGGTTGGGGGGTTGGGGACGGCGGGTTTTGTGACAGGTTGCACCTCGGGAGCGCGGTGTGTGGAAGATCTACCAGCGACATTTTTTCCCACAGGGACCCAGACAGTATTTTGCTTAACTAGTTGAGCAAATTCGAAAATATATAAGGCCCCCCGGAGGCCCGGATAAAAGGGATATGAGACTGAAAACTGTATCACGCTAATGAATATTGCTAGAACGCCCAGGAAAAGGTCAAATTTGCGTAGATCGGGTTTAGTGAAATTGCAACGACCAATCGATTTATGTTGCGGCTCTGTTTGCATGAGTTGTGGTAATTATTTTCATCCATTATTTGTCTAATTTAACTTTTTTGTTTGATCCCTTTTTTGGTTTTCATAACTTTGTTTGTCGATTTTAAGACTGACAACTGGGGGAGAAAAGTTGTCAGGCGGAGGTTAACCAAGACTTGAGTAGCCTGGAGGAACACGGCATCAAGCAAATTGGTTTCCCGCCCACGAGCAAAAACTCCCGCGCGCGGACCACTGTGAGACTAAATTGGGCTAGATCCAGCCTAATCCACATGTTACCTCTTACCAACCGAGTGGCAGCCCATCCATGCCTAACCGGCCAACTCTTCCTATTTGGCCCAGTACATGTGCACATATGTATGGACTCTTGAGCACCTACCAGCATCTCTAGCAGATATCTCATCACGGTGCTTTTTTTTTTTTTGAGAAATACCTCATCACAGTGCTTATGTGTGGATGGGGTTAGTTGCATCACAAAAAATCTGGAAAAAAGACGAGCGTACTGAATAAATGCCCTATAATCATACTATAAAAAGCATATTCTAAGAATATTCTTTCTTTTCCTTTTATCCCTTCATCTTCTTCCTACAACTACCTCCACGCCACGATTGTGCTGACCGCTCCGCCCACCGCCCGCGCGTAGCCTGCCGCCCGCGTTGCTCACCGCGCGTCGGCCGCTCCGCCCACCGCCCGTAGCACGACCAATTGGATTGTTGCTCGCTCGCATGTCGCCCGCCGTCACTCGCCGCCCAGGCCCACCGCTTCCAGCTTCGTCTGCGGCCCGCCGTCTCTAGCACCGGCCTCTCGCCCTCCGTCTAGCCGCGGTACTCCTACGGTAGAAGATTCGCCGGAATTTGGATGGCTCATGCCGTGGAAGAAGACCAATTGTCTGAAATTTCCCTCGTGCCAATAGTGCAGCGAACTGAATAACGCGGTACAAAATCGGTGTATATGGAGCACCACGCACCGCGATGGGGTATTGCTGCAAAAAAAATTGGCCTCCCGCATTTTTCGGGTATCTGCTTGGGCCGCGATTTACGCTCGGTACCGCATATTGGTTATTATTTTCCGGTTTCGGGATGGGTGGGGGGTCTGCTATAGTTGCTCTAACCTAGGGTAGGACTAGAAAAGGTCGTTCTTCGTGAAGGTCAACAACCATGGGGCTCCTTTATGCTGCTCGTTAGGCGCTGAAGAAACACGCCGCACGCAGCGCGGCATGGGCCAACTGATGCATGTAAAATACATACATGAACTTTACACTTTATTAATACATAATTCAGAATATTTGCAACATATATGATGTTATTTCCATGTGTTTATATTGATTTATGGGGATTTACCAATGATCCCCTTTATTTGGGTTATAACTCTGCAGAACAGGAAAACCTTGTTTTGCGTATTTTCCACTTCAGATACAGAGTCAAATCGAGCTAGAATTTGTGGCACGCTAATATTTCATCACGAGAAGCAGCTGAAGCACCTGGACCTCACGAGGAAGGGCTGGAGGCCCAGAAGAGACCAAGTGGTGCACCCATTAGGGGGCCGCGCCACCTATGCTCTTTTCGCTGTCGACTGCCCGATTCACTTCAATCTTGCGCCAACCGACTTTATTTGACCTTAAAAAATCCTATATATATGACCCCCCTAGGGTTTCCTCGAGGAGAGCGCCGCAGAAATACCGAAACACGAAAACAGAGGCTGCAACAAGGAAGATTGGAGGGAAAACTCCGCTGAAGCTACCGCCGAAGGGATCTCCATCTTGTCCAACGTCTTCCACATCAACACCATGATGAAGGGGGAGTAGTCCACATCTGGACTACGGGTTTGTGGCAGTAGCTTGATCTATTTCTCTCTTGTTCTTCACATATATATCTTAGTACCATATGAGCTACCCAACATGATTATGGTCATATATGTAATTCATATGTGGTGTATCTTTATTCTATGGTATTGTGATATGAGATCGGAATCTATTATGTGTAAGATATATTGATAGATGCATATATTATGTACCGCGTTCTTAATTATTGGTTTTGATTCAACTTGTATGGAAGAACATGTGTAGAGAGATGTGTGTATTAGATGGAGTAGCATGGTTTTAGTGATTGAATAGTGACAACCAATTCTTGATCTATTATGGTTTTTGATTTTTTCATTTGCTGACTCACTAGGGGTAAAGAGAATGCATGTGCTATATTCGTCACTTGACAAAAGTGATGATCTTATTTGTTCAAGGTGGCATATTTGATATTCAAACATCATGTCAGAGTAACACATAAACTACCTTGGAGACTCCTCTCTCTCGCTACACTTAGCAGATAGGCGATTTGTGAATCCGTCCGGTCAAACCACCTCGCTGGCGGCGATTCGCTGGTTCCCCCTCCCTCCGCCAGCCGCTCCAATGGCGGGAGGGTGGGGGAACCCCATATCTCGTCGTGTGTACAGTGTAGGATTGAGTAGGCATCCCTCCGTCGGCGTTGAAGAGGCGGCGCGGTCGGGGTGGCGTTTTGAGGTGGAGGTCGTCCTCTTCGGCAGCGCGGCTCGGTGGAGCTCCGCCACGGATCTGATGGGGTTCGTAGCATAGAAAACAAAAAATTTCCTACCGCGAGACGAATAAATTCAAGATCTAATCTATGAAACACCCAAGATCTAATCTACAAGATCGGAGCAACGAGATTGATAAGGTACTAACCCTTGAAGATTTCCAAAGCCTACGAGATCAGATCTCGTTGTTGATGTAGACGATCATCCCCTGTCCGCAAGGGCACTTCCGTACTCGGTCGCGCGTACGGTGTCGATGAAGCCCTTCCTCTCCCCGTTCCAGCGGGCAGCGGAGGTGTGGTAGATCTCCTCCAAGTTCCAGCACACGACGGCGTGGTGGTGGTGGTGGAGGAAGAAAAGCTGCAGGGGCTTCGCCAAGCCGGAACAGCGTATGGTGGAGGAGAGAGGCGGCCAGAGGAGGGGGCATCTGATGTATGGTGGCCGGCCACCCCCTCCCCTCTTTATATAGGGGGCTGATACGTCCCAAACGTATCTATAATTTCTTATGTTCCATGCTACTTTTATGATGATACTTACATGTTTTATACACACTTTACATCGTTTTGATGCGTTTTCCGGAACTAACCTATTGACGAGATGCCGAAGTGCCACTTCCTGTTTTCTGCTGTTTTTGGTTTCAGAAATCCTAGTAAGGAAATATTCTCGGAATCGGACGAAATCAATGTCCAACACCTTATTTTTTCCGGAAGGTTCCAGAGCATCGAAGAAGTACCGGAGAGGAGCCAGGGGGGCCCCACACGCCGGGCGGCGCGGCCAAGGGGGGGGGCGCCCCCCTAGTGTGTGGGCCCACCAGGCCCCTCCGAGGCTCCCTTCCGCCTACTTAAGGTCTCCATCGCGAAAACCTATCACGATTGACGAAACCAGAAAACCTTCCGAGCCGCCGTCATCGCGAAATCAAGATTCGGGGGGACGAAGTCTCTGTTCGGCACGCCGCCGGACGGGGAATGCCCCCGGAAGCCATCTCCACCGCTATATTCACCACCACCGCTGTTCCCATGATGAGGAGGGAGTAGTTCTCCCCTGGGGCTGAGGGCTCTACCGTAGCTATGTGGTTAATCTCTCTCTCTCTCTGTACTCCAATACAATGATCTCATGAGCTGCTTTACATGATTGAGATCCATATGATGAGCTTTGTATCGCTACTAGTTATGTGCTACTCATGTGATGTTATTAAAGTAGTCTATTCCTCCTGCATGGTGTAATGGTGACAGTGTGTGCATCGTGTGGTTCTTGTCGTAGATTATGATCATAATCTCTTGTAGGTTATGGAGTTGATTATCGCTATGATAGTATTGATGTGATCTATTCCCCCTTCATAGTGTAATGGTGACAGTGTGTATGCTATGTTAGTACTCGGTTTATTTTGCAAAGATCTATTATGCTCTAAGGTTATTTAAATATGAACATCGAATGTTGTGGAGCTTGTTAACTCCGGCATTGAGGTGCTCTTGTAGCCCTACACAATGAATGGTGTTTGTCATCCAACAAAGAGTGTATGTAGCACAAATGAGAGAAGTTATTATTTATTATGCGATCAATGTTGAGGGTGTCCACTAGTGAAAGTATGATCCCTAGGCCTTGTTTCCAATACTGCAAACACCGCTTATTTACTGTTCTGTTGCATGTTTACTCGCTGCCATATTTTATTCAGATTACTATTACCACTCATATACATCCATACTACTTGCATTTCACTATCTCTTCGCCGAACTAGTGCACCTATACATCTGACAAGTGTATTAGGTGTGTTGGGGACACAAGAGACTTCTTGTATCATGATTGCGGGGTTGCTTGAGAGGGATATCTTTGACCTCTTCCTCCCTGAGTTCGATAAACCTTGGGTGATCCACTTAAGGGAAAACTTGCTTTCTACAAACCTCTGCTCTTGGAGGCTCAACATTGTCTACGGAAAAGAAGCGTGAGTAGACATCAAGCTATTTTCTGCGCGTTGCGGGGAGGAAAGGTAAAGGTACTCACACTCCGGATCTCGGCTACTAAGCTATTTTCGGCGCGTTGTAAGTACTCGAAGCTATTTCCTTTAGATCCTGCAATTGCATCTTTTGGTTTCTTGTTTACACTAGTTAGGCATAATGGAGAGCAACAATGAGCTTCTTATTTTATTTCCTGAGTTAAGACATGGATTGTTTGCTGCGAAAATTAAAAAACCTATGGAATCTTATTTGCATGCTAGTAGCAATGATATTAGTATGAACGCTTTGAACACCATTGTTGCTAATGATATGGAAAATTCTAAGCTTGGGGAAGTTGGTTTTGATGAGCATGATATTTTTAGCCTCCCATCTTTAGGGGATAAAATTTGCTCTGATAATACTTTATCTCCCATATGCGATAACTCTAATGATGCTTGTGACATTTTAAATCCACCTACTAAAAGTATTCCTTACAAGATACCTATGAAAATTATTGAACGTGTTATGGATAACCGCTATGAAGGGGATGGAACTGTTCATCCTGAGGATCATTTACTGTTTTTGCATGAATTATGCGGGTTATTCAAGTGTGCAGGTATTTCAATGGATGAAGTTAGGAAGAAATTATTTGTTATGTCGCTATCTGGTAAAGCGGCGCATTGGTATAAACTGAAGGATGGGCGCTCTCTTGATTGGAAGGATATTGTGCCTCTATTTTATTCCAAGTTCTATCCTCCAAGTGAAATTCACAAAGATCGAAACCGTATATATAATTTCTGGCCTCATGATGGAGAGAGTATTGCCCAAGCATGGGAGAGATTGAAGTCCTTAATGCTCAAATGCCCCAATCATGAGCTTCCTGGTAATGTTATCATTGATAATTTCTATGCAAGACTTTCTTTTCAGGATAAAACCTTGCTGGATACTACTTGTTCTGGATCATTCACGCGCAATAAAGAAGAGTTTAAATGGGACCTTCTTAATCGGATTCAGGAGAACGCTGAAGATTGGGAGAACGACAAAGGTAAAGAATCAGGTATAAACTATGATTATGAATGCATTGAAACTTTTATGAATACTGATGAATTTCGAAATATGAGTGCTACTTATGGTCTTGACTCTCAAGTTATTGCAAATCTTTATAAAGCTTTTGCTTCTCACATTGAATTGCCTAGGAAGAATTTTGATAAGTATCATGAACCTTTTAAAGACGCTTGCATGAAGGATGAAACTGTTATTAATGATTGCAATGAACATGTTGAAACTCTGAAAATGCTATTTCCTATAAGCATGTTAATTTTTGTGGAATACATAGACCTTGTGGAATTAATCAAATAGAAGATGAATATTGTATCCATCATAGAAATGAAAAAACTAGAAAGTGGTCTAGAGCTCTAGATGATCTTGGAGAAAAAGTGTGTGCCCTCTATCCTTTTATTTGTGAACTTTGCCATAGAGTTGGTCATTTTAATTTTCAATGCTCCTCCAATGATAATTCGAACCCCATGAGTGCTGCAAATTTGTATTGTGATGATGAAATTATTCCTAATCAGCATGATGAACTTACCTTATTTTTGAAGTGTGAAGAGTTATCAAGAAAAATTTCTTTGTTAGATATTAACGATCTTGATATTGATGATGTCCTGCATGGGTGTCTTTCTTATTGCATTAATAATTGCCATACAAATACTTACATACAAAATATTTTAGAAGATGACACTTTGCCAAAATATGATAGGACCGCTATGTGTTTCAAACTTATTAATGAAAAGAAGGAATCCTCCAAGGTTTCTTCTATTGTTTCTGGAAATAAAGCAGGTTATGTGGAGAAGCCTCTCATCAAGCCTCTCCCTCCTAAAGAAGGGAACGAGGAGCAAAAGAAGAAGAAGAAGAAGAAGAAGAAGAAGAAGAAGGGAACGAAGAAGAAGAAGAAGAAGAAGAAGAAGAAGAAGATGAAGAAGGGGAATAAAAAGAAAGAGGTAACAGCATATCCCCGCGTGTATGAGGTAACAATAGGTAACCGTAAGTATGTTGCTCCTAATGATTATTATGATAATGAATCTGAGTACGATGATCTTCCTATGCCCTGTACCCATGTTAGTGATCATGATTTGGAAGAGCACACTATCTTTGATATTGGAAATCTCTTTGGTACTGATTATGAAAGTAATGATGATAGCATTATTCATGTCCCCTCAAACGATGATATTGAAAGCTCTAAGCTTGGGGATGTTGTGCTTGAAGATCCTATATTTGAGACTTCTACTTTTAGTGAAAATGATGATATTACATATTCTGGTTTAGATAATCGCTATAGAGATGGATATGACATATGTTACAATTATCCTTATGAAACTTGTCATAGTTATGATGGGCTTGCCAAAAACCATTCCCTAGTATGCAACTTGTTTACCATGTTCAAATTCTTAATAATGATCCTGCTCCAATTACTATTAATGAGAAGAGTTTCTCTTATATCAAAAATAATGATACCTTTATGCATATGAACCATGATAAGAATGTTTTAAGTGATGGTTATATTGTAGATTTCATCAATGATGCTACTGAAAGTTATTATGAGAGAGGGAAACACGGTTGTATGCATCTTAATAATATTAAGTTTCCCCTCTTTATGTTGAGAATCTTGAAGTTACTCGTGTCTTATCTTCTTATGCTTGTCACTTTGTTCTTCATGAATTTATTTGTGTACAAGATTTCTTTTCATAGGAAGTGGGGTAGGTTTAAATGTGCTTTGAATTTGCTTCTTGATGCTCTCTTTTGCTTCAACTCTTATTTCTTGCGAGCATCATTAAAATTACTGAGCCCATCTTAATGGCTATAAAGAAAGAACTTCTTGGGAGATAACCCATGTCTTTATTTTACTACAGCACTTTGTTTTATATTTGAGTCTTGGAAGTTGTTTACTACTGTAGCAACCTCTCCTTATCATGTTTTTGTGCCAAGGAAAGTCTCTATGTTAAAGTTGATGCTAGATTTGGATTACTGCGCAGAAATAGATTTGCTGTCTGTCACGAATTCGCGCAGAAGTTTCTGTAGGTAACTCAGAAAAATCTGCAAATTTACGAGCGTGATCCTCATATATGTACGCAACTTTCATTAGTTTTGAGTTTTTCCATTTGAGCAAGTTAAGTGCCCCTGCCAGATTCGTCTTTACGGACTGTTCTGTTTTTGATCGCCTTTTATTTCGCATTGCCGCTTTTGCTATGTTGAATGGGTTTCTTTGTTCCATTAACTTTCAGAAGTTTTGTGCAATGTCCAGAAGTGTTAAGAATGATTGTGTCACCTCTGAACATGTGAATTTTGATTATGCACTAACCCTCTAATGAGTTTGCTTAAAGTTTGGTGTGGAGGAAGTTTTCAAGGGTCAATAGAAGAGGATGATATACTATGATCAAGAAGAGTGAAAGGTCTAAGCTTGGGGATGCCCCGGTGGTTCATCCCTGCATATTTTAAGAAGACTCAAGCATCTAAGCTTGGGGATGCCCAAGGCATCCCCTTCTTCATCGACAACTTATCAGGTCACTTCTAGTGAAACTATATTTTTATTCCATCACATCTTATGTACTTTACTTGGAGCGTTTGTGTGCTTTTATTTTCGTTTTGTTATTTTCATTCTCTGAATAAGTTCATCCTTGTGTGGGAGAGAGACACGCTCCGCTTTTTCATATGAACACTAGTGTTCTTCGTTTATGCTTTTAATGTTCAAGGGCGAAAGTTGATCGCTTCACTTGTTGCTATTTGGTTGGAATCAGAAAATGCTTCATATGGTCTTGAATAATTTGATACTTGGCAATTGTTTTGAGCTCTCATATATCATGTTTAAGCTCTTGCATCATGTAGTTTAAATCTAGTAGTGGAGAACTACTGTAGAGCTTGTTGAAATTTGGTTTGCATGATTGGTCTCTCTAAGTCTAGATATTTTCTGGTTAAGGTGTTTGAACAACAAGGAGACGATGTAAAGTCTTATAATGCTTACAATATGTTCATATGTGAGTCTTGCTGCACCATTTTATACTTGAGTTTGCTTCAAATAACCTTGCTAGCCTAGCCTTGTATTGAGAGGGATTCTTCTCGTGCATCCAAATCCTTGAGCCAAAAACTATGCCAACTGTGTCCACCATACCTACCTATCACATGGTATTTCTCCGCCATTCCAAAGTAAATTGCTTGAGTGCTATCTTTAAACAATTCAAAAGTTATTACCTCTTATTTGTGTCAATGTTTTATAGCTCATGAGGAAGTATGTGGAGTTTATCTTTCAATCTTGTTGGGCAACTTTCACCAATGGACTAGTGGCTTCATCCGCTTATCCAATAATTTTGCAAAAATAGCTGGCAATGGGGTTCCCAGCCCCGAACTAATTAACTTTCATAAATTTACAAATAGACACTCCTCCATGGTATGTGATTGTTGGTTGGCACCCGAGGATTCGGTTAGCCATGGCTTGAGAAAGCAAAGGTGGGGAGGAGTGTCATCTAAATAAAACTAAAATAAAAAGGCACTCCTTCATGGTATGAGATTGTTGGCAGGCACCCGAGGATTCGGTTAGCCATGGTTTGTGAAAGCAAGGTTGGAAGGAGTGCCACCCAAAAATAAAATTTCATGGGAGCCGCTCTTTGAAAGTCTGTCTGGCAAGGGGGTTAGAGTGCCCACTACCATTCGTTGACAACAACAAACACCGCTCAAAACTTTACTTTTTATGCTCTCTTATGTTTTCAAAATAAAAGCCCTAGCACAAATATAGCAATCAATGCTTCCCTCTGCGAAGGGTCATTCTTTTACTTTATTGTTGAGTCAGTTTACCTACTTCTTTCTATCTTAGAAGCAAACACTTGTGTAAACTTTGTGCATTGATTCTTACATGTTTACCTATTTCACTTGTTATATTACTTTGTGTTGACAATTATCCATGAGATATACATGTTGAAGTTGAAAGCAACCGCTGAAACTTATATCTTCCTTTGTGTTGTTTCAAAGCTTTTTACTAAGAATTTATTGCTTATGAGTTAGCTCTTATGCAAGTCTTATTGATGCTTGACTTGAAAGTACTATTCGTGAAAAGTCTTTGCTATATGATTCAATTGTTTAGTCATTATCTTTACCATTGCTTTGAATCACTTCATTCATCTCATATGCTTTACAATAGTATTGATCAAGATTATGATAGCATGTCACCTAAGAAATTATCTTTGTTATCGTTTACCTACTCGAGGGCGAGTAGGAACTAAGCTTGGGGATGCTTGATACGTCCCAAACGTATCTATAATTTCTTATGTTCCATGCTACTTTTATGATGATACTTACATGTTTTATACACACTTTACATCGTTTTGATGCGTTTTCGCGAACTAACCTATTGACGAGATGCCGAAGTGGCAGTTGCTGTTTTTGGTTTCAGAAATCCTAGTAAGGAAATATTCTCGAAATCGGACGAAATCAATGCCCAACACCTTATTTTTCCCGGAAGGTTCCAGAGCATCGAAGAAGTAGGAGGAGCCAGGGGGCCCACACGCCAGGCGGCGCGGCCAAGGGGTGGGGCGCCCCCTAGTGTGTGGGCCCACAGGCCCCCTCCGAGGCTCCCTTCCGCCTACTTAAGGTCTCCGTCGCGAAAACCCTATCACGATTGACGAAACCCGAGAAAACCTTCCAGAGCCGCCGTCATCACGAAATCAAGATTCGGGACAGAAGTCTCTGTTCCGGCACGCCGCCGGGACGGTGCCCCCGGCCATCTCCACCGCTATCTTCACCACCATCGCTGTTCCCATGATGAGGAGGGAGTAGTTCTCCCCCGGGCTGAGGGCTCTACCGTAGCTATGTGGTTAATCTCTCTCTCTGTACTCAATACAATGATCTCATGAGCTGCTTTACATGATTGAGATCCACATGATGAGCTTTGTATCGCTACTAGTTATGTGCTACTCATGTGATGTTATTAAAGTAGTCTATTCCTCCTGCATGGTGTAATGGTGACAGTGTGTGCATCGTGTGGTTCTTGTCATAGATTATGATCATAATCTCTTGTAGGTTATGGAGTTGATTATCGCTATGATAGTATTGATGTGATCTATTCCCCCTTCATAGTGTAATGGTGACAGTGTGTATGCTATGTTAGTACTCGGTTTATTTTGCAAAGATCTATTATGCTCTAAGGTTATTTAAATATGAACATCGAATATTGTGGAGCTTGTTAACTCCGGCATTGAGGTGCTCTTGTAGCCCTACACAATGAATGGTGTTTGTCATCCAACAAAGAGTGTATGTAGCACAAATGAGAGAAGTTATTATTTATTATGCGATCAATGTTGAGAGTGTCCACTAGTGAAAGTATGATCCCTAGGCCTTGTTTCCAATACTGCAAACACCGCTTATTTACTGTTATGTTGCATGTTTACTCGCTGCCATATTTTATTCAGATTACTATTACCACTCATATACATCCATACTACTTGCATTTCACTATCTCTTCGCCGAACTAGTGCACATATACATCTGACAAGTGTATTAGGTGTGTTGGGGACACAAGAGACTTCTTGTATCGTGATTGCAGGGTTGCTTGAGAGGGATATCTTTGACCTCTTCCTCCCCGAGTTCGATAAACCTTGGGTGATCCACTTAAGGGAAAACTTGCTGCTGTTCTACAAACCTCTCCTCTCGGAGGCCCAACACTGTCTACAGAAAAAGAAGCGTGAGTAGACATCAGGGGCCAGGTCGGCTGGGGTGGCCCCCTTTCCCATCTAGGGTTAGGGGGGGCGGCGGCCAAGGGGGGAGAGGGGCTTCCCCTCCCCCAAGTTGATCCCCCTAGGGTTTTGGGAAAACCCTAGGGGTTGGCCGGCTGGGCCTTGAGGGGCATGTGCCCCTGGCCCATTAGGCTAGGGAGCACCCCCTCGGCCCATGCTAGGCCTCCTAGGGTCGTGGGCCCACTGGTGGGACCCCCGGAACCTTCTAGAACCTTCCCGGTCATCCACCGGAAAAATCCCGAACTTTTCCGAAACCTAGAAATCAACTTCCCTTATATGAATCTTATTCTCCGGACTATTCCGGACCTCCTCGTGACATCCTGGATCACATCCGAGACTCCGAACAAACTTCGTCTCCATACCATATTCAAATCTACTTATGCGACATCGAACCTTAAGCGCGTCACCCTACGGTTCGCGAACTATGCAGACATGGTCGAGACTCCTCTCCGAGCAATAACCAATAGCGGGATCTGGAGATCCATAATGGCTCCCACATATTCAACGATGACTTAGTGATCGATTGAACCATTTACATACGATGCCAATTCCCTTTGTCTCGCGATATTTTACTTGTCCGAGGTTTGATCATCGGTATCTCCATACCTTGTTCAACCTCGTTACCGACAAGTACTCTTTACTCGTACCGTGGTATGTGATCTCTTATGAACTATTCATATGCTTGCAAGCTAATCAGATGACATTCCACCGAGAGGGCCCAGAGTATATCTATCCGTCATCAGGATGGACAAATCCCACTATTGATCCATATGCCTCAACTCACACTTTCCAAATACTTAATCCCACCTTTATTGCCACCCATTTACGCAATGGCGTTTGATGTAATCAAAGTACCCTTCCGGTGTAAGTGATTTACATGATCTCATGGTCGAAGGACTAAGGCAACTATGTATCGAAAGCTTATAGCAAATTGAACTTAATGACTTGATCTTATGCTACGCTCATTTGGGTGTGTGTCCATTATATCATTCACCTAATGACATAACCTTGTTATTAATAACATCCAATGTTCATGATCACGAAACCATGATCATCCATTAATCAACAAGCTAGTTATACAAGAGGCTTACTAGGGACTCCTTGTTGTTTACATAACACACATGTATCAATGTTTCGGTTAATACAATTATAGCATGGTATGCAAACATTATCATAAACACAAAGATATATTATACACTACAAGAAAAGTTGCCATGGCCGACGAAGTTGAAGTCGCGCCGTGGTTGCTGGTGTACCATGGCCGATGATTTTTGGTCCCTCCGTGGTGCATGTCAAAACTTTTTTTTCTCGTTTTTGAGGCCACCTAGCCCGACGAAAGCGGCCAAAACGTCGCGTATGGTGGCCCGGGACGTGGTGCATCTCGAAATCTCGGGTTCGCCGGCCGAGTCAACGCAAATCCGCACCGCCGAGGGATGTAGGGCCCAGATGGCAGCCTCTCTGGCATTGTTTTTTTCTAGATCGCGCCATCTCGTTCAACGTTCTCCGATCGAGCCGTTTACGATGCAGGATCATGGGTCCCGCATGTCATCCTCTATGAACCAAAATTCTTTCTATTCTTGGATTTTTTTGACCCCCTGATTTCTGGCTACTTCCTTTTTCTTTTGATCCCTTGCCGCCTTGGAAACGTTGAGACCGCTGCTGCTAAATGGGACCCGCATGTCATCCTCTATGTGCAATCAACTTTCTTTTCTTGGAGTTTTTTTGGCACCTCAAATTTGGTCACTTGCCTTTTTCTTTCGATCCCCTGCCGCCTCTCAAACGGTGATACCGCTGCTGCTAACGGGACCCGCATGTCATCCTCTATGTACTATAAAACTTTCTTTTCTTGAATTATTTTGGCACCTCATATTTGGTCACTTACCTTTTTCTTTCGATCCCCTGCCGCCTCTCAAACGGTGATACCACTAAATGGGACCCGCATGTCATCCTCTATGTACTATAAAACTTTCTTTTCTTGGATTTTTTTGGCACCTCATATTTGGTCACTTGACTTTTTCTTTCGATCCCCTCGCCTCTCAAACAGGTGATACCGCTGCTGCTAAATGGGACCCGCATGTCATCCTCTATGTACTATAAAACTTTCTTTTCTTGGATTTTTTGGCACCTCATATTTGGTAACTTGACTTTTTCTTTCGATCCCCTGCTGCCTCTCAAATGTGATACCGCTGCTGCTAAATGGGACCCGCATGTCATCCTCTATGTACTATAAAACTTTCTTTTTTTGGATTATTTTTTGCACCTCATATTTGGTCACTTGACTTTTTCTTTCGATCCCCTGCCGCCTCTCAAACGGTGATACCGCTGCTGCTAATGGGACCCGCATGTCATCCTCTATGTACTATAAAAGTTCATTTTCTTGGTTTTTTTCACCCTCTGATTTTTGGCAATTTCTTTTTTCTTTTGATCCCCTGCCGCCTCTCAAACGGTGATACCGCTGCTGCTAAATGGGACCCGCATGTCATCCTCTATGTACTATAAAACTTTCTTTTCTTGAATTATTTTTGGCTCCTCATATTTGGTCACTTGCCTTTTCTTTCGATCTCATGCCACGTTTGAAACGTTGAGGAACCTGCTGGCTCATGGGACCCGCATGTCATCCTCTATGAGCAATCAACTTTCTTTTCTTGGAGTTTTTTTGGCACCTCATATTTGGGCACTTGCCTTTTTCTTTCGATCTCATGCCACGTTTGAAACGTTGAGGAACCTGCTGGCTCATGGGACCCGCATGTCATCCTCTATGAGCAATCAACTTTCTTTTCTTGGAGTTTTTTTGGCACCTCATATTTGGGCACTTGCCTTTTTCTTTCGATCTCATGCCACGTTTGAAACGTTGAGGAACCTGCTGGCTCATGGGACCCGCATGTCATCCTCTATGTTCTATAAAAGTTTCCTTTGTTGGATTTTTTTCACCCTCTGATTTTTGGCTTGCCTTTTTCTTTTGATCCCCTGCCCCCTTTGAAACGTTGAGTAAGCTGCTGGCTCAAGGGACCCGCATGTCATCCTCTATGTCCATCAACTTTCCTTTCTTGGATTTTTTTCACCCCCTAATTACTAGCTACTTTCTTTTTCTTTTGATCTCAAGCCGCATTACAAACATTGAGACCGCTGCTGCAAAATGGGACCCACATGTCATCCTCTATGTACAATAAAGTTTCTTTTCTTGGATTATCTTTTGCTCCTGATATTTTGTCACTTGCCTTTTTCTTTCGATCTCATGCCGCCTTTGAAACGTTGAGTAAGCTGCTGGCTCATGGGTCCCGCATGTCATCCTCTACGAACAATAAAAGTTTCCTTTCTTGGAGTTATTTTTGACCCCTAATTTCTGGCTATTTGCCTTTTTCTTTGGATCTCCTGCCCCTTTGAAACGATGATGACGATGTTGGCAGGTCGGTCCCACAAGTCATCCTCTATGAACAATAAAAGTTTCCTTTGATGGATTTTTTTGAACCCCTAATTAATTTCTGGATATTTCCTTTTTTCTTTGATCCCCCCGCCTTGGAATCGTTGAGGATGCTGCTGCCTCATGGGTCCCGCATGTCATCCTCTCAGAACGGTAAATGTTTCTTTTCTTGGATATTGTTTACCAAATGACTTTTGGCTTATTTTTTCTTTCGATATCCTGCCGCCTTTAAAACGTTGAGGACGCTGCTGGCTCACGGGTCCCACATGTCAGCCTCTATGAACAATAAACGCTGAGGACGCTGCTGCCTCATGGGTCCCGCATGTCATCCTCTCAGAAAAAATGTTTCTTTTCTTGGATTTTTTACCAACAGATTTTTGGTTTATTTTTTCTTTCCATCCCTTGCCACCTTTAAAACGACGCTGCTGGCTCATGGGTCCCCGATGTCAGCCTCCCCGTACAAGAAACATGTGATATCTTGATTATTTTGCAGACAATAAACAGTGTATTGCGCTCTGAGCTATTTCAACGGATAAATTAAATCTTTATTTTTACATAAACAAATTTATATGCTGAATCTCCTTGTTTTTTGTTTTTGCGAAGCATAGGACTTTCCTGTTTTTTTTAGAAAAATCCGAACTATCCTGTTTTGGAGTGGGCTGAAATTGTACGAGTCAAAAGAGCCAGCAGGATAGTTCGAATGCCCAGATGTCCACATGCAGCCCAATTGAAATCGTTCTTTTTGGATTTTTTCACCCCCGATTTCGGCTACTTCATTTTTCTTTTGGTCCTGTGCCGCCTTGGAAACGTTGAGACCGCTGCTGCAAAATGGGACCCGCATGTCATCCTCTATGTACAGTAAAATTTATTTTCTTAGATTATTTTTGGCTCCTGATATTTGGTCACTTGGCTTTTTCTTTCGATCCCGTGCCTCTCAAACGGTGATACCTTGCTAAATGGGACCCGCATGCCATCCTCTATGTACAATCAAGTTTCTTTTCTTGAATTATTTTTGGCTCCGATATTTGGTCACTTGCCTTTTCTTTCGATCTCATGCCACGTTTGAAACGTTGAAAAACTGCTGGCTCATGGGACCCGCATGTCATCCTCTATGTACAATAAAACTTTCTTTTCTTCGATTTTTTTGGCACCTCATATTTGGTCACTTGCCTTTTCTTTCGATCCCCTGCCGCCTCTCAAACGGTGATACCGCTGCTGCTAAATGGGACCCGCATGTCATACTCTATGTACAATCAAGTTTCTTTTCTTGAATTATTTTTGGATCCTGATATTTGGTCATTTGCCTTTTTCTTTCGATCTCATGCCACGTTTGAAACGTTGAAAAACCTGCTGGCTCATGGGACCCGCATGTCATCCTCTATGTACTATAAAAGTTCATTTTCTTGGTTTTTTTTCACCCTCTGATTTTTGGCTATTTCCTTTTTCTTTTGATCCCCTGCCGCCTTTGAAACGTTGAGGACTCTGCTGGCTCATCGATAAAACTTTCCTTTATTGGAGTTTTTTTACCCCCTAATTTCTGGCTACTTTCTTTTTCTTTTGATCTCAAGCCGCATTTGAAACGTTGAGACCGCTGCTGCTAAATGGGACCCGCATGTCATCCTCTATGTACAATAAAGTTTTCTTTTCTTGGATTATCTTTGTCTCCTGATATTTTGTCACTTGCCTTTTTCTTTCGATCTCATGCCGCCTTTGAAACGTTGAGTAAGCTGCTGGCTCATGGGTCCCTCATGTCATCCTCTACGAACAATAAAAGTTTCCTTTCTTGGAGTTATTTTTGAACCCTAATTTCTGGCTACTTCCTTTTTCTTTTGATCCCGTGCCGCCTTGGAAACGTTGAGACCGCTGCTGCTAAATGGGTCCCGCATGTCATCATCTATGTACAATAAAATTTCTTTCTTCGATTATTTTCGGGTCCTGATATTTGGTCACTTGCCTTTTTCTTTCGATCTCATGCCGCCTTTGAAACGTTGAGGAAGCTGCTGGAGCATGGGTCCCGCATGTCATCCTCTATGAACAATAAAAGTTTCCTTTCTTGGAGTTATTTTTTACCCCTAATTTCTGGCTACTTCCTTTTTCTTTTGATCCCCTGCCGCCTTTGAAACGTTGAAGACTTTGCTGGCTCATGGGTCCCACATGTCAGCCTCTATGAACAATAAACACTTCCTTTCTTGGAGTTATTTTGTACCCCTAATTTCTGGCTATTTGCCTTTTTTCTTTCGATCCCCAGTCGCCTTCTAAACGTAGAGGACGCTGGCTGGCTCGTGGGTCCCAGATGTCAGCCTCCATGGACAATAAACCTCTCCTTTGTTGGATTTATTTTTCACCCTCTGATTTTGGCTATTTCCTTTTTCTTTTGATCCACTGCCGCCTTGGAAACATTGAGTAAGCTGCTGACACATGGGGCCCGCATGTCATCCTCTATGTACAATCAACTTGCAAGATCTTCGAGCGAAAGAGCTTGTATTAGTGGGACCCATATGTCAACCTCTATGTACAATAAAAGTTTCCTTTCTTGGATTATTTTTAGCTCCTGATATTCGGTCACTTTCCTTTTTCTTTCGATCTCAAGCCGCCTCTGAAACGTTGAGTAAGGTGCTGGCTCATGGGACCCACATGTCATCCTCTATGTACAATAAAGTTTCTTTTCTTGGATTTTTTTTACCCCTGATTTTTGGTCACTTGCCTTGACGCTGCTGGCTCATGGGTCCCACATGTCAGCATCTATGAACAATAAACCTTTCCTTTGTTGGATTTATTGTTTACCCCTAATTTCTGGCTATTTGCCTTTTTCTTTTGATCCCCACCGGCCTTTGAAAACGTTGAGGAACCTGCTGGCTCATGGGACCCGCATGTCATCCTCTATGTACTATAAAATTTCTTTTCTTGGTTTTTTTTCACCTCTGATTTTTGGCTATTTCCTTTTTCTTTTGATCCCCTGCCGCCTTGGAAACGTTGAGTAAGCTGCTGACTCATGGGACCCGCATGTCATCCTCTATGTACAATCAACTTTCTTTTTTTGGAGTTTTTTACCCCCTAATTTCTGGCTACTTTCTTTTTCTTTTGATCTCAAACCGCATTTGAAACGCTGAAACCGCTGCTGCAAAATGGGACCCGCATGTCATCCTCTATGTACAATAAGTTTCATTTCTTGGATTATTTTTGGCACCTGATATTTGGTCACTTGCCTTTTTCTTCCGATCTCATGCCGCCTTTGAAACGTTGAGTAAGCTGCTGGCTCATGGGTCCCGCATGTCATCCTCTACGAACAATAAAAGTTTCATTTCTTGGAGTTATTTTTGACCCCTAATTTCTGGCTACTTCCTTTTTTCTTTTGATCCACTGCCGCCTTTGAAACGGTGCGGATTCTGCAGACTAATACAAGCTTTTTCTCTCCAAGATCTTGCAAGTTGATAGATTAAATCATGGAATTATTAGGATATGTTTTAAATTTCAAATCCACTTTATGAATTATTAAAAATACCGTTATCCATGTGGGTATGGAGCGAACAAGGATTTTCATATTGGGCATGAGCAGTTTCAAAAATTGGAACCCAATAATTCAAAATAACTAAAAACAACTTTTATGTAGAATCTCCGCGTTTTTTTCTTTTGCCATTCATAGGATCTGTGTTTCATTAGAAAAGGGCCGAAATTGCATGAGCAGAAAGGCCCATTTGTAGTTATTGGGCTTCGACGGCCGGAGCAAGTAGGCCGAGAGCAATTACCATGTAGATGGCCGTTGGCAACCCAAAGTGAAATATTGGGCCCAACAGGGGAAGGCTGAACAGTACTATTTTCTAATTGGAAGGTGGTACATGGCGTAATCCTGCCAAAAAAAAAGATGGACACGGGTTGCTGAAATTTGCCCATCTGCGCCTAATATCGCCGCCGCGGCTCCGCTTCCGCCGCCGCCGCCATGCCTCGTCTCGCGTCGAGCTCGCGGTACTGCCGCGTCTCGGGCACGGGGTACCGCGGCGTCCGCGCGCGCCCCAAAGGTACGTATTACGCGGAGATACGTGACGGCGGCGAGCGCATCGGCCTCGGCACCTACGAGACCGCGCACGAGGCCGCGCGCGCGTACGACGCCGTGGCGTGGCGGCTCGGGCGCCCGCGATCGTCGATGAATTTCCATGACGTGTGGACGCGCCAGCAGGCCGAGGATCTCGCGCCGCCGCCGTACATCGTTAGACAGGAGGAACAGCGCCGCCGCCGCGAGACGGAGCGCCGTTTGCGCATTGCCGAGCGGGACGAGCGCGCGGCGCGCGAGTGGGCGGCCCGCTTCCCCGAGGACGTAGCCGCCGAGAACGAGCACTTCCGCAGACGGAGGGCGGAGAAGGCTACGAGGCGGGCTGCGAAGAAGGAGGACCGCGCACAACGGAGGGCGGAGAAGGCGACGAAGCGGGCCTTCATCGAAGCGCAGCTCGCCGGGCCGACCACCATTGGCGAGGACGACCCCCGTTGGATTGACCTCTTCTCGTCGGATCCGGTGTCGGGCACGACACCGGACTCGTCAGATGTCGAGTTTTAGTTTAGTTTTATCGCACTACTTTGTACAAATATGAACTACGGAGTATCTATCAAGCTAATTTTCTCCTATTTTATGTCTATTTCTAGTCTTTATTTGATCTTCTGTTTTACTGCACTCTATTTTTCATTATATTCTGTTTTTGGCGCTGCATTATAGCGCCTCTGAAAATACGCTGTTTCAGCCCTGCATTTGGCCGCCACAGTTTGCAGCTTCCGGTGAAGCTATTGCCGGCTCCATGCGCAGCATCAGCCCACAGCGCCAAAATATAGAGCCACTGCTGGAGTTGCTGTAATATGTTTGTCAGCAGGAGCTTACCTAATTAGTGAAAAAGATGTTCAGCGTGGGATTCGATAAAAGGATCTTCATGTTTTTTTTCCTAGCGATCCTAGTTCGGACTTTTGATTGTGTTGGCTAGTGCATGAAGCTTGACACCTGTATTATGTGATCCTGATATGAGGATAAGAACACCTTCAGGTTGCATTGCTAATGGTGTCTACTGCAGCAGTGGCGTACCTTCAATGGAGACTGATGCAAGAGAGTTGGTACTGGTGAACCTGCACCTGACATCATCGTGCCACCTGAAGTAGGTTGTGTATTGGGATTAGACTGATAAGCATAGCACCTTGCAAAGAACAAGATGCTGCTAGTGTTGGTTAACGTGATTTTACGACAAAAGTCATGTATGCTCAACAGGTGCCGTACCTAGTTTGGATATTGTGTTGTTACCCTTTTGTGGTTTGGTGTTTGTCCAACAGAGAAAGCTACTCTTTTCCCGTGTAAGTGTTATTATGTGAACAAAAGTTGTATGTACATATATATCGGTCAGAGAACCAAGATTGCATATTCTTGCCTGGTTATAACACATAAGTCATAATAACAATTAAAGAGAAAAGGAACATTTGCCTTTGCAATGTGATTGTGCCAAGTAGATTAGACAACCAACCACAAACATTACAGGTCAACAGCCAAACGCATGCGAAAGTCCTAAGGTAAGCTCCATAATACATGTTGAAACCAAAAGCCTAGAAACCATAAGAAAGGTAGCTCCACATCACAGTTCCACGACAGCAGCATACTGATCATAAAACATATATCAAGTCAGGACAGCTGCACCACTGGGTAAGCATCCATGGGGTCTGGCTCAAGAGCGAAGACTGTGTGAATGCTGCAAAATGTGGCTCTTGCCTCACCCCACCCATACATCTTATCATGGAACCTTACCAAATCAGCATGAATCATCTTGACATAAACATAGCTCCTCTCTCCATGCTGATGGGATTGAACAATGCGCCAGTTGCAGTGCTTCAGCTTGTCAAACAGTATGCAGGAGATAACGAAGCATGCTGGCTGGTCTTTTGTAGTGACAATGGCTTGGAGTAGCTGGTCCTGTGAACCACCCAACTGGATCTTTAGAGCTTGAAGGACAGTCCGTGCCATATAAGCTACCGTTGCTGACTTCAGCTCGGGTTCAGGTGAATGACAGCTGACATCTTGTCCTCGAGATGCAGATCCTTCTTGATCAGATTCAGCGGAATCATCACCACTACTTACAGGTGCATCAGGTTCTACAGAAGGCACATCAGGTACATGCTCCAGTTCATAGGAGTTGGGTGGGACAGCACTGTTTGCTGAAATCTCTACAATACCAGCTCCAGGTAGACCACCAGTATCTACAGAGGGTAAACCACCAATATCCACTTCAGAGGATTCTCGTGGCACGACACCTTTCGCTAGAGGCTCTACCCTACCAGCTCCAGGTCCACCACCAGTCAGTACTGTGGGCATAGTCATGACGGGTTCTACCAATACAAAACCTCCTTCGGGTGGCGTGGCAACTTCGGGTGCAGGATCATCAGTAGCAACTCCAGCATCAGCACCAGTTACATCGGTCTTGACAATAGGTAAACCGTCTTGCTCTAGTTCAGAGAATTCCCGTGGCACGACACCGTTCACTAGAGGCTCTACACTAGCAGCTCCAGCTGCACCACCAGTTTCTTCAGCAGGGGGTAAACCCAATCCACAACCTTCTTCATGTGGCACGATGATGCCACGTATAGGCTCATCAGTACCAGGTCCAGCTGCATCAGTCTCCATAGACAGTAAACAAGGTGGCGTCGGAGGTTTAAAAGACTGGCATGCCATTTCACCTTTGTCATCAGACAATATAGAGTTTTCTTCAACTCTATGTTTCTGCAATAATAAGCACATGAACAGAAATTAGACCAGAGCATCTAGCCATCTAACGGGGGCAGCAGCAAAACAAGCGTCGGTCCATATGTTTACCTTGTCATCTGGGATATCAGAACACACAGATTTAGAAGTCATTTCACATAGCATCCGCTTTTTCGTTCCTTCCCCTACGTCCATCTGGAATAAGTAATACTATTGATCACATAAAACTAATTAATCAAATAAATGCATATGTTGAGAAGTTTGCACGGCAAATTGTGGATTCTGCTTTCATCACCTACGAA
The DNA here is from genome assembly GCA_030979885.1 of Lolium multiflorum. Lineage (NCBI taxonomy): Eukaryota > Viridiplantae > Streptophyta > Magnoliopsida > Poales > Poaceae > Lolium > Lolium multiflorum. The sequence goes on along the minus strand of CM061749.1, from coordinate 297,260,620 downwards.
TCATCGTTCTATATATTTACCTTGTCATCTAGGATATCAGAAGTCACAGAATGAGAAGTCATTTCACTAAGTATCGGTTTTTTCGCTCTTTCCCCTCCATCCATCTGCAATAAGAAGTAATATTGATCACATAAAGCCAATTCAACGAATATATGCATATGTTGAGAAGTTTGCACAACAAATTGTGGATTCTACTTCCAATCACCAAGTAATCTCGTGAGAAATGCATGATCAAGATATGTTTCTCCCTCTTGATCGACATCTGCATCTCCATTAAGACTAATCATCGTGCGATGGTGCTCTTCAGAAGAGCGCATACAATTCCAATCACCAGACAAGCAAAAAATTGTTGATTCTAGTAATGATTAATCAGCAGTGGCCATGGAACGACCACAGATCGACCAAGCAAAAAAAAATCATCAGCCTACTGACCACCAAGCAAAGGAAACAAACTAGGCCCATACATGGCCTCACAAATCATCATCAAACGTCGATCAAACTAGCAAGTTTGAACATGGATTACTAATTTATTTTCTGATAAAGTGAGTATATTAATATCGAAAGATATTGATTACACTGAGCCTCTGCAACAACGCAATACCTTACTGGTAGTACGGATGCACAAGGATTCCTAATACTCCCTCTGTTCGGTTTTAATTAGTCGACGCGAGGGAGAGAAGAAAATGAACTGCCGATGCTTTCAACTAGAGTCAATTAAATACGAACGGAAGAAGTACGTACTCTAGTAGTATTGACAAATATCCGGATCTAGTCTAAAAACAAATTGGCATGTAAATCCTAGTAGTCTACTAAACTAGGATCAATACCCTAGATTAGGGTTGCAAGCGGCGTCCGCGAATCGTCCCGCAAAGCAGAAAATTAGAGCAAATAGTGGTTGAGATTAGAGCAGATTTAAAGCACTCGCACTGAAACTAGCTAGCCCGCTACCCACCCCGCTTGACACCCTGCCCTAGATGTGAATCTACACCAAATATTCAAACAAGGATGAGCAACCGCCAATAAAATTTTATCCGCACATCATCATCTCTACCATACAAAAGGGTATGGTGATTTCACATACAGCCATTGTTGCCGCGGGACGAGGATGAGTGATGCGCCGCGGAGAAGGTGCCTCACGCCTCTGTCGCCGCCGCCGTCGAAGAGGAAGTCGAAGCCGCGCGATTGTGGTCCGTCGCCGATATGGAGGTGGAGCTACTAGGGAAGAGATGGAGGTGGAGGTGGAGAGGGAGTGATGGTTTGTACTAGTGGCGGCCGGTGAGGTAGTTATAAATACAGCCTCTCTCTCTTTTTTGGCAAGGAATGCAGCTTCTCTTGGAAGGCAACGAGGCAACGCACTCCAGATTTCGTATATTACTATAATAATATGGACGGAGAAATTTGGACGCATCTGTGTTGTCTTGTCAAATGAATCACCAGGATTTGCTTTTAGTACTCCAGATTTGGGCGACCCAAGGAAGTAGAGATAGTAATGTACGCCATCTAGCTGCACGCTATCAAATCAAATAAATGGTCATGCCATTTACTTTTAAGATGGTGCAGCAGTTATTCTGACCAAAGAAACATGCACGTCTGCTGATTATTTCTGATGGGTATACATTTACCGTCCGCTAGCAAAGATTGTTTGGCACATTGTTCTTATGGCTTTCAACATCACACCCCTTAATAATATTATTAATCAATGTTTGGGCAATCAATTGAGTGTGTTAATAAAAAATTAAAACCCACAAATCCAACTGTACTATTTTTAGGGCCATATGAAGGACAAGGAATGATTTTAAATGCCATATGGAGTACCTCCAACCATGTGAAATATGGTTCTGTCATGCAGGTGATACCCATGGCTTCGCATTGGATCTGTATGTTGTCCTACATACAGTCAACTATGAAGTACCACGATTTGGTTTTTGGGTGCAACCGGCTAGAGAATGATGCACGGGTTTGTACAGCCAGTACAATTCACATTAAGATTTTCTGATAGGATGTTGATGTGTATATGTAAGAATCATACACTAGAATGTCTTCTATGTTTAGATGGTTGATCTACGTTTATACTTTCTGTGAACCATGAGGTTAAGACCTTTGTACTGTAATAAAGATTGCTAAATAACAGTATATATGTATGCCTCTAGGGACACTGAAACAGCCAAACAACCATGCATGTGTATAGACCGTATTTGATCAAATTAAAAGAAGCACCTGGGTTCATGCAAATAGCATAAATTTATCACCTAAGTACATTAGCTATAAATAGTTAAATAGGAGTCAAGACCAACTGAGCTAGCTAGTAGTATGATCCTACTATTACATAAATATCCCTAACTCTGATTGTCTTTGTTCCAGTCCAGCGCGTTGGTGTAGCTTGGGATGAACCAAAACCCCGTATGCCAGTTGGCCCCTGGACCGCTGCTTGAGAAAGATATGCTTTGGTGGTCTTCGCCATTTAGACTGAAGCGGAAAATTTCTTGATGTGATGTGTCAAAGTGAGAGCCAATGGCCTGAGGCGTGGTGTAGATGCAGTTTCTTCTTGTCAAATATCCTGGGGGAAATGTTGCACCACCCACTGGCATGAAAATCGGATAGTTCAACCCAAGGAACATAGAATAGTCTCCAAGATTAGTAACCCTTTCCCACGGGTTGGCTGGAAGTAACCGACTAGTGTCATTCGAGAATACAATGCAGGTATACCCCGAATAGCTGTGAACAGCGCGACCGCAATGGACAGAAGGGGTACTATCATAATGAGTTGGAGCACCGTCAGCGTCAAAATCCATTACGCCACGTGCATAGACCAGGAGAAGTCTAGAACGATCTTGAGATCTTGCCAGCCACCACGTACGACTATTAGAGTCAAAATCATCATCGCCATCAAATCCAGCCGTCCACGGAATGAATGGAGCAGGGAGCACTATAGGACCTTGAAAAAGGAAAGAACACGTCACATGAAAATATATTTCATGATTTATCTACTAGTGATATTGATTTGATATTGGGATGCCAATACTAGTACTTTATAAAATCATGGTCGAACATAAGATGGTTTGAAATATATTTCGAACATCTTGGTAAAACTTCATATGGATTTAAAACATGTTCCCGAAAATATTGGTCCAAATTTTAGATGGTTTGAATATAGTACTCCTTATTCTCTAGAACCGGGGGAATATAAACAAATGAAAGTCTTTATCAATATTGCATGGCACCTTTATTGATTCTATTTCTACTCTACCTTAAATTTTCTAGGGAGTAATAATAAAGAAACTTAATTACTAGGGGGCCTTTTTCCTAAGGAACAACATGCACATTAGACCATACTAAAATTCCTATAGATGTTAAATTCTATATATGTCCATACCACAAGAGGGTTATGGTGTGCGCCTATGGAATTCCTTTAAGCCAAAAGATGCCAAGACAGTTCAACAAATAAGAGGTGAAATACTATATAAGTTACGTATATAAAAAAGATAGGGAGGAAATGTTACCAAATTGATTAGGATCCCATGCATAAACATTTCCAAGCTCAGTAACGGCGAACACAAGTCCGTTATGTATAATTGCATCGCAGTATATGGCGCCGTACTGAAACTGGTTTTCAAGAAATATCCATGTACGAGGATATTCGCCATGGAGGTAGGCAATTGCAAAGTCGAAGATTGCGACAAGGGAGAAATCTTGATACCCCCTAGCAGCTGTAGGAACTTGGCAAATAGCTATCTTCTGCAGTTGAATAGCAGAACGCTGATACTCGAATATAAGTGGATTGCGTGTGGTTTCCAACTTGTTCCTCAAAGATGGAAGCTTAATCTTGCGATGAGTGTAGACATTGAGGAGGTTCCACTTGCCTTCGGGGCCAACCATGGCGATCCAATCTCCATTGGCGCCTGCCCGCTCCTCATCCTTACCGTGTGGCATTAGGCCATCATAGGAGAACCTGTCCAGCGGCAGTAGTTTGCACTTGCTGTGCACCGGCAAATCCTCCTTGAACACCGCCCATGGTTTATCCGCCGGGTCACAACAGAGAACACACGGAAGGCCAAACGGCTGAGAAGCAGGCAGAGTGGCACTGTATTTGGCTGACTGAAGAATACTTTTGGAGGAACCGACTAGGGACGCGGCGGTGATGGCGTCGCACTGGCTGATGAGCACTTCAAGGGGGCCTTCCGTAAACACCTTGTGAAACAGCCCAGATCCACAGACCCTGCTCGATTTCGCCATCGCAATGAGGCAGGTGGTACAATGGGGTTGGTATTTTCTTGGGAGATCTACTGATTCGAACTTTGGGAGAGAGATGGCGATCAATGGCGGCAGGTGGGGGTTTGAGTTGGAGAACAGAGGCTCTCAAACTGGGCACTGCTGGATAGGATGCGAAAGCGCCATGGCGGAGACGCAGGCGCGTGCTATGGAAGATGGGCGGAGTGGGGATAGACGACGGAGGTGAACCGAGACGCTCCTCCTCTTATGCATATACTGCCTACTGCAGTTTCGAGGAGAGTGTGAATGTGTTCAAAAAAAGAGGAGAGTGTGAATGTGTTCAAAAAAAGAGGAGAGTGTGAATGTGTTCAAAAAAAGAGGAGAGTGTGAATGTGACCCGACACCCGAGTAGGAGCCGAGCAGACGGACTATAGGAGTAGCCCCATCATTACAGAACATTAATCGTGCTTCCTACAATAAATAAGTGAAACATCCCAGGCTTGTGTTGTCTAATCAAATCGATGGCCATGTCAGTATTATGGTGAACAAATAAAACAAATACACACCAACCTTGTTCTTTTTGCAACGTACACCAACCTAGCAAGGCATCAACCTTCTCGCCATCAACTACGACTCCGTGGCTCCGTCCCACCAAAGTTGTCTCAACTTTGTAAAAAAAATACATCTATCCATCTAAATTTTAACAAAGGTGAGACACTTTTGGTGGGACCGAGGGAGTACAAAAAAACTTCACTACTCCATGCTAGTATCGGCCACTAATTCAAATTTCAACTGAAGGCGTGCTATTTTATGGTCCTGAAAATTGCCAAAAAAAATACAACCCAAAAATGCAACAGATCCATGTTAAGGGGGTACACCCTACGCAATATACATTAAGAAACTTCGAAACTTCAGCGACCTTGTAAGAATGCCCATGACAGTGCAGTTTTGCCAAATTAGGAAGAGACGAAATATGAATTCAACCAAAGAAATCTAAACGAATCCTTAGACAATAGCATAGTTAACACGTTCAGAAAAAAATGATGACTCCAAAAGAACAACATTAGCAAGAAATACTCCATTTTAGTTTGAATTTGCAGTCACATACATAACTAGTAGTACTGCCAAAATACTATAATACTCCGAGCTGCATTCTAGCACTCCAACTAGCTAGCTAATAGTTCTGGAGTAGTAGTACTACTATACAAGTCCAAAATACATCCGAACGAACCCTACTTCGAACTAAACTACTCCCTCCGATCTTCGAGTAACTACATTGCAGTATGACTAAACGAAGATTATTGTATAACCTTCTTGTTGATGCAAACGCAGATAGGCAACACACGCTGCCCTCCATTCTGCTTCGCGTAACGGGGCGGCACCGCCAGGAAAGAAGTGAGCTGCTGCAACATGATCGAGCTAGGCGTCGGGGAGCTCGTCGGCTCGATTACCGCCATCAAGGTGTCCGTCGAGAGGTCACTGGTCCCAGCCGTCGCCGGCGCCGGCGGACCAATCACCAACAGCTGCGCCTTGTACATCGGAAACAAGCACGCGGCCGACCTGATGCACACACAGGACACAATGGTGGTCGGGCCGAGCGCTCCAACGGTGATGGCGAACACGCTACCGTCTTCTTCCCCACTGCCGATGAACAGGTGTCCCCGCGGTTGTACCGGAACACGAACTATGCACCAGGCGGGTATGCCATACTGGAACGTAAACACTGGGATGGAGTGGGATGCTTGGAGGTGTACCAGGAGCTCCCGCGGCGGGCCGGTGAAGCTGCAGCCGGTATTGATGGCCTCTGTGCAGCCGCACGGACCATGCGGGCACGCGATATAGTGCTTGTAGGACTCCGTGGAGGCGACCAAGCTCTGGCAGCCGACGCACTTGACCATTGCCCCAGATCGATTCGACGGCGGCAATCTTGGCCCAGATCGATTCGACGGCGGCAACCACGCCGGCTGCTCGCACTTCTTGCACGGGTTCGGCGCAAGCTCGCCGACGCAGCGCCGACAGCCCATATGACCGCCCTTGCACTGCACGGAACAACGTACGTGGCATCAGTTGTCATTGACATTTCTCACAGGTGAACCTAAGAATGAAATCGGAAGGGAGCGACCTTGGATATGGGGGGTTTGAAGGGCAGCAGGCAGAGGGGGCACAAGAAGAGGGCCTCCTCCATCTTCAGAGAAGAGTGATCGGGAAAACGAGAACGGGATGGGTTCTTTTTTTTATACATGCCTTGGAGTGGAGTATGGATACTACTACTTATAGGAAGAACTTCCTTGCTAAGAATCGGCGTCGGCCGTACGCAAGCATAGATGCACCAGCGGCTCTGCAGTTTGTCAAAATAAAAGGACAGAGCTGCAGTGACTTGAAGTCTCCAAATCTCATTGTGACTTGGTGCCACCATCTACCAACCATTTGAGATCCAACGTTCCAAACTATCTCTTATTTCGAACCTAAAAACAAAAATTATGAAAAAAATCCAGTAAAATGTAGATGCCTTGTTCTAAAATCTGTGAATATTTCATCCCACTCGGACGATTAGCTTGTGATTAAAGAGCTTTTTACGTATACGAGCACTAGTTTAAACTAAATACTCCCTCTGATTCATATTAATTGACTTCAATATGGATGTATCTAGAACTAAAATGTGTCTAGTACATCCATATTAGAGTCAATTAATATGAACCGGAGGGAGTATATATTTGCTCACAAACCTTTGATTCAAATCGAATGAAACTTCACCAAAATATAAATCGAAATATGCACGATTAACTGGAAGTTCTTGAAATATTTCTGAGCAATTATAATAATTATTTAGTTTAAATTCTAAGTCGATCGCATACATTGGATCTGAGATGGATGGTGGATGGTGGCACCAAGTCACTGTGAAACTTGGAAGTATCAAGTCAGTGAAGCTCTATCCCAAAATAAAAGCTTCGTGAAGGGGGCAGTTTGGTTCAAAAAAGAAGACAGTGCCAAGCAGTTGTCAAACAATACCCATATAGTCAAATGTACTCCCTCTGATTCAAATGAATTGACTCAACTTTGTCTAGATATATGGATGTATCAAGTCACTGAAGCTAAAATAAAAGCTTCATGAAGGGGGAAGTTTGGTTCGAAAAAAATACAGTGCCAAGCAGCTGTCAAATAGTACCATAACGTCAAATGTACTCCCTCCGATTCAAACGAAATGACTCAACTTTGTATTTTGCATGTTAAAGGTTTTTCGTAAAACTTGGCCAATCTTAACATAGTTTGCCTTTCTAAAAAAAGATATAAGCCCTAAGGCTCCTTTGATTCATAGGATGGGAAAACCATAGAAATATGGAAAACATAGGATTGAGATTTAATGGCTAGTTGAATCATATAGGAAGATGAGTTGTGTTTGATTGTGCCAAAGGAAATTTTCCATGAGGTATGACCTAATGTTTTATTCTTATAGGATTTGCACTGCAAGATTCCTATAGGATATGTTCCTATGAATCAAACAACTAGTGTGGGGAAAATTCACATGTGATCTAAATCCTACATAATTCCTATACAAATCCTATATATGAATTTTAGTTGTTAGGTCACTTAAAATGACTTCACTTGAAGAGTTACATTTTTGTTTTTTTCTGAATTAGTAGTGATGCCTAACCATATATATACCTAAACCAAGAGAATCAGCATAAACTTATGTATATTAATAGTAAGCGCATATATGAATGTTTTTTATCTACAAACCCAGGGTCATATATATGTACATAGAAACATGCATATATGCTAGTTTTTGTACCTTGGTGTGTTCCTCTTTTGGGCTATCTCTTTTTTGTTCACCGATTCACAACCAACGCCCTAGATTAATTTGGCACTTAAAAAATAACATTTTGTTTTTGGCGCACTAACACAAATAGTAGTAGCACGGTCAACACTGTAGAGAAGTACAAAATAAATGTGTGTGGGAAAAAATGACTTAAAGTGACCATTACATTGAGAAAAAGGGTAGAACCAAGCATTGCACAGGGAAAAAGCAGTGTAGTGCCCAGAAGAAAAAAACAAGTTGGGTTATACTCCCTCCATCCTGAAATAATGGGTGTAGAGTTAAAATTTGTCCATAAAAGAGTGTACTTCTCGTTTTGCAATGCACTTCAAAATTTGTCCACAAAAGAGTGGTAGTAAAAAATATTTCTTTCTCATCACGAGGGATATAGTTTCTTCACGACTAGTACGTACTACCTCCATCACAAAGCTTAAGTCTTTTTTTAAGAGTCAAAGCAAGTAAAGGTTGACGAAAATTTAGAACAATCTATCAACTAATATAATATTTTGTAGATACCATACCAAAAAAAATCGTTGTCTATGTATTGATATTAATTTTGTATTTTGCATGATAATGATTTTTGGTAAAATCTTAGTTTACCTTGACATAGTTTGAGCTTCTAAAAATAATATAAGCCTTACGCTTTGGGATGGAGGTAGTAGTATTTAGCATAATATGGTTTTCTTATTTACTACATGCATTTAGATCATTGGAGGTGGAAAAGTTGAAGAGGAAAGTGATGGTCGATGACAGTTTCCCAATGTAATAATAAAATCCTTAATATGCCTTGAAAACCCACACGTACGCTCTTTCTAGGACAGAGGCAGTATGAGGTAATGCACCCACGCGCTGTCATCTGCCGGTTCGTGCTATGTCTCCCAAATCTTGAAATATCGTCAGTTATCCATTTCACGTCCACACTTCTCCCTCTCTCCACGGACTAGGAAAAAACCCTCTCTTCACTTCCCCTTCCCATTCCACCGATGGAGAGCCCAACCGACGCCGTCAACGCAGCGAAAGCGAAAGCCGCGCGGCTGGCCTTAGCCGCAGAGGAGGCGTCCAGAGCCGCGACCGCAGCACGCATGGCCGCAACGGCGGCGATCATTGCCGCAGCGGATGCCAAAGACGAAGCGGAGGCCATTGCCGAAGGTCGGGCCATCGGTCGCTCATCGGCATCTGATGCTGTTGGTAGATGGGTCCACTCTCTTGGGAAGCATCCCCTAGATGACGAGGACGAGGTTGAACTCATCTTTGAACCGCCGCCGCCGACCTTCGACGAGAATATCGTCGACGAGGGGGAGGAAGTATGTTCCGATTCACCTCTCTCCCTTATTCAACATAGCCCTGTATCGATTTGCGCTATGGTCTCTCCCTCTTTTTTTTGCGCTATAGCGTTTTGAATTAGCGTCAGAATCTTTTTAGATTCATATTCAGTATTAGTTGCAACTGCTACATATTTGCTTCACATCCGATTCACCTCTCTCCCTTATTTAACATAGCCCTGTATCGATTTGCTCTATGGTCTCTCCCTCTTTTTTTTGCGCTATAGGGTTTTGAATTAGCGTCAGAATCTTTTTAGATTCATATTCATTATTAGTTGCAACTGCTACATATTTGCTTCACCTGTTTATTTGGCATGTATCAGGTTGCTACTGATGAGGTTGACAGCGATGTCGAGTCGCGTCATAGGAAGGCCAGGGCCACTCTCAACAAGCTTAAGGCGGGGAAGTTCGACAAGTATTGGAGTGAACCCTGGACTGGTGCCAGGAACAGCTGCCCCTTCTGCACAAAGAGCATAAAGGTTGACTTTCGAAGCGTCCTGCAGCATGCCGAAGCCGGTGGGTCCGGCTGTCTCAAAGTTGGGGAAACTGTTAACCGATCCGGCTTCATAGCCAACCACATGGCCTATGGGCTATTCCTAAGGAAGAAATTGAACCAAGCTATCGAGACCGGTCGTGTGCCTCCTCCCAAGCCCAAGCCACCAAAGATTAAAGGTATGGGCAGCAAGAAGCAGAAGAAGCGGGACCGGGAGGAGGCGACAGGAAGAAGATGGTAAATATACTCCGTAACTGTTGTGCATGTTTGTCTCTCCTACTGCTTCAAAAGCAGCATCTTTTGTTGAACTCTGTTTATGTTTGCTGCTCAGCAGCGTTTGTGGTGAACCTATTAGCTTAATTAGGGGTTGTTGAACTATGTCTGTGTTGAACCTTGCTTAATTAGGTTGTGTTGAACTCTGTTTGTGTTGGCGTGGGAAGGGGGGCATGATGCTACCCTGAATTTGCGGGACCCCCAAAAAACTTGCAAATACGAGTGATGCATCCAAAAGGAACAAACTTTTACATGGTAGACCCCAGTCTGAAAGCAAGAAATGCGATCGGGTCCTTAACAGCCACCGCCCGGATTGATCGGGTATTTTGCCTGCCTACCGCATGTGACTTGTGCTCACTGAAGTTTGGGACCTCACGCATGGGCACCACACGTAAGTGACAGACCTGTTGGTGTAAAAACTCGGGTGATTATTATACTGCATTAGTACAAAGTTTCCTATGGATTCAAGGGTTGGAAAGCCAAGTTAACTCATTTTCATGACTAAGAAGGAGCCAGGCTTACTTTTTCATTTTCATGTTTTAACTTGTTTAAATCTTGGTCAAACAAAGGATTTGACCAGGATTCAAGTGGGCATAAAAATTCAAAAAAGAAATAAAAAAAAAACCAAAGCACATAAGCTTCTTATGTCATATAGTAAGCATTACAGTTGATCAACGAAGTCTAGACATATTCAAACCAGAAAAATATTGTATATACTTGGCCCCTAACCCTAAACTCTGTCTTATGAAGTCAAGCATTAAGAGGAGTGGTTTTGGGTTTCAAACATGGAAATTTAAAAAACTCCCAAAAGCTTCATTTTGGAGTGACTAAGAAGAATCCAGGCTTACTTTTCATTTTCATGTTTTAAACTGGTTTAAATCTTGGTCAAACCTAGGATTTGACCAAGATTCAAATGGGCATAACAAATTCAAAAAAAAACTAAACACATAGTCTTTTGATGTCACATAATAAGCATTCAAGTTGATAAACAAGGTCTAGACATATTCAAACCAGAAAAATCATGTATCTACCCCCTACCCCTAAACTTTGTCTTATGAAGTAAAGCACGGAGAGATATCATTTTGGGTTTCGAACATGGAAAATTTAAAAAAACCTCCCAAAAGCTTCATTTTGGAGTGAATAAGAAGGATCCACACTTACTTTTCATTTTCATGTTTTAAACTTGTTTAAATATTGGTCAAACCTGCAAGGATTTGACCAAGATTCAAATGGGCATAAAAATTCAAAAAAAAAAAAACCACTTCTCTTCGTCCTTGACTTCATTAGACAGAGTTTAGGGTTGGGGTATATACATGATTTTTAATGTTTAAATATGTATAGACTCCGTTGATCAACATGAATGCTTACTATAACTTAAGAAGCTTAATTATGTGCTTTGGTTTTTCATTTTTTGAATTCTTTATTGAATTTTTATGCCTATTTGAATCTTGGTCAAATCCTAGGTTTGACCAAGAATTAAACAAGTCAGTAACATGAAAATGAAAAAGTAAGCCTGGATCCTTCTTATTCACTCAAAAAATGAAGCTTTTGGGAGGGTTTTTGAATTTTCCATGTTTGAAACCCAAAATCATTCCTCTTATATGCTTGACTTCATATATATCACAGAGTTTAGCCTTAGGGGGTGATACGTCTCCAACGTATCGATAATTTCTTATGTTCCATGCTACTTTATTGATGATACCTACATGTTTTATGCACATTATATGTCATATTTATGCATTTTCTGGAACTAACCTATTAACAAGATGCCGAAGAGCCGTGTTGTTTTTGGTTTCAGAAATCCTAGTAAGGAAATATTCTCGGAATTGGACGAAATCTTCGCCTGGGTCCTATTTTTGCACGGAGCTTCCAGAAGACCGAAGGAGAGTCGAAGTGGGGCCACGAGGTGGCCAGGGATAGCGGCGCGGCCCAGGCCCTGGCCGCCGGCCTGCCCCTGGGCCCCTCGTGCCGCCTCTTGACCTGCCCTTTCGCCTACTTATAGCCTCCGTCGCGAAACCCCCAGTACCGAGAGCCACGATACGGAAAACCTTCCAGAGACGCCGCCGCCGAATCCCATCTCGGGGTTCAGGAGATCGCCTCCGGCACCCTGCCGGAGAGGGGATTCATCTCCCGGAGGACTCTTCATCGCCATGATCGCCTCCGGAGTGATGAGTGAGTAGTTCACCCCTGGACTATGGGTCCATAGCAGTAGCTAGATGGTCGTCTTCTCCTTGTTGTGCTTCATTGTTGGATCTTGTGAGCTGCCTAACATGATCAAGATCATCTATCTGTAATACTATATGTTGTGTTTGTCGGGATCCGATGGATAGAGAATACTATGTTATGGTGATTATCAATCTATTGTTTATGTGTTGTTTATGATCTTGCATGCTCTCCGTTATTAGTAGAGGCTCTGGCCAAGTTTTTGCTCTTAACTCCAAGAGGGAGTATTTATGCTCGATAGTGGGTTCATGCCTTCATTGACACCTGGGATCGTGACAGTAGGTTCTAAGGTTGTGATGTGTTGTTGCCACTAGGGATAAAACATTGATTCTATGTCTAAGGATGTAGTTGTCGATTACATTACGCACCATACTTAATGCAATTGTCTGTTGCTTAGCAACTTAATACTGAATGGGGTTCGGATGATAACCTGAAGGTGGACTTTTTAGGCATAGATGCAGTTGGATGGTGGTCTATGTACTTTGTCGTAATGCCCAATTAAATCTCACTATATTTATCATATCATGTATATGCATTATTATGCCCTTCTCTATTTGTCAATTGCCCGACTGTAATTTGTTCACCCAACATGCTTTTATCTTATGGGAGAGACACCTCTAGTGAACTGTGGACCCCGGTCCTATTCTTTACATAGCATACAATCTACTGCAATTGTGTTTTACTGTTTTCTTGCAAACAATCATCTTCCACTCGATACGTTTAATCCTTTGTTACAGCAAGCCGGTGAGATTGACAACCTCACTGTTTCGTTGGGGCAAAGTACTTTGTTGTGCAGATTCCACGTTGGCGGGAATCCCTGTTGTTGCGCCGCATCACATTTCGCCACCATCAACCTTCAACGTGCTTCTTGGCTCCTCCTGGTTCGATTCAACCTTGGTTTCTTTCTGAGGGAAAACTTGCCATGTTTGCATCATACCTTCCTCTTGGGGTTCCCATACACAGAGTTTAGCCTTAGGGGGTATATACATGATTTTTCTAGTTTGAATATGTCTAAACCTTGTTTATCAACTTGAATGCTTACTATAAACCAAAAATTCATGTATCTACACCTAACCCTAAACTATGCATGAAGAGAAGTGGTTTTGGGTTTCAAACCTGGATATCTCAAAAACCCTCCCAAAAGCTTCATTTTGGAGTGAATAAGAAGGATCAAGGCTTAATTTTTCATTTTCATGTTTTAATCTTGTTTAAATCTTGGTCAAACCTAGGATTTGACCAAGATTCAAATGGGCATAATTTAAAAAAATGAAAAATCAAGGCACATAGTCTTCTTATGTCATATAGTAAGCATTCAATTAAGTTGATAAACAAGCTCTGGACATATTCAAACCAGAAAAATCATGATGAATCTACCCCCTATATATCCCTAAACCCTAACTTATGAAGTCAAGCATGAAGAGAAGTGGTTTTTGGTATAAATCATGGAAATTTCATATTCATGTTTATTAAACTTGTTTAAATCATGGTCAAACCTAGGATTTGACCAAGATTCAAATGGGCATAAATATTCAGAAAAAACAAAAAATGGAAAATCAAGGCACATAGTCTTCTTATGTCATATATATAGTAAGCATTCAATTAAGTTGATAACAAGGTCTAGACATATTCAAACGAGAAAAATCATGTATCAAGCTACCCCTAACCCCAAACTCTGTCTTATGAAGTCAAGCATGAAGAGAAGTACGTGGTTTTTTGGTTTCAAACATGGAAATTTCAAAAACCCTCTCAAGAGCTTCATTTTGGAGTGACTACGAAGGATACATGCTTAATTTTCATATTCATGTTTTAAACTTGTTTAAATCATGGTCAAACCTAGGATTTGACCAAGATTCAAATGGGCATAATTTAAAAAAAATGTAAAATCAAGGCATATAGTCTTCTTATGTCACATAGTAAGCATTCAATTAAGTTGATAAACAAGGTCTAGACATATCAAACCAGAAAAATCATGTATCTACCCCTATATATCCCCAAACTCTGTCTTATGAAGTCAAGCATGAAGAGAAGTGGTTTTTGGTTTCAAGCATGGAAATTTCAAAAACCTCCCCAAACTTCATTTTAGAGTGACTAAGAAGGATACAAGCTTGCCTTTTCATTTTCATGTTTTAAACTTGTTTAAATTATCTTGGTCAAATCTAGGATTTGACAAGATTCAAATGGGCAAACATATGATAAGTGATGCAAATATCATTTCTAAGTGCGGGCAAACCAGAGATATGTGGTTTTTGGTTTCAAACATATTCAAACGAGAGAAATCATGTATCTACCCCCTAACACTAAACTCTGTCTCATGAAGTCAAGCGCATGCATGAAGATATGTGGTTTTTGGTTTCAAACATGGAAATTTCAAAAACCCTCCCAAGAGCTTCATTTCGAAGTGATTAATTAAGAAGCATACATGCATGCTTACTTTTTCATATTCATGTTTTAAACTTATTCAAATCTTGGTGAAACCTAGGATTTGACCAAGATTCAAATGGGTATAAAAATTTAAAAAATACAAAAAAGGTCTTCTTATGTTATATAGTAGGCATTCAATTAAGTTGATAAACAAGTTCTAGACATATTCAAACAAGAAAAATCATGCATGTATCTACCCCTAACCCTAAACTTTGTTTCATGAAGTCAAGCATGAAGATATGTGGTTTTTGGTTTCGAACATGGAAATTCAAAAACCCTCCCAAGAGCTTCATTTTGAAGTGACTAAGAAGCATACATGCTTACTTTTTCATATTCATGTTTTTAACTTATTCAAATCTTGGTGGAACCAAGGATTTGACAAAGATTCAAATGGGTATAAAAATTCAAAAAAAACAAGGTCTTCTCTTATGTTATATAGTAAGCATTCAATTAATTTGATAAACAAGGTCTACACATATTCAAACCAGGAAAATCATGTATCTACCACCTAACCCTAAACTCTGTCTTATGAAGTCAAGCATGCATGAAGAGAAGTGGTTTTTGGTTTCAAGCATGGAAATTTCCATGTTTGAAACCCAAAACCACTTCTCTTCATATGCTTGACTTCATATGACAGAGTTTAGCGTTAGGGGGTAGATACATGATTTTTTGGTTTGAATATGTCCAAACCTTGTTTATCAACTTGAATGTGTAATATATATATGACATAAGAAGACTGCATGCTTTGGTTTTTCATTTTTTGATTTTTTTGAAATTTTAAGCCCATCTGATTCTTTGTCAAATAATAGGTTTGACCAAGATTTAAACATGTTTAAAACATGAAAATGAAAAAGGTAAGCCTCCATCCTTCTTAGTCACTCCAAAATGAAGCTTTTTGGAGGGTTTTTGAAAATTCCATGTTTGAAACCCAAAACGACTTCTCTTCGTGCTTGACTTGATAAGACAGAGTTTTGGGTTAGGGGTAGATACATGATTTTTCCGGTTTGAATATGTCTAGACCTTGTTTATCAACTTAAATGCTAACTATATGACATCAGAATGGGCATAAAAATTTAAAAAAATTAAAAATGTAAAACCAAAATTTAATTGGGAGGAAAGGGTACATGAATTACAATTAAAAAACAAGGTAACTTAAATACTTGGATGCCCCAAGATGTGTGGAAGCCCAAAACAATGGCAAAACATATCATGTGCGCATGCTGCATCCAATTCAAGTAGAACACATAGTAGGCACCGATAGTTTGACCTAAATTTGAAATCAAAGAGAAGGTGGTTAGAAAAAATCAAAATTGGCAAAGCAAAGCATGAAATCAAAAAATTGTGATGCACTCTAGCTATGAAAATTATCAAACAATGCAAACCAAAATGATTTTTTAGAGGAATACTAGTTCAACTTATTTAATTTTTTATTTGTAGGCCAAAATCAAACCCCGTAGTTGGATTTTTTTTTCAACTTGATCTGTAGTACTGGGGAAAACCCTAGTTTAACCTATTTAATAATAGATTCGTAGTCGATTCTTTTACTTTTTTATTATTACTATGCAGCACATGTGTGTTTGCCCGTCGAGTGAAACTCGGAGGAAGAGGAATCACTCGGAAGGAGAAGAAGGGAGAGCAGTCACGGGGCCCCTCTTATTGATGGTGTATATTCTTTTTCTGGTGATGTTGACTGTTGTGCAGGGTTTGTCAGTGCGCAGGAGGTGCGAGCGAGCGAGCGAGTCGAGCGAGGCCGAGAATGAGAGAGATTTGTTTTTTTGTGAGAGGGACAACCGAAGGATCCAGAAGGACCCACAGACTTCCAATACGCATCCTGATGCGTCTTCTCTTGACAAAGAAGATGGCTGGGAGTTGGCGTACCTATTGCACGTGACTTGTGCTCACTCAAGTGTGGGACCACACGCGTGGGCACCACACGTAAGTGACAGACCTGTTGGTGTAAAAACTCGGTTGATTATAATAGTGCATTAGAACAAAGTTTCCTATGGATTCAAGGGTAGGAAATCCAAGTTAACTCATTTACATGACATTATTTTTTCCATGAAGCAAAGTTAACACTATCAATTGGTACATTTTGGAGTGACTAAGAAGGATCAATGCTTACTTATTCGTTTAATTTCACGTGTTAAACTTGTCTAAATCTTGTTCAAACCTAGGATTTGACCAAGATTCAAATGGGCAGAAAAATAATTAAAAAACAGAAAAATGAAAAACCAAATCACATAGTAAGCATTCAAGTTGATAAACAAGGTCTAGACATATTCAAACCAGACAAATCATGTATCTATACCCCTAACCCCTAAACTCTGTCTTATGAAGTCAAGCATGTGAAGAGAAGTGGTTTTGGGTTTGGGGGTATATATACATGATTTTTATTGTTTAAATATATATAGACTTTGTTGATCAACATGAATGCTTAATTACTATATGACATAAGAAGTTTATGTGCTTTGGTGTTTCATTTTTTTGATTTCTTTTTTGAATTTTTATGCCCATTTGAATCTTGGTCAAATCCTAGGTTTGACAAAGATTTAAACAAGTTTGAAACATGAAAATGAAAAAGTAAGCTTGGATCCTTCTTAGTCACTCCAAAATGAAGCTTTTGGGTGGGTTTTTGAAATTTCCATGTTTGAAACCCAAAACCACTTCTTCTCTTCATGCTTGACTTCATAAGACAACGTTTAGGGTTAGGGGGTAGATACATGATTTTTCTGGTTTGAATATGTCTAGACTTCGTTGATCAACTTGAATGCTTAGTATATTACATAAGAAGACTATGTGGTTTGGTTTTTGATTTTCTTGATTTTGTTTGATTTTTTATGACCATTTGAATCTTGGTCAAATCCTAGGTTTGACCAAGATTTAAACAAGTTTAAAACATGAAAATGAAAAAGTAAGCATGGATCCTTCTTAGTCATGACAATGAGTTAACTTGGCTTTACTACCCTTGATGAATCCATAGGAAACTTTTTGTACTAATGCAGTATAATATTCTGGTTTGAATATGTCTAGACCTTGTTTATCAACTTAATTTGAAAGACATACAAGTTATAGCACACATAGTGCATACATTTTCACACATACTGCACTAGATGCTAACCCTATAGTTTGAGGCCATTTGGATGAGGTCGAAAAAATTCTTGGATTAGAATCGTGTTGTTCGAACCCCGTAGTTGGATTTTTTTGAACCCTTGATCTTTAGAACTGGGCAAAACCCAAGTTTAACCATGCAAGATTCAAATGGCCCTAAAAATTCAGAAAAAAATCAAAAGAATGAAAAACCAAAGCACATATATAGCATTCTTATGTCATATGTATAGTAAGCATTCAAGTTGATAAACAAGGTCTAGACATATATATTCAAACCAGAAAAATCATGTATATATCTACCCCTAAAACTCTAATTAAACTATGTCTTATGAAGTCAATCATGAAGAGAAGTGGTTTTGGGTTTCAAATATGGAAATTTCAAGAACCTCCCAAAAGCTTCATTTTAGAGTGACTAAGAAGGATCCAGGCTTATCTTTTCATTTCATGTTTTAAACTTGTTTAAATCCTGGTCAAACCTAGGATTTGACCAAGATTTATGGGCATAAAATTCAAAAAAATCAGAAAAATAAAAAACCAAAGCACATAAGCATATTCAAGTTGATAAACAAGGTTTGGACATATTCAAACCATACAAATCATGTATCTACCCCTAACCCTAAACTCTGTCTTATGAAGTCAAGCATGAAGAGAAGTGGTTTCGGGTTTCAAACATGGAAATATCAAAAACCTCCCAAAAACTTCATTTTAGAGTGACTGAGAAGGTTACATGCTTCCCTTTTCATTTTCATGTTTTAAACTTGTTTAAATCTTGGTCAAACCTAGAATTTGACAAGATTCAAATGGGCATCAAAATTCAAAAAAATCAGAAAAAGAAAAACCAAAGCAATAGTTTTCTTATGTCATATAGTAAGCATTAAAGTTGATAAACAAGGTCTAGACATATTCAACCAGACAAATCATGTATCTATACCCCTAACCCCCTAAACTCTGTCTTATGAAGTCAAGCATGTGAAGAGAAGTGGTTTTGGGTTTCAAACATGGAAATTTCAAAAACCTCCCAAAAGCTTCATTTTAGAGTGACTAAGAAGGATACATGCTTCCCTTTTCATTTTCATGTTTTAAACTTGTTTAAATTATCTTGGTCAAACCTAGGATTCGACATGATTCAAATGGGCATCAAAATAAAAAAAAACAGAAAAAGGAAAAACCAAAGCAATAGTTTTCTTATATATGTCATATAGTAAGCATTAAAGTTGATAAACAAGGTCTAGATATATCCAAACCAGACAAATCATGTATCTACCCCCGGCCTGTCGATCTTATGAAGCTAGTCTACTAGCATGAAGGGAACTCGTTTTCGGTTTCAAACATAGAAATTACAAGAACATCCCAAAAGCTTCTCCATTTTAGAGTGACTACGAAGGATACTGACTTCCCTTTTCATTTTCATGTTTTAAACTTGTTTAAATCTTGGTCAAACCAAGGATTTGACCAAGATTCAAATGGGCCTAAAAATTTAGAAAAAATTCAAAAAGAGAATGAAAAACCAAAGCACATAGCATTCTTATGTCATATGTATAGTAAGCATTCAAGTTGATAAACAAGGTCTAGACATATTCAAACCAAAAAATCATGTATATATCTACCCCTAACCCTAAACTGATCTGTCGATCTTATGGAAGTCAATCATGAAGAGAAGTGGTTTTGGGTTTCAAACATGGAAATTTCAAGAACATCCCAAAAGCTTCATTTTAGAGTGACTAAGAAGGATCCATGCTTACTTACTCGTTTTCACGTGTTAAACTTGTCTAAATCTTGGTGAAACCTAGGATTTGACCAAGATATGATTCAAATGCGCAGAAAATTAAAAAAATCAGAAAAATTAAAAACCAAAGTACATAGTCTTCTTATGTCATATAGTAAGCATATTCAAGTTGATAAACAAGGTTTGGACATATTCAAACCATACAAATCATGTATCTATACCCCCTAACCCTAAACTTTTTCTTATGAAGTCAAGCATGAAGAGAAGTGGTTTTGGGTTTCAAAGATGGAAATTTCAAAAACCTCCAAAAACTTCATTTTAGAGTGACTGAGAAGTTAGCATTAAAGTTGATAAACAAGGTTTAGACATATTCAAACCAGACAAATCATGTATCTACCCCTAACCCTAAACTCGGTCTTATGAAGTCTAGCATGAAGAGAATCGTTTTGAGTTTCAAACGTTTAAGCCAAAAGCCCCATTTCAAATATTTCAAACTTATTCAAAGTTGGTTCAAATTTGAAAGACATACAAGTTATAGCACACATAGTGCATACATTTTCACACATACTGCACTAGATGCTAACCCTATAGTTTGAGGCCACTTGGATGAGGTCGAAAAAGTTCTTGGATTAGAATCGTGTTGTTCGAACCCCGTAGTTGGATTTTTTGAACCTTGATCTGTAGTACTGGGCAAAACCCTAGTTTAACCTATTTAATTATAGATTCGTATATCGATTTTTCTACCTTTTTATTATTACTATGCTGCAGATGTGCGTTTGCCCGTCGAGTGAAACTCGGAGGAAGAGGGATCACTCGGAAGGAGAGAAAAAAGGCAGAGCATTATGGTGTCTCCCCTTTTTCGGGTGATGATGATGATGTTGACTGTTGTGCAGGGTTTGTCAGTGCGCAGGAGGTGCGAGCGAGCGAGCGAGTCGAGCGAGGCCGAGAATGAGATAGATTTGTTTTTTTTTGTGAGAGGGACAACCGAAGGATCCAGAAGGACCCACAGACTTCCAATACGCATCCTGATGCGTCTTCTCTTGACAAAGAAGATGGCTGGGAGTTGGCGTACCTATTGCACGTGACTTGTGCTCACTGAAGTGTGGGACCTCACGCGTGGGCACCACACGTAAGTGACAGACCTGTTGGTGTAAAAACTCGGTTGATTATAATAGTGCATTAGAACAAAGTTTCCTATGGATTCAAGGGTAGGAAATCCAAGTTAACTCATTTACATGACATTATTTTTTCCATGAAGCAAAGTTAACACTATCAATTGGTACATTTTGGAGTGACTAAGAAGGATCAATGCTTACTTATTCGTTTAATTTCACGTGTTAAACTTGTCTAAATCTTGTTCAAACCTAGGATTTGACCAAGATTCAAATGGGCAGAAAAATAAATAAAAAACAGAAAAATGAAAAACCAAATCACATAGTCTTCTTATGTCATATAGTAAGCATTCAAGTTGATAAACAAGGTCTAGACATATTCAAACCAGACAAATCATGTATCTATACCCCTAACCCCTAAACTCTGTCTTATGAAGTCAAGCATGTGAAGAGAAGTGGTTTTGGGTTTCAAACATCGAAATTTCAAAAACCTCCCAAAAGCTTCATTTTAGAGTGACTAAGAAGGATACATGCTTCCCTTTACATTTTCATGTTTTAAACTTGTTTAAATTATCTTGGTCAAACCTAGGATTTGACGAAGATACAAATGGGTGGGCACAAAATTCAAAAAAATCAGAAAAATGAAAAACCAAATCACATAGTCTTCTTATGTCATATCGTAAGCAATCAAGTTGATAAACAAGGTCTAGATATATCCAAACCAGACAAATCATGTATCTACCCCCTGTCGATCTTATGAAGTCTAGCATGAAGGGAAGTCGTTTTGGGTTTCAAACATTGAAATTTAAAGAACATCCCAAAAGCTTCATTTTAGAGTGACTAAGAAGGATACAGACTTCCCTTTTCATTTTCATGTTTTAAATTTGTTTAAATCTTGGTCAAACCAAGGATTTGACCAAGATTCAAATGGCCCTAAAAATTCAGAAAAAATGAAAAGAATGAAAAACCAAAGCACATAACATTCTTATGTCATATGTATAGTAAGCATTCAAGTTGATATACAAGGTCTAGACATATATATTCAAACCTAGGATTTGACTAAGATTCAAATGGGCATAACAAATTCAAAAAACAAAAACCAAACACATAGTCTTCTGATGTCATATAGCAAGCATTCAAGTTGATAAACAAGGTCTAGACATATTCAAACCAGAAAAATCCGGTATCTACCCCTAACCCTAAACTCTGTCTTATGAAGTCAATCACGAAGAGAAGTCGTTTTGGGTTTCAAACATGGAAATTTCAAAAACCCTCCCAAAAGCTTCATTTTGGAGTGAATAAGAAGGATCCAGGCTTACTTTTCATTTTCATGTTTTATACTTGTTTAAATCTTGGTCAAACCTAGGATTTGACCAGGATTCAAATGGGCATAACAAATTCAAAAAAATAAAAACCAAACACATAGTCTTCTGATGTCATATAGCAAGCATTCAAGTTGATAAACAAACTTGTTTAAATCATGGTCAAACCTAGGATTTGACCAAGATTCAAATGGGCATAATTTAAAAAAAATGTAAAATCAAGGCACATAGTCTTCTTATGTCATATAGTAAGCATTCAATTAAGTTGATAAACAAGGTCTAGACATATCAAACCAGAAAAATCATGTATCTACCCCTATATATCCCCAAACTTTGTCTTATGAAGTCAAGCATGAAGAGAAGTGGTTTTTGGTTTCAAGCATGGAAATTTCAAAAACCTCCCCAAACTTCATTTTAGAGTGACTAAGAAGGATACAAGCTTGCCTTTTCATTTTCATGTTTTAAACTTGTTTAAATTATCTTGGTCAAATCTAGGATTTGACAAGATTCAAATGGGCAAACATATGATAAGTGATGCAAATATCATTTCTAAGTGCGGGCAAACCAGCCTTTAGCTTAACATATTTCTAAGTACAAGGTTTCAGAAAATTGAGTGGGGGCGGCTGCCCCCCTTGGCTATAGTCTGGATCCGCCCATGCTATAGTTTGAGGCCATTTGGATGACGTCGAAAAAATTCTTTGATTAGAAATGGGGTTGTTCGAACCCCGTAGTTGGATTTTTTATGAACTTGATCTGTAGTACTGGGAAAAACCCTAGTTTAACGTATTTAATTATAGATTCGTAGGTTGATTTTTCTACCTTTTTTTATTATTACTATGCAGCACATATGTGTTTGCCCGTCGAGTGAAACTCGGAGGAAGAGGGATCACTCGGAAGGAGAGAAGAAGGGAGAGAATTATGGTGTCTCCCCTTTTTCGGGTGATGATGTTGACTTTTGTGCAGGGTTTGTCAGTGAGCAGGAGGTGCGAGCGAGCGAGCGAGTCGAGCGAGGCCGAGAATGAGAGAGATTTGTGAGAGGGACAACCGAAGGATCCTGAATGACCCAGAGACTTCCAATACGCATCCTGATGCGTCTTCTCTTGACAAAGAAAATGGCTGGGAGTTTGCGTACCTATTGCACGTGACTTGTGCTCACTGAAGTGTGGGACCTCACGCGTGGGCACCACACGTAAGTGACAGACCTGTTGGTGTAAAAACTCGGTTGATTATTATAGTGCATTAGAACAAAGTTTCCTATGGATTCAAGGGTAGGAAATCCAAGTTAACTCATTTACATGACATTATTTTTTCCATGAAGCAAAGTTAACACATCTATCAATTGGTACATTTTGGAGTGACTAAGAAGGATCCATGCTTATTCGTTTTCACGTGTTAAATTTGTTTAAGTCTTGCTCAAACCTAGGATTTCACCAAGATTGAAATGGGCATGAAAATTCAAAAAAAAATGAAATACCAATGCACATAGTCTTCTTAACCCTAAACTCTGCACGAAGAGAAGTGGTTTTGGGTTTCAAACATGGATATTTCAAAAACCCTCCCAAAAACCTTCATTTTGGAGTTAATAAGAAGGATCAAGGCTTACTTTTTCATTTTCATGTTTTAATCTTTTTTAAATCTTTGTCAAACCTAGGTTTTGACCAATATTCAAAAGGGCATAATTTTAAAAAAATGAAATATCAAGGCACATAGTCTTCTTATGTCATATAGTAAGCATTCAATTAAGTTGATAAACAAGCTCTAGACATATTCAAACCAGAAAAATCATGATGTATCTACCCCCTATATATCCCTAAACCCTAACTTATGAAGTCAAGCATGAAGAGAAGTGGTTTTTGGTTTAAATCATGGAAATTTCAAAAACCCTCCCAAGAGCTTCATTTTGGAGTGACTAATTAAGAAGCATACATGCTTACCTTTTCATATTCATGTTTTAAACTTGTTCAAATCTAGGTCAACAAACCTAGGATTTGACGAAGAATCAAATGGGTATAAAAAATTTAAAAACAAGCTCTAGATAAGCTCAAGTTGAAAAACAAGTTCTAGACATATTCCAACCAGAAAAATCATGTATGTACCCCCTATATATATATCCCTAAACCCTGACTTATGAAGTCAAGCATGAAGAGAAGTGGTTTTTGGTTTCAATCATGGAAATTTCAAAAACCCTCCCAAGAGCTTCATTTTGGAGTGGCTAAGAAGGATAGATACTTAATTTTTCATATTTATGTTTTAAACTAGTTTAAATCATGGTCAAACCTAGGATTTGACCAAGATTCAAATGGGCATAAAAATTCAAAATAAATGAAAATAAATGAAAAACCAAGGCACGTAGTCTTCTTATGTCATATAGTAAGCATTCAATTAAGTTGATAAACAAGGTCTAGACATATTCAAACCAGAAACATCATGTATCTAGCTACCCTAGCCCTAAACTCTGTCTTATGAAGTCAAGCATGCATGAAGAGAAGTCGTGGTTTTTGGTTTCAAACATGGAAATTTTAAAAACCCTACCAAGATCTACATTTTGGAGTGACTAAGAAGGATATATGCTTAATTTTTCATATTCATGTTTTATTAAACTTGTTTAAATCATGGTCAAACCTAGGATTTGACCAAGATTCAAATGGGCATAAAAATTCAGAAAAAACAAAAAATGGAAAATCAAGGCACATAGTCTTCTTATGTCACATTAGTAAGCATTCAATTAAGTTGATAAACAAGGTCTAGATATATTCAAACCAGAGAAATCATGTATCTACCCCCTAACCCTAAACTCTATCTCATGAAGTCAAGCATGAAGATATGTGGTTTTTGGTTTAAAACATGGAAATTTCAAAAACCCTCCCAAGAGCTTCATTTTGGAGTGACTAAGAAGGATATATGCTTAATTTTTCATATTCATGTTTTCAACTTGTTTAAATCATGGTCAAACTTAGGATTTGACCAAGATTCAAATGGGCATAAAATTAAAAAAACAATAAAATGAAAAACCAATGCACATAGTCTTCTTATGTCATATATATAGTAAGCATTCAATTAAGTTGATAACAAGGTCTAGACATATTCAAACGAGAAAAATCATGTATCAAGCTACCCCTACAAATCAATTAATATAAGAAGATTATGATACTAGTACATGATACCATGCATCGTTGACATAGTAACATGTAGTATTAATTGTATCATACACACCATACTTTTATATATGATACTATGCATTGTGACTAGTATTACTGACCTCATATATACGCTTACTTAGGTCAAACAATGGTCTTTTAAGTAGTATCGGTTTAATGAAGGTTGACCTATTTTTAACTTCATTTGTGCACTAGTAGATATGATTTGGCCCATTTTTATCCATAGGCTCATCTGATGTGATGTCTGCTATATATATTGTCTTCGATGAGTATCACGCGCATTACATACTCATACCATAGAACGAAGATGAAACCCCTTACCCTCAGCGACGTACGCAACATGGTGTTTGGGTTGAATGGCCCACCCTATTTTAAAATGTTTTAGTTAATTATTTATGTAAAAAATTATCACATATAAAGTGGAAAAAAGAAAATTAGTAAGGTGTGCCCACCTGGCCTACGGTTGTTTTGTGCGTCCTCCACTGCGTACTCCTCTTGATCTGTGACGATGAACATAGTTCTTTAGAACACATGCAACACTTACAGTTGATAGGCCGTTGCAAAGCTAATCAATGATAAAACCTGCTTTTATAATCCATTGTACTTTGATTTAATTAGTCCCTCTAATGGACCCCAACTATGTGTGCTTGAGATTTAGCAAAATGCTTTGCCGCCGTGCCACATAACAAATAATAAACAGACCAATCAAGTTTTTATCATTGCTAGACCTAACTAAGTGTTCAAGTGCTCAATTTTGACCACATTAGAGTTGAGGGGCCAAACATAATTCTTAAATACGTGAGGGACCGAACATATACTTCTAAACACCCGAGGGACAAGACAAATTTGAGTACTATTGTTATTATTAGACTAGTCACAATGGGGAGTATCATATAATAGTATCATGCATATGATACTAATGTACGATATTATTTTCACAGTCCATAGTATCATCATGTAGTAGTATAATATGTTACATGTATTTAGTGATTTGTAGAATCTCAATACAAAAGTGTGTACAAGATTTGTTTGGCAGTAATTTTTCTAGTTCTACATGCTATGATACGATATCTACCTATGATACCACTATCGTCTCTTTCATCATTAACTGATATGACGCATCAACATTTTGCATGCATGTAGTGCATGATACTACTTATGATATTGCCATTGCGAGTAGTCTCCCTTTGTCCTAGAGTACAATGCCAATTTGTTTTCAGAGGCAAACTTAGACTAATACTTGGGCCCGCCAATTATGAGTTGCATGTCATTCAAAACTATATCATCGGATGCTTGTTTCGATGAACTTTCCAATGGTATATTTTGCGGATGTCATAAAATTAGGCTGGTCATACTATTTCTATAGTGGGTAGTATCATGGAGTAGTATCATAGTAATGCTACATTTATTATTTTTTAGAATCTCAATGCAAATTTGTGTACAAGATTTGTTTAGCATTAAGTTTTCTCGTTGTTTGCGCTATGATACAGTATCTACCTATGTTACACTAATCTCCTCTCTCCTACTTAATTAGCTGCCACATCAACATTTTTGTGGGACCAATGTGTATGATACTAGCTATGATACTAGCACTATCATGTGGGTACCTAAATCTCGAGTCAAAGTTTGACACGAAACCGATGTGGACTTTATTCATGGTGGAAGGGAGTAACAATCATAAGCACATTATTATTATTGTTTGAACAACATTTTATTTGATGTGCCATAAGAAGTTTAGAAACTCCTAGCCTGCGGAGGTGGCGTTTTGGCACACGCGTGCATATGCACCAATTATAGAAAATGATTAAAAAAATTATATAAATGTTAATTTTTTTGGTATACATTGTGACATCATATGTTCGTTCACAAGTTTTCGTGGAAAAACGACATTTTGTGTGGCGTGTAAAAAAAGGCAAAAAATATACTGTACGTAGTCGTGTTACAACATCAAAATTTGTCTTTTTTATAGGAGCCACATAATTTTTTTGTGAGAAAACTTGTGTACCAACATAAAATGTCTAGATATACATGTAAAATTTTAGTTTAGAATTTTTTGACACTTTGAAATATGGATTCACATAATGGGAGCATATGCTCCTATGAGGCAAAGTGCATTTCCGCTAGCCCCCGCCATTTCTTATATCTCTATATTGTCTATATATCTATACCTCTACCTCTACCCCCTTGGATTCCTGAACAGACGTACAGTACTAGTAGGGCCTACTATTTATTATTATTACATACTCTCAAAAAAAAACCTACTGCAGCCAAAATTTAATATCATCGAGCGGTAAAATTCCCCGCCAACGCCCAAATATCTCGCGCCGCAAAGTTTCAGATCTGCGAATATTTTTTTCCTCAAAAGAAGGACTGCGAAATTCCCTTCTACTCCTCTATCGCCCAGCTTCGCCCTAGTTTCGCCCGCAAGCCCTCAGAGAAACCGCCCCTCTTGCCTACCTCCAGACCTTCCCGGCCGCCGCACTTCGCCGTTCAAGCTGCCACGGCTTCAAACCCCGAGGCTGCCCTATCCGCTTGATCCGCACCTACTCCGGCGTCCACCGCACCGTATCTCGTTCGCCGACTCTATCGACCACCGCACCTGACCAGCTTCGCCGACACCGACGCCCCCGTGCACTGCACATCATCTGCTTCACCGACCTTCTAGTTCGGCCGGCGCGCTGAACACTTCATCGACCGCCCAGCATGTCCTTCTCCGACCCCCCAAGATCTGCTTCCCCGGCACCCACCGCAACAGCAGTCCCCTCGCCGACCTCCACGTCACCCGTAAGAACGCGGAACACGTCTAAACGCCGCCCAGAAATAGGTAACCAGACATCCCTGCGCGTTTTGTTCTGTTAGGAGTATTGCAGCTGACTGTATTTCTGAATTCGTGCTATATTTCTAACTTACAAGTGCTTTCGTTGATAACCACCTCATCCTTTAGGTTTAAACACGACGCATAAGTATGTTTTTCCGTGACCAAACCCACCCATTCGCTGAAACTCTACATGGTATCAGAGCCTAGGTTTCCTTCCTGCTAGCCGCCACAAACAGTACCAAACAAGTTCTTCCTTTGATCACAAAACCCACCGTTGAGATGTAGAAATCCAGGCGGCGGGAGGCCGCATCAGGTGCTCTGCGTGGGTTGCGGCTATCACACACAGCGATGTGAGCTGTGTGAGATCGGCGGCTGCTCGCGCGGGGAGAAAGAAGAGGGTGAAGATCGTTTTGGTTTAGAAAGGAGAGAAGAGGAAGTGAATCCGTGGCAGAGAGATCTGGATCCGTGTGAGGGGCAGAAGTTGGAGGCGTGCGGAGTGGGGCGAGCCTTTGAGCGCAGGGCGGAGCCGGAGGTTGGTGCTGGACGTTGACCAGCGCGAGCCGGTCGATGTGGCCAGGTGCGGTCCGCCAGGTTGGCCAGGGCGCGCAGACGAGGCGCCATCCGAGTGGAAGTGAGGAGAAAATGGAGATGTGAGGCTGTGAGGATATGTGGTGATGGAGTTGATGAGGCTGCGGTTGAGTCGTGATGGAGTTGATGAGGCTGCGGTTTAGTGGTGATGGTGATGGTTGTGGATATGTCCAGGGGAAAGGCATGCGTGCCTGAGGTGAGACTGGTTGAGGCCTGACCGGGGGATAGGCATGGGTGCTTGAGGAGTGGATGGTTGAGGCAGGAGTTGGCTGGGGGTTTGTGGGAGAGACGGAAGAGGTGGCCGGGCAGAGTGGAGAAGAGAGGCTGAGGACATTGAGGCGAGTGTGGATGGTTCTGCGGAACTTGTGTGGTGAGGCAGCCGGGGTTGTTGAGGACGTGTATGGTTAGGAGTTGTGCGTATCCCAGATGGTTGAAGCTGGATATCTTCGCTGCTGATGAAGAGATGAATCGAGATGACAAGATGATGGAAAGTGCAATGCTGTCATGTATCCTAGGAGTTATGCTGAATGTTCATTACTGGTAGTTGTCATATGTGTCATGTTGTTGTTGCAAGATGGCCATGGTTGTTTACCCATGATCATCTTGAGGGGGTGTGTTGGACCATGAGTGAGTTTAGTAGTAGCGCTGTAGTAATATTGTATCCAGTGTGAGGCCCATAGAGGCCCATGTCCAGTAGTATTGTAACCCTAACTCAGATGATATAAATACACAGTGTGGTGGTCTGAGTAACCTAACCCACCCATTCGCTGAAACTCTACAAAATATGAGCCACCAATCATGAGCCGTTGAATGCTCTACATGTCCACGATTGACAACAACAACAACAAAGCCTTTATTCCCAAACAAGTTGGGGTAGGCTATACAAGTCCACAATTGACACGATTACAATTTCTCACTATTTGGCCGTAGGCTACTGCTCTAGTTACATCATGTTTGATATCTTTCTGCGATCCTGTATTACATGTTTATGCACGTCATAATGCTTCTACTACTATTTGGTGTCAATTTAATTATAGCAAAGCCGTGACTCGTAACTGTTTGTTGTTATTACACGTGCAGCAGGCACATCTTACACTCATAAACGTAGAGTAAAGCTCGCCTATAATCATGTAAGTACCTGCTGTTTTTTGTATATTGCTTAATGCAAACTTCTATATCTTGGACCTGTTTCTGTTTACAATTGGCCTCTCCTTCATGCAGAGGAGAAACAGTGAGGCACCAGGTTCTTCTGTCCAAGTACCCGATGAGGTCCGTGTGACTCAAAAAAAAGCTCACGTAAGTTCCCTGTTTTTTTTGGAATGTTAATTTACCTCCTGTGCATAGTTCAATTGCATCATTTTCTGTATGTTGCACTACCTAAGTTGCCTAATGGAATCTAATAAAATATAAACAATGACCATATGGAACATTGCACACTGCCTTTGACCCATCTGGCATCCGGCATGCCTGGGTATAAGTTACATGATTTGGCTATGTTAATACAAGTCCTGAAATTCTATTATGTTAATTTTTTGCCTGTTGCTTCATTGAGTTTGCCTGTTGTTCCATGGCTAGTGCATGAAGTTTGATAGAAATGATCCTAGCTGAAATGATGCACTTTGTGTTTTTTTATTGCTTTATTCCTAACCTAGCTTCCTATTCTACTTGAAACATGATTGCTTTATTCCTAACCTAGCTTCCTATTCTACTTGAAACATGGTGAAAAAATAGTTATATTACTTGTTTAAATGTCTAGCTTTGTTTTTCTGAGTCCCATTGACATGATGTGGTATATCCATATTCAAATGATCTGGCTGTTTATATAATACGCTCCATGTTCAATTGCTTCATTCAGTTTCTAGTAATCTATTATACATGATGCACATGGTGCTACTTGTTATATGCCCTTTTTTGTTTGAGTTTGATCATGAATTCAAGATTAAGCATTGCCTAAACGTTGACCAACGTAGGAAGATTCCCTCCCTTGTCTATACGTTGTGAGATAGATGATGAGACCTCTCTAGCAGCGAATTTATACGCGCTAGATAACACCCCGTTTAATTCGGTCCTGTTGGGACTCGAACCCGGGTGGGCTGGCTGCGCACTCGCAAGCCTTGCCACTGAGCTAGCACTCAGTTCTCAGATTAAGCAATGCCTCGTTATGCTTAATTTAAATGTTATGGCACTTCATACAAGCCATACAATTAATTGTTGCATTGACCTTCTGCGATGTCGAAGGCACTATCTGAGTCATGCTTAAATCAATCATACATTATTTTCCTAATAGTATCAAATCCAACATGCACATCTTTTGACTGTATTTGGCTATTTGCTAGATTTCTTCTGTGCAGTGACCTGGCTTCGTTATTGGGCACATGATGTCTAGTTGCTTGGTTCATTGTATACATCATCGCCATGATCTAGTTTGGTTTGTTCTAAGAGGCATGTGGCTTAACTGGTTTCTTTGTTGTATCTGCCCATGGTTCTTTCAAAATTATGTCAACAATGCTGTTTGTTTGCCTTGTATTGTATTGCATTTTAACTTGTTTTGTCTTAGTTTCAGCCTGCAAACAAAGCTGTAATGTCAGTAGGGACAACCCATTTATCAAGTGTTGCGGTCATTTCACAGAGCAACAGTGACAGTGGCACGTGCTCTCATTGGTCCACTGAGTCCAGTACACCAACCATTCCAGAAGAAATAGATGTACGAGGCTCTATTTTTGATTGCTTGTTGTGTTATATCAGCTCAATGATGTTCTTGAAATTGGAGGTCTTTTATTGCATCATATGATGTTGTAACTTGTTTTATCTAAATTTCAGGCTTCAAATAAAGCTACAATGCCAGAAGCAAGGGCCAATGCCTCAAGTATTGATGTTTCACAAAGCAGCAGTGAGAGTGCATATTGCTCGCATAGGCCCATGGTATCTATTGGTCAACTTAATCCGGCACAAAGAGATTTGGGGGATGCACTCCAAGAGGCAGTTGATATATTTGGGCGGGAAAACAAAGATGCTGATGAATTAATTGCCAAGACACGCCAAGAGATACATGAATTGAAAAATAGGCAAACTTTGACAGAAAATGTTCTAAAGAATCTCCTATGCACTTGTCATGGTAAGCCAGTTGTGATGTGTCTGGGAATTGAAGGTGTCTAAATAAACTTTGATTCTGTTGTTCAGTCAAGTGGACTGCTGATGCCAATGCTGTAACTAATTACTGCTCAAAATTTCGTTCAAAATTTCGTGGTCTGTAATAATTGCAAATTTTGTTGTTGTACTAAAATTAGATATGTTCCATGTGGCTGCTGTATTTTGTGTGAAATAATATCCTGATGTGTACTTCAATTAAACCATAAATCGACTGCATGCTGAAAATTTGAATCTGAGCGCACGTGTGAACTGTTTTCTGCTCGTAATGCAATAACGGCTGTTTCTTGGAAGGACTACGTACATGGGGAACGGGATCCTCTAACTTGAAGGTGAAAAGTTAGAGAAGCTACAGTACTCTAACTTTCCTTCCCCCAAACCATATGTCTAAAATCCAAATAATTTAAATTAATTTGCACAATACAAACTTGTGTCTTGCATTTGAAGTAATTACATGCAGAGAAAATTATGGTGTAATAAAATTTAGTTTAGTTTTTAAACATCTACAGTAATCACCTTTATTAGTTAAAGACAGTGCATAACCTTGTACTTATGCTACAGAAGCCTGACTTTGCTTCTTTATTTTTCCTGACTTAGCTCCTTCACGTTAGAGGATACGGTTCCCGTACATGGTAGCCCATTAATAATTATGCCTGCTAGCAAGATAGATGGTCCTTATTATAGTCAGGCATGTCAACTTGTATGATTAAAAGTAGTTCGTACACATTAAATCTACCATCTGCATTTTTCTCTGTAATAACTTTTCTTTTTACACAACTCAAAACTTGTCTGGCTAATATGAAATTTGAGATGGCAAAACCCGGGAAAGATAAAGATATCACCAAAAACTCTTTCCTGCGAAATGCTGGGTTTTGAAGCCCAAGTCCAAGTCTTTCTCTGCTCAAGTTTTGGAGGAACAACTCCAAGTAGAACGAGTTGCAACAGCTATGCTAAGAACAAAAGTTGACATGTTGAGATCGAGATTAGAAGCATGTGATGCCCTACTGCACGAGGCCAATCAAGTTCGTTATAATCTCCCAAAGACTAAGAAAATGCCATAGATAATTGGAGATGAACACTAACATAGTGAGTACATTGGTCTTGTGAAATGTTTCCTTAGATTAAGGCACCGTTCAGACTTTTGTTGGTGGATGCATTTATCTGCGGTTGGGATCAACTTGGTAGTTGTTCCTGTGGATGTTATATAAATTAATTGCCTAGCCTTTTTTGAATCAGTTCGAACTTAAATGGTATCATAGCCAAGGTCTCAAGTTTGAATTGTCGAACGTGTGGTTTAATTTAATCTCTGTCGGGCGGCAAAATCTCCCACCAATCCTGAAATATTTCAAACGCATTTTTGAATGGGATTAAGAAGATAGATCATGATCATGGTAGTGACCTATATTCAACGTGATGATGATTTGATTTTGCACTCGGCCATGAACAGAGGTACTAGTACGGTGTCACAATTTTTTATCATTATACTTGGACAGTAGCCAAATTCAAAATCTCATAGCGGCAAAACTTCCCGCCCACAAAATACAAATATTTCACACGCTTCCAAATTCCCATTCTACCCCTGTGGAGATGACAGCAAAGTCGGTTGGTGAGGGGTTTGCCCGTCATTTTTTCGATCACCACCTCCCTAGCCCGGAAACCCTCCCAAAAAAATACATTTCCTTCAGTCTCTCCTCTGAGATCACCCACCGGAACTTCTCAAGTCCCTCTCTCTACCACCTCCACGACCACCGCACCGGAACATCCCCGCCGGACTTCCCTGGCCTACCCGAGCCCTCGCGATCCTCGTCATCCGGCTGCCTGCCGGAGCCGCTTCATCGACGCCGTCATCAACCGGACCGGATCATCCCCGCCGAACCTCGAAACTATGTGCTCATCCAGCAGTCTACCGCAGTCGCTTCAGCTGCGGTATCGTCCACCCCGCCGGAGCCGCTTCGCCGGATCCGTCGTCCACCGCATCGGATCTTGCTCACCGACACCGCTGTGCATGAACCGGATCTGCTTCACCGGCGCCTTGCATGATCTAAACTCTTCTACTGTCGCTTTTCTATTGCTTGCCTGCAAGTTCTTGTTTAATCTTGGGGGAACCTGTTTGTGCTAACGACGCGCCGTTACGTTTTTGCAGATGAGATGAGTAATCATGAAGTGTAATGGCCGTCTCTCCAACCCCAAGTAGCACATGTAGCGTACTTCATCACCGGATCTATCAACCCCAGGAAGATCTGCTGTGACTCCCACAGAGTGCTTCTCCTAATGTAAGTCCCTTGTTTTAGCGCCATGTTCTGGGTTCAGATTCTTGTTTGTCTGAAGCTCTTTTAGTTCATTCCTAGCTATGACCGTAACACGTTGCTATTTTCTACTTCATTGCTAACTTTAAGCGATTGAACATTTTGGTTTGCATTCCCTGCTCTGTAGATGTAGCCATCATAACTTCTATCTTGCTCAGTCGTTGTTACAAAAATTATAGGTATTATAGTAACATCCTGCTATTATTTAGTTCATGGCCAATTTTAAGTAATTGCACATGTTGGTTCGCATTCCCTGCTCTATAGCTTTTGGCATCGTAACTTCTATATTTGGTTTACATTCCCTGCTCTGTAGATCTAGCCATCATAACTTTATCTTGCTCAGTCGTTGTTACAAAAATTATGGCCTGCTACTATGTTGTTTGTGCCAATTTTTTACTCCATGAACATGTTGGCTTGCATTCCCTGTACTACAGGTGATGCCATTGTTTTGTATCTAGTTCATTGTAAGCTAACAAAGTAAGGACTTAGTTTGGCATGCTATCACTCTGCTATCTAGCCTGTAGTACAAATAAACTTGTCATACTACTAGATAATAATTTTGCGTGCCATCTTGTTCTTCAAAAGCTGCATTATTGACTTGTTTCTCTGACTTGGCATGACACTCACATATGGAAAGCTGAACATATTGGTTTGCATTCCCTCTTATACAAGTTCACAGGTGATCCCACTATATTCTGTATCTGGTCCATCCTAAGCTCCAGCATTAACTATCCTCTATGTGTTGCTCATTACAAGTTTATATCCCGAAACATCTTGATTTGCATCCCCTTCACTATAAGTTCAGGAGTATTATTTAGTTCACGGCCAAAATGAAGTAATTGCACTTGGCACATGTTGGTTCACATTCCCTCCTCTTTAGCTTTTGCCATCGTAACTTCTATTTTTGGTTTACATTCCCTGCTCTGTAGATGTAGCCATCATAACTTCATCTTGCTCAGTCGTTGTTACAAAATTTATAGCCTGCTACTATGTTGTTCATGCCAATTTTGTACTCCCTGAACATGTTGGTTTGCATGGGACTCGACAGTAGTAAGTCTGCTGTTTCATTCTAACATGCTCTGTTATATTGGCTGTTGGTATGCGGCATGCACTCTTTGTTTGCTTATTGTGCGCATTACAATGATCTTGTTATAACGACGAAATGATGAGTTCCAAATTCTTTGGCAAACAATATTGTAGTGTCTTTGCCTTTCCATTGTTGCTGTCTTAACTTGTAATGTCTTTGTTTCAGATATAGGTGCTGCATGGACAACTTAAAAGATTGCCGGATCGCTTCATTGTATTGCTAGGTTTAATTACCATTCAATTTCTCTGGGTTCTGTAATATTTTTTTCAATGCCTTGCAGCTGATGTAATATTTAGTTAGTTTTTATAGTTCTTTCGCGCATTTTTTCTTTGGTGCTTGTGGTAAGTGAGGCTATCCGACAGAAATCAATGCTGCGTAAATATTCTCAGTATCTAAATCACGAATTCCCATCCCTTAAACGGCCCAATTAAGCGAAATCACATATGTGCCTGCCCGCAAAATCCTAAAGCGCATATTATGCCGGCATATAAACAACAACTAAACGGGCTGGCCCACTTACTTCTTGGGCCAGCCCATTTGATTGGTGGTGGCACAAGGTGGACCCTACCACCTCTGGGCGGCCCACTAATTAGTTGGGCCAGCCCATTTGCTTTTGTGGACCCCATACTAAACGGTAGGCCCTTGAGGAAAGTTGGACCCACTGTGTTTTGGCCCCCATATCTTGTTGGGCGGCCCACTTGCAATATGGTGGACCCCACATACTATTTGGGCCGGCCCTTTAACGAAAGTGGGGCCCACTGTGCTTTTGGCCGACCCGCTATCTTGTTGGGCCGGCCCACTTGCTATATGGTGGTCCCACATGGTAAATGGGCCGGCCCTTTAATAGGAAGCGGGACCCTGTGTTTTGGCCCGACCCACTATCTTGTTGGGCCCTTTCTATATGGTGGACCCCACATACCAAATGGCCGGCCCATTAAGAGGAATGTGGGACCCACATGTGTTTGCCCGCCTATCTTGGTGGGCCACCCACCTATATGGTGGACCCCATACTAAATGGCCCTTTAACGGAAGGTGGGACCCTGTGTTTTGGCCCGCCCACTATCTTGTTGGGCGCCCACTTGCTATATGGTGGACCCCACACTAAATGGGCGGCCCTTTAACGGATAGTGGGACCCACTGTGTTTTTGGCACGGCCCACTAGATTGTTGGGCGCCCTTGCTATATGGTGGACCCCACACTAAATGGGCCGGCCTTTTAACGGGAAAGTGGGACCCACTGTTTTTGGCCGGCCCACTTGCTTCTTGCGGCCGGTTCTTGTAAGGTGGACCCCACATGTTAAATGGGCCGGCCCATTTAAGTTTTGACCAGTCAACATTAGAGGTTAGGCCCGGCCCACGTAACTAATGGACCAGCCCAGCTATATAGTTGACCGGTCAAACTATGTCATCTGGCCCGGCCCGCTTAAGACGTGGCAGGCCTCGTGTGGGCCTACCATCTACCACGGGGTTTCAGCCGGTTAACGCCGTTAACTGGCAGTTAACGGCGTCTGCCACGTGTCAGTTTGCATGACGTCAGCAGTCAACGGGCTCCCGAAAACACTTCCGCAACGGTCCGATTTTCCGTGGCGGAAGGGCGCCCAAGCGCGACGGACCGAAAAAATCGTCGTTGGACTTTGCCTGACGCAGTTTCGACAACAGAACCCATATCGTCGGGTTAGGCCCATAGGCGACGAAAAATACCCCTTAGTGGACGATTTTGGGACGTTGTCTATCAGAACTTTTCTTGTAGTGATAATAACCATTTTATTATTGCCTCTTGGGTATATCTCCAACAGTCTCCCACTTGCACTAGAGTCAATAATCTAGTTTACATATGTAAAGATATAACACCTTGGCCTTTGGTCCAAAACGTATCTACTTTCCCGAACACTTTTGCTATTGTTTTGCCTCTAATTTGTGTATTTTGGATACAACTAACACGGACTAACGCTGTTTTCAGCAGAACTGCTCTGGTGTCTCGTTTTTGTGCAGAAATCCAACTTTCGGGAAAATCCTCGGAATTTATGCGAAGGCCCTATTTTACCAGAATATTGACGGAGCCAGAAGAGAGTGGAGGCCCGAGGGCCCCACACCACATGGCGGCGCGGCCCAGGGGGCCCGCGCGGCCATGTGGTGTGGCCCTCGGCCGGCCTCCGGCCCCTTCGACTACTTATTGGTTTCGACCTGAAAACGCACGGGGAGAAGTCGAAGTCGCGAAACCCTCCAGAGAGCCGCCACATCGCGAAACTCCGTCGCGGGAGCCAGAAGTCTCCGTTCGGCACTCCGCCGGGACGGGGAATTGGAGGAGATCTTCACCGCCATCAACGCCTCTCCATCGACCAGCCATGTTTCCCCCATCCATGTGTGAGTAATTCCCCCGCTGTAGGCTGAAGGGGATGGTAGGGATTGGATGAGATTGGTCATGTAATAGTCATAAGATTGTTAGGGCATAGTGCCTAGTATCCGTAGATGTCACTTTTATGATATTGTTGCAACTTGTTATGCTTAATGCTTGTCACTAGGGCCCGAGTGCCATGATCTCAGATCTGAACATGTTATTGATTCATGAAGATATTCGTTGTTTATGATCTTACCTGCAAGTTGTATACACATGTCGCTGTCCGGAACCAATGGCCCCGAAGTGACAGAAATCGGGACAACCGGAGGGGATGGTAGTGATGTGAGGATCACATGTGTTCACGGAGTGTTAATGCTTTGCTCCGGTACTCTATTAAAAGGAGTACCTTAATATCCAGTAGTTTCCCTAGAGGCCCGGCTGCCACCGGCTGGTAGGACAGAAGATGTTGTGCAAGTTTCTCATTGCGAGCACGTACGACTAAATATGGAACACATGCCTATTGATTGATTAGTACTTGGATACCGTTTTATTATTATCTGCAAATGCCCCTGCTTTGATTGTTACATGAGTTTCTCTCATCCATGCAACGCCCGTTAAATCCGTCCCTGTGCCTACAGTATTTTAATCCTGCTGTTTACTATAATCACTACTGCTGTCTTTATTTCACCGCTGCTGTTATTTCACTATTTCCTCTGCCATAAAACTGTTACTACTGATAAACTCTTGCGAGCAAGTCTGTTTCCAGGTGCAGCTGAATTGACAACTCCGTTGTTAAGGCTTACAAGTATTCTTTGTCTCCCCTTGTGTCGAATCAATAAATTGGGTAATACTTCCCTCGAAGACTGTTGCGATCCCCTATACTTGTGGGTCATCAAGACTATTTTCTGGCGCCGTTGCCGGGGAGCATAGCTTTATTTGGAAGTTCACTTGGATTGATATTGTTCGCTGCAAATTCTCCATTATGGGTAAACCTCGCGATACTAAGATCGCCATATTACCATCCACTACAAGAAAAGGTACAACTCTGAGTACCTCTGCTGCTCTTGATTCACCCTCTGTGATTGATAAACTTGTTTCACCGCCACATGCTTCACATGCTGGTACTTCTGCTGAATCTGAAAATTCTCATAATATTGATAATGTTTCTGCTGTGCTTGATGATAGTGGTTCATTGGGATCTTTTCTAGATGCTACAATTGCTAGGTCTAGACAAATTGAAAATACTGAAACTCCTAATGCTACTACACCTGTTAAATCACCTGAACTTGATTATTCTAGTGATGATCCTGATGAAGATTATGTAGAGCTTGATGATGATTTTATTGAAAAATGCAATGCTACTACTGATGCAAGAAAAATTAAAAAGTTGCTTGCAGAACATGCTGTTAGATATAAACCATCTCCTGATCCTAAATTTGCCACATCTCCTATAAACATTAGGGATAAAGATTATGATTTTTCTCTTGATCTATCTCATATAGCTATTGTTGAGAAAACACCCTTTTGTGGTACTGAAAAAGAAAGTGCTGTTGAACACATGACTGAGTTATCTACTCTTAGTGGCGTGTTTTCTGATGATGTCAAGATGCGTACTTATTTTGTCGCTAAAATTTTTCCTTTCTCATTAAAGGATGATGCTAAAACTTGGTATAATAATTTGCCTCCTGGTTCTATTAAAAGTCCAATTGACTTGCGTGATGTTTTCTTTCGAAAATACTTTCCTGCTAGTGCTCAACATGCTGCTTTGCAGAGAATTTATAATTTTGACCAGGAAGATGGAGAGAAATTGCCTGAGGCTTGGGCTAGATTTTGCTCTCTTATTAGAGCTCAGCCTGACCATGATTTGGAAAAGCATGATTTACTTGATATATTTTATAGTGGACTAACCATTGAGTCTAGGGCATACCTGGATAGTTGTGCTGGTTGTGTTTTCAGGAAAAGAACTCCAGAAGACGCTGAAGAATTATTGGCTAAAATAGGCCGGAATCATGATGATTGGTCTACACCTGAACCAACCCCGACACCGATAGTGAAGAAGAGGGGTATGATTAAATTGAATGATGAAGATATGAGGGAAGCCAAGAAGTCTCTTAAAGAGAAGGGTATTAAACCTGAAGATGTGAAGAATTTACCTCCTATAGAAGATATATGTGAGACGATTCCCCCTTCATCCATGATTGAGGTACACTCTCTTCAACACTTTACTAGGGAAGATATTCCGTATTCAAAATCTCCTGCTCAATGCTTAGATGAGTTTGATAATTATATTGTTAAGCAAGAAAACTTTAATATGAGAGTAGAGAATCATTTAATGGAAAATTCCCGAGCTATTAGTGAATTGCATGGTATTGTGGAGAGAACCTCCAATGATGTTAAGATACTTGTTAAACATTTTCAAATGGTTCAAACTCAAATTGATCAACTTACTAAAGTGCAAAATGACTTGTTGGGAAATAATTCTAAAGAAAAACATGCTTGTGAAGTAACAACTAGAGGTGGTGCTTCTACCCAGGATCCTCTATATCCTGAAGGGCATCCCAAAAGAGTTGAACAAGATTCTCAACTAATTAAAACTAGTGCTCCATCTAAGAAAAAGAAAAAGAAACATAAGAATGTTGTAGAATCCTCTGAACCTGTTAATGATCCTAATAGTATTTCTATTTCTGATGCTGAAACTGAAAGTGGTAATGAACATGATAAAGATAATGATAAGGATGATACTCCTGATAAAGAAGAAATTGAAAAAGAACCTGAAAAGCATGCTAAAAATAAAAAGTACACTAAAGAAGATTTTATTACTGAGAAACATGGTAATGAAAGAGAACCTTGGGTTCAAAAGCAAATGCCTTTTCCTGCTAAGAAACTTAAATCAAAGGAGGAGGAACATTATAATAAATTTTGTGATTGGATGAAACCTTTATTTTTGCAAATCCCTTTGACTGATGCTATTAAATTGCCTCCTTATTCAAAGTATATGAAAGATATTGTTACTAACAAAAGGAAAATCCCCAATGAGGAAATTTCCACTATGCTCGCTAATTACTCCTTCAATGGTAAGATTCCAAAGAAGCTTGGAGACCCAGGTATACCGACTATTCCTTGTTCCATCAAGAATAATTATGTTAGAACTGCTCTATGTGATTTGGGAGCGGGAGTTAGTGTAATGCCTTTTTCTCTTTATAAGAGACTTGATTTAGATAAATTGATACCAACTGATATATCTTTGCAAATGGCTGATAAATCTACTGCTATTCCTGTTGGTTTATGTGAAAATGTTCCTGTGCAAGTTACTCAGCATTGCTTGATATTAACTGATTTTGTTGTGTTGGAAATGCCTGAAGATGATAATATGTCCATTATTCTTGGAAGACCCTTTCTTAATACTGCAGGGGCTGTTATTGATTGCAATAAAGGCATGGTTACTTTCAATGTTGATGATAAGGAACACACTGTCTATTTTCCCAAGAGGATTGATAAAGTATGTGGAGTCAATACAATTTTTAATGTGAAAACTATCAAAGTGGGATCCATTGATTGTCCTATATATGAGCCTAAAGAAGAATATCAAACTCTTGTGATTGGATCCATATCAATTCAATATAAGGTAACATGATTGATTTGAGGTTTATTTCTTCTTATGTCATATAAAATTTATTTGGTAGCAAGACTTGATCAACCTTGTTAACAAGTATATTTTATTGCATAAAAGAGCTAAACAACACTTCTTTCTTTCTTTCTCCCTCCACCTATTTTACTTGCTGTAGCACTTTTGTTTTGCAATATGCTTTAGTCATTTAAGATTTTAGAAATCATTTTCCTGCGCAGTAATCATTAATTTAATACCCAGAAATGTGCATTTTTCGAAGTTCTCTAAAAATTACAAAAATTACACCGTTGGTCCTATTTTTCGACGAGGCACCTGGGAGCACCAGAGGATGACCTGTGGGGCACCAGGGGGTGCCACACCATAGGCCGGCGCGGCCAGCAAGGGGGCCGCGCCACCTTGTGGTGTGGGCCACCCCTTGCCCCACTACATCATCTCTTCCTCCCAGCACCTTCTCTCTCCCGAAAAAGCTCGTACCAAGTTTCTCTCACTCGTGTTTCTGCTCAAGAACTCGCGATTTTTCGATCTCCTTGCTCAGCCCAGATTTCTGTCTGAAATTTGGCACATTTACTCCTTGGTATGTGACTCCTTTGATTGTCCAATTAGAATTTCATTTGGTTGAGTATATCTTGAATATTTTGCTGCTGTAGATAACATGTTTAGTGAGCTTGCATGCTTGTTCTAAGTGGAAGAAACTAGTTTTGATGCATGTTTAGTACTCTAGCAAGTTCCTATAGTAGTTCCCTTCAATTACATACCTTGAAATCAAATTTTATAATGATTGTTGAAAATTTCAGAAAATGGAAGGAAGTATGCACCAACTTAACCAAGAAGAGTTGGAGGTACAGCAAGTCATGAGAGTTCATCGTGAAGAGGGAGTATACCCCTCTTATTACCCATGCACGGACTTTATGCGGAATGCAGGAATCCTGCAAGACGTTCAAACACTAATTTCCAATGCAGGATTGGGAGATTTTGCTGTTGGTGAACCTCACCAATATGCTAAACTAACGGTGTCGGTTGTGCAGGATTTCGAATTTCACCGGTCTCAAACTGACCCCATGGTCCGGTACAAGATTTATAACAAAACTATCGACTTGCCTTTCAGTGATTTTTGTACAGCAATTAGAGTGCCGCGATGGGGATCTTGCGAGAAGATCAGGGGAACACCGCGGGAGCTCTCGAATCTTTATACAAGGATTTGTAATGGGAGGAGCTTCTCCAATGATGGTGGTAAGATTAGTAGCATTCAACATCCAGCCATCCGCTACTTTGCCTATTTCATTACAAAGTGCGTTCTTGCGAGAAGGACTGGAGGTAAATTATCTGTCCAAGATTTGGCTTTCTTAGCTGCTGCTTTGCAACAGGATAGGACTTATAATTTGGGTGCTTTAATAGCTTGTAGACTTGCTACTAACCGTGAGAAAGGAGGAATTTGTGGAGGTCTTATCGCCTCTCGCTTATTAGCTATGCATGGTGTAGGTCCTCACCATTTAGATATTCCGCTTTCTATAGAGAAACTTGATGTTTTCTCCATGATCAGGCATGAGTTTATTTCAGATGCATCTAATTTGAACAACCTGCATTATAGGATAACTTTGTATAAGAAAAGTTGGAGTATAACTAAGAAAATTGAAAAATTAGTACGCTTGCCTGCACCTGCTTTGTTTAACCTTGATGCCAGGGACGGGTGGTCGATCACAGAAAATGAGCTAAACGCATACATAGAAAGGGAAAGCCGTCGTGCAAGGGAAGATGTGGAGGAGGCCGAGGAGCACCCCGACTCTTCATCCGATGCAGCAAGCTCCTCATATCAACATCATGGGCATGTGGAACCTCCACGATATTCTTCTGCGCAGGGGCCCTATTACCACTCCATGTATGATCCACCGGCGTGGAACTCCGACCCTCGTTGGGAATGAACTCCACTTAGGCCAAAAGCCTAAGCTTGGGGGGAGGTATACCGGCATCACTCATTCTTTGCATATTATGGTTGCTGGATACTTGTACATACTTGCTTAGTCTCTTAGAGTGGTTTT
This sequence comes from Lolium multiflorum, assembly GCA_030979885.1. Lineage (NCBI taxonomy): Eukaryota > Viridiplantae > Streptophyta > Magnoliopsida > Poales > Poaceae > Lolium > Lolium multiflorum. Next base: position 297,217,492 of record CM061749.1, on the reverse strand, counting down.
CTAATGAGAGGGAGATGATATTTGGGGAAGTGCTGTCCAAAAACAGATTCTGTGCTGTTACCAAAAAAATTCGTACGCACAGCCAGAACGTTATTTTGAGTTGCCAATTTTTGAGCATGTTCCCCAGGTTGTTATCTAACTTTCATTAGTTGAACACTTTTTGGTCTGAGCAATGGAAGATTTTTGTTAATTTCGATTTCTGTACTGCTGTCAGGATTTGGCAGATTTCTGTCATCCTGCTTTTCTGTGTTTCTGTTAGTTTGCATTCTTTTGTTTTCGCTTTGTTTCTTTCCTAAAACACAAAAAGACCAAAAATATTTCTGTTGTTTCTCTTCACCATTTGTTTATTTGGTTCCTTGCTCTTAGTTTGCTTTATTTGCTATCGTTAGTTTGCTATGAGAAAACCCAAAAAGATTTTGCTTTGTTTGCTTGTTTTCTTTCGTTCTTGTTTCTAATTCGAAAACACCAAAAATATTTGCTGTTCTTCTTTGGTTTGTAAAGTTCATCATGAGTTCAATGGTCTTCGGTGGCTGGAGCGTGGTTTTCATTTTATATTATCCAAGCTACACAAGTGAAAAGGCAATAATGACGATCTACGACAATCTGATTGTGGTGAGAGGCTGGTATGAACTCTATTTGCTTTCATTTTTGTACATATACTCATCCATGTGAGCATGCTTAGTTGGTTCATGTGAGGTATATGTTATTTGAGAAAGTCTAGTAGTTCATGATCTCTCATGTTTAGCTCCAATTTATTAATATGAGTAGCATGTCATGGATGTTTGCTTGCATTGTTTTATTCATAAGTAAGTATGGCATTGTGGTATCCTCCTCTGAATAATTCATTTATATCGACTTGGCACATGCTCACGCATGCATATGACTGAACAAAAAGTCAATTAAGCCTCGATGATTTATATTGCTTCAGAGTTCTTGTATCACTTTTATGCCTCCGTTAATTTATTTTGCCGCAAGCATGATTATGACAGTTACTGCTCTCTTGATTTGTCGCTCCCTAGTCTTTTGCTAGCCTTCACTTGTACTGAGCGGGATCGCCGCTCGTGCTTCCAAACACCTGAAAACCAAGTTGTTCCAAAGTGTCCACCATAAATACCTATGCATGGCATTTCAAACCATTCCAAGTAAATTCTCATGCGCTACCTTTAAAACTTTCAAAATGCTTCTCAATTTGTGTTAATGTTTCATAGCTCATGAGGAAGTATGTGGTGTTTAGCTTTCAACCTTGTCATTTACTTTTGACGGACTCTCATATGGACTAGTGGCACATCCGCTTATCCAATAATTTTGCAAAAAGAGCTGGCAATGGGATTCCCAGTCCCAAATTAATTAACTAAAATAGACACTCCTCCATGGTTTGTGATTGTTGGACGGCACCCGAAGGATTCGGTTAGCCATGGCTTGTGTGAGCAAAGGTTGGGGGAGTGTCATCATCATAATAAAACTTAAATAAAAAGGCACTCCTTCATGGTATGTGATTGTTGGCAGGCACCCGAGGATTCGGTTAGCCATGGTTTGTGAAAGAAAGGTTGGAAGGAGTGCCACCCAAAAATAAATAAAATGGGAGCCGCTCTTGTGAGTCCGGTTGATGAGGTAGTTAGTGTACCCATTACCATTCGTTGACAACAACAAACACCTCTCAAAATAATTTTACTCCTGCTTTACAAATGAAAAGCTCTAGCGCATGTTAATCCCTGCTTCCCTCTGCGAAGGGTCAATCTTTTACTTTTATGTTGTGTCTCCATTCTTTCTTTGAGCACTATCTTGAGAGCACAACTGTCATTCTTAGTATAATATGCTTGTCTCAAAATATGATTGATTGTGGTATAACTTTGATGCTTTTATCTTTGACAATCACTACTTCTAGTCTTTCTATGAACTCAAGAGGTGCCTCGGCATTTATGTTTTGCCGATCAAATACGGGCAAGCGAGATACCACTTTATCATATTCTCTTATGAACATTGCAATCTTGCTTACATACATGATTCATGATGCTTATTATTAATTGTTGGTACCTCTCCATGATTGACATAGCTGTTGGATGATCTTATTTGCATATGTCTCATTATGAACTGCTTAAGTATTAGCCATAGCATGAGAATATATACATCATATGAGCAAATGTGTTCGTGAAAGTTCTTTTATCGCTCAGTTGTTAACTGAATTGCTTGAGGACAAGCAATAAGCTAAGCTTGGGGGAGTTGATACGTCCAAAACGTATCTACTTTCCCGAACACTTTTGCTATTGTTTTGCCTCTAATTTGTGTATTTTGGATACAACTAACACGGACTAACGCTGTTTTCAGCAGAACTGCTCTGTGTCTCGTTTTTGTGCAGAAATCCAACTTTCGGGAAAATCCTCGGAATTTATGCAGAAGGCCCTATTTTACCAGACGGAGAGAAGGGCAAGAGAGGTGGAGGCCCGAGGGCCCCACACCACATGGCGGCGCGGCCCAGGGGGGGCCCGCGCGGCCATGTGGTGTGGCCCCCTCGGCCGGCCTCCGACGCCCCCCTTCGGACTACTTATTGGTTTCGACCTGAAAACGCACGGGGAGAAGTCGAAGTCGCCAGAAACCCTCCAGAGAGCCGCCACATCGCGAAACTCCGTCGCGGGAGCCAGAAGTCTCCGTTCTGGCACTCCGCCGGGACGGGGAATTGGAGGAGATCTTCACCGCCATCACCGCCAACGCCTCTCCATCGACCAGCCATGTTTCCCCCATCCATGTGTGAGTAATTCCCCCGCTGTAGGCTGAAGGGGATGGTAGGGATTGGATGAGATTGGTCATGTAATAGTCATAAGATTGTTAGGGCATAGTGCCTAGTATCCGTAGATGTCACTTTTATGATATTGTTGCAACTTGTTATGCTTAATGCTTGTCACTAGGGCCCGAGTGCCATGATCTCAGATCTGAACATGTTATTGATTCATGAAGATATTCGTTGTTTATGATCTTACCTGCAAGTTGTATACACATGTCGCTGTCCGGAACCAATGGCCCCGAAGTGACAGAAATCGGGACAACCGGAGGGGATGGTAGTGATGTGAGGATCACATGTGTTCACGGAGTGTTAATGCTTTGCTCCGGTACTCTATTAAAAGGAGTACCTTAATATCCAGTAGTTTCCCTAGAGGCCCGGCTGCCACCGGCTGGTAGGACAGAAGATGTTGTGCAAGTTTCTCATTGCGAGCACGTACGACTAAATATGGAACACATGCCTATTGATTGATTAGTACTTGGATACCGTTTTATTATTATCTGCAAATGCCCCTGCTTTGATTGTTACATGAGTTTCTCTCATCCATGCAACGCCCGTTAAATCCGTCCCTGTGCCTACAGTATTTTAATCCTGCTGTTTACTATAATCACTACTGCTGTCTTTATTTCACCGCTGCTGTTATTTCACTATTCCTACTATAAAACTGTTACTACTGATAAACTCTTGCGAGCAAGTCTATTTCCAGGTGCAGCTGAATTGACAACTCCGCTGTTAAGGCTTACAAGTATTCTTTGTCTCCCCTTGTGTCGAATCAATAAATTGGGTAATACTTCCCTCGAAGACTGTTGCGATCCCCTATACTTGTGGGTCATCAGCCTTCTGGTGCTTATCATGTTTTGCTCACGGGAGAGGTTTTAGTCAACGGATCTGACATGCTCAGAAACGTATGTATTTTGCAATTCATTTGCGTCTCAACGCATCACTCATTTTCCAAATGAGTCGGCATTAATTGTATATGCTTAGTCCTCTGGTGGAACCTTATACGTCTCCAACGTATCGATAATTTCTTATGTTCCATGCTACTTTATTGATGATACCTACATGTTTTATGCACATTATATGTCGTATTTACGCATTTTCTGGAACTAACCTATTAACAAGATGCCGAAGAGCCTTGTTTTCTCTGTTTTTGGTTTCAGAAATCCTAGTAAGGAAATATTCTCGGAATTGGACGAAATCAACGCCCAGGTTCCTATTTTGCCCGGAAGCATCCAGAACACCCGAGAGCCGCGAGAGGGGCCCACGTGGGGCCCACACATGGTGGCGGCACGGCCCAGGCCCTGGCCGCGCCGCCTAGTGTCTGGTCCCACCAGACCCCTTCCGAGGCTGCCCTTTCGCCTACTTAAAGCCTCCGTCGCGAAACCCCCTACGAGAGCCACGATACGGAAAACCTTCCGAGACGCCGCCGCCGCGAATCCCATCTCGGGGGATTCAGGAGATCGCCTCCGGCAGCCTGCCGGAGAGGGGATTCATCTCCCGGAGGACTCTTCATCGCCATGATCGCCTCCGGAGTGATGAGTGAGTAGTTCACCCCTGGACTATGGGTCCATAGCAGTAGCTAGATGGTCGTCTTCTCCTAATTGTGCTTCATTGTTGGATCTTGTGAGCTGCCTAACATGATCAAGATCATCTATCTGTAATACTATATGTTGTGTTTGTCGGGATCCGATGGATAGAGAATACTATGTTATGGTGATTATCAATCTATTACTTATGTGTTGTTTATGATCTTGCATGCTCTCCGTTACTAGTAGAGGCTCTGGCCAAGTTTTTGCTCTTAACTCCAAGAGGGAGTATTTATGCTCGATAGTGGGTTCATGCCTTCATTGACACCTGGGACAGTGACAGAAAGTTCTAAGGTTGTGATGTGCTGTTGCCACTAGGGATAAAACATTGATTCTATGTCTAAGGATGTAGTTGTCGATTATATTACGCACCATACTTAATGCAATTGTCTGTTGCTTTGCAACTTAATACTGAAAGGGGTTCGGATGATAACCTGAAGGTGGACTTTTTAGGCATAGATGCAGTTGGATGGCGGTCTATGTACTTTGTCGTAATGCCCAATTAAATCTCACTATATTTATCATATCATGTATATGCATTGTTATGCCCTTCTCTATTTTGTCAATTGCCCGACTGTAATTTGTTCACCCAACATGCTTTTATCTTATGGGAGAGACACCTCTAGTGAACTGTGGACCCCGGTCCTATTCTTTACATCGCATACAATCTACTGCAATTGTTCTTTACTGTTTTCTTGCAAACAATCATCTTCCACACAATACGGTTAATCCTTTGTTACAGCAAGCCGGTGAGATTGACAACCTCACTGTTTCGTTGGGGCAAAGTACTTTGGTTGTGTTGTGCAGGTTCCACGTTGGCGCCGGAATCCCTGGTGTTGCGCCGCACTACATTTCGCCACCATCAACCTTCAACGTGCTTCTTGGCTCCTCCTGGTTCGATAAACCTTGGTTTCTTTCTGAGGGAAAACTTGCTGCTGTGCGCATCATACCTTCCTCTTGGGGTTCCCAACGAACGTGTGAGTTACACGCCATCAAGCTCTTTTTCTGGCGCCGTTGCCGAGATCAAGACACGCTGCAAGGGGAGTCTCCACTTCTCAATCTCTTTACTTTGTTTTTGTCTTGCTTTATTTTATTTACTACTTTGTTTGCTGCACCTAAACAAAACACAAAAAAATTAGTTGCTAGTTTTACTTTATTTACTGTCTTGCTCTCCATATCAAAAACACAAAAAAATTAGTTACTCGTCTTTACTTTGTTTGCCTAGTTTACTTTTTGCTTATTGCATCATGTTTCCTTTTAATTTTACCACAAAAGACATACCGGTAGGACGTGGGTCTATAGTTGGGAGAAATAATATAGAAGAATTTTTCAATCATGTTAGTATTACTGAAGATTTTGAAGATAGACACTTGGTAGAACTTGCACCTACCTATGAAATTGCTGCTGCTGCTTTAGTTCGCATGTTGGAAACTAAATTTGTTAATCTCAATCCTATAATCCAACACATGTTTCTTACACTCGGTGATATGGAAGAAGGGGAAAAGAAAGATTTTGTTTTAGAAACTCTTCTTAGAGAATTTGGTGGTCTAGCAAGAGAGGCTAGAAAGGTCTTTGCTAAATTTAATATGCTAGGTTCTCATACTAATTTTGTTGGTCTCCTTGAAAAAATGGACATGGATAGAATAAGGTACACTAATAATATTGATGATGGTGGGGAGATCAAAGCACCAATACCATGTAAACTCCTAGCTATGAATGATGCACTAGAAAATAACTATGCTTGGCTTGTTCCTGAAAATTTGTTCGATGAGAATAGCAAGCCCAAGACTAATGAAAAGGGAGACGCTGAAACTTATGTATCCAATATACTATGCTTGGTTGAGAAAACTCCAAACCCCGCTGAAGATGTTTCATCTCTTGATAATACTTGAATTACACTTTCTGCGCCTAGCTGAAAGGCGTTAAAGAAAAGCGCTTATGGGAGACAACCCATGTTTTTACTACAGTACTTTGTTTTATATTTGAGTCTTGGAAGTTGTTTACTACTGTAGCAACCTCTCCTTATCATGTTTTTGTGTCAAGTAAAGTTTCTATGTTAAAGTTGATGTTATATTTGGGATCGCTGCGCAGAAACAGCATTGCTGTCTGTCACGAATCTGGGCCTAAGTCTCTGTAGAAAATTCTAAAAAATCTGCCAATTTACGAGCGTGATCCTCAGATATGTACGCAACTTTCATTAGTTTTGAGTTTTTCCATTTGAGCAAGTCTGGTGCCATTTTAAAATTCGTCTTTACGGACTGTTCTGTTTTTGACAGATTCTGTCTTTTATTTCGCATTGCCTCTTTTGCTATGTTGGATGAATTTCTTTGATCCATTAATGTCCAGTAGCTTTATGAAATGTCCAGAAGTGTAAAGAATGATTGTGCCACCTCTGAATGTGTGAATTATTAATTGTGCACTAACCCTCTAATGAGTTTGCTTGAAGTTTGGTGTGAAGGAAGTTTTCAAGGGTCAAGAGAGGAGTATGATATACTATGATCAAGAGGAGTGAAAGCTCTAAGCTTGGGGATGCCCCGTGGTTCACCCCTGCATATTTTAAGAAGACTCAAGCGTCTAAGCTTGGGGATGCCCAAGGCATCCCCTTCTTCATCGACAACATCATCAGGTTCCTCCCCTGAAACTATATTTTTATTCAGTCACATCTTGTGTTCTTTGCTTGGAGCGTCTGTGTGCTTTTATTTTCGTTTTGTTATTTTCATTCTCTGAATAAGTTCATCCTTGTGTGGGAGAGAGACACGCTCCGCTGGTTCATATGAACACATGTGTTCTTAGCTTTTAATGTTCATGGCGAAGGTTGAAACTGCTTCGTTAATTGTTATATGGTTGGAAACAGAAAATGCTACATGTAGTAATTGGTAAAATGTCTTGGATAATGTGATACTTTGCAATTGTTGTGCTCATGTTTAAGCTCTTGCATCATATACTTTGCACCCATTAATGAAGAAATACATAGAGCTTGCTAAAATTTGGTTTGCATATTTGGTCTCTCTAAGGTCTAGATAATTCTAGTATTGAGTTTTGAACAACAAGGAAGACGGTGTAGAGTCTTATAATGTTTACAATATGTCTTTTATGTGAGTTTTGCTGCACCGGTTCATCCTTGAGTTTGCTTCAAATAACCTTGCTAGCCTAAACCTTGTATCGAGAGGGAATACTTCTCATGCATCCAAAATCCTTGAGCCAACCACTATGCCATTTGTGTCCACCATACCTACCTACTACATGGTATTTCTCCGCCATTCCAAAGTAAATTGCTTGAGTGCTACCTTTAAAATTCCATCATTCACCTTTGCAATATATAGCTCATGGGACAAAATAGCCTTAAAAACTATTGTAGTATTGAATATGTACTTATGCACTTTATCTCTTATTAAGTTGCTTGTTGTGCGATAACCATGCTTCTGGGGACGCCATCAACTACTCTTTGTTGAATATCATGTGAGTTGCTATGCATGTCCGTCTTGTCTGAAGTAAGAGAGATCTACCACCTTAATGGTTGGAGCATGCATATTGTTAGAGAAGAACATTGGGCCGCTAACTAAAGCCATGAATCATGGTGGAAGTTTCAGTTTGGACATATATCCTCAATCTCATATGAGAATAATAATTGTTGTTACATGCTTATGCATTAAAGAGGAGTCCATTATCTGTTGTCCATGTTGTCCCGGTATGGATGTCTAAGTTGAGAATAATCAAAAGCGAGAAATCCAAAATGCGAGCTTTCTCCTTAGACCTTTGTACAGGCGGCATGGAGGTACCCCTTTGTGACACTTGGTTGAAACATGTGCATTGCGAAGATCCGGTAGTCCAAGCTAAGTAGGACAAGTTGCGGGCACTATTAGTATACTATGCATGAGGCTTGCAACTTGTAAGATATAATTTACATAACTCATATGCTTTATTACTACCGTTGACAAAATTGTTTCATGTTTTCAAAATAAAAGCTCTAGCACAAATACAGAATGCTTTCCTCTTTGAAGGACCTTTCTTTTACTTTTATTGTTGAGTCAGTTTACCTATCTCTCTCCACCTCAAGAAGCAAACACTTGTGTGAACTGTGCATTGATTCCTACATACTTGCATATTGCACTTGTTATATTACTTTATATTGACACTATCCATGAGATATACATGTTATAAGTTGAAAGCAACCGCTGAAACTTAATCTTCCTTTGTGTTGCTTCAATACCTTTACTTTGATTTATTGCTTTATGAGTTAACTCTTATGCAAGACTTATTGATGCTTGTCTTGAAGTACTATTCATGAAAAGTCTTTGCTTTATGATTCAGTTGTTTACTCATGTCATTACCATTGTTTTGATCGCTGCATTCATTACATATGTTTACAAATAGTATGATCAAGATTATGATGGCATGTCACTTCAGAAATTATCTTTGTTATCGTTTTACCTGCTCGGGACGAGCAGAACTAAGCTTGGGATGCTGATACGTCTCCAACGTATCGATAATTTCTTATGTTCCATGCTACTTTATTGATGATACCTACATGTTTTATGCACATTATATGTCGTATTTACGCATTTTCGGAACTAACCTATTAACAAGATGCCGAAGAGCCAGTTGCTGTTTTATGCTGTTTTTGGTTTCAAAATCCTAGTAAGGAAATATTCTCGAATTGGACGAAATCAACGCCCAGGTTCCTATTTTGCCCGGAAGCATCCAGAACACCCGAGCGCCGAGAGAGGGGCCACGTGGGGCCACACATGGTGGCGGCGCGGCCCAGCCCCTGGCGCGCCGCCCTCTGGTCCCACCAGACCCCTTCCGAGGCTGCCCTTTCGCCTACTTAAAGCCTCCGTCGCGAAACCCCCGGTCCGAGAGCCACGATACGGAAAACCTTCCGAGACGCGCCGCCGCGAATCCCATCTCGGGGGATTCAGGAGATCGCCTCCGCACCCTGCCGGAGAGGGGATTCATCTCCCGGAGGACTCTTCATCGCCATGATCGCCTCTGGAGTGATGAGTGAGTAGTTCACCCCTGGACTATGGGTCCATAGCAGTAGCTAGATGGTCGTCTTCTCCTAATTGTGCTTCATTGTTGGATCTTGTGAGCTGCCTAACATGATCAAGATCATCTATCTGTAATACTATATGTTGTGTTTGTCGGGATCCGATGGATAGAGAATACTATGTTATGGTGATTATCAATCTATTACTTATGTGTTGTTTATGATCTTGCATGCTCTCCGTTACTAGTAGAGGCTCTGGCCAAGTTTTTGCTCTTAACTCCAAGAGGGAGTATTTATGCTCGATAGTGGGTTCATGCCTTCATTGACACCTGGGACAGTGACAGAAAGTTCTAAGGTTGTGATGTGTTGTTGCCACTAGGGATAAAACATTGATTCTATGTCTAAGGATGTAGTTGTCGATTACATTACGCACCATACTTAATGCAATTGTCTGTTGCTTTGCAACTTAATACTGAAAGGGGTTCGGATGATAACCTGAAGGTGGACTTTTTAGGCATAGATGCAGTTGGATGGCGGTCTATGTACTTTGTCGTAATGCCCAATTAAATCTCACTATATTTATCATATCATGTATATGCATTGTTATGCCCTTCTCTATTTTGTCAATTGCCCGACTGTAATTTGTTCACCCAACATGCTTTTATCTTATGGGAGAGACACCTCTAGTGAACTGTGGACCCCGGTCCTATTCTTTACATCGCATACAATCTACTGCAATACTTGTTTTACTGTTTTCTTGCAAACAATCATCTTCCACACAATACGGTTAATTCTTTGTTACAGCAAGCCGGTGAGATTGACAACCTCACTGTTTCGTTGGGGCAAAGTACTTTGGTTGTGTTGTGCAGGTTCCACGTTGGCGCCGGAATCCCTGGTGTTGCGCCGCACTACATTTCGCCACCATCAACCTTCAACGTGCTTCTTGGCTCCTCCTGGTTCGATAAACCTTGGTTTCTTTCTGAGGGAAAACTTGCTGCTGTGCGCATCATACCTTCCTCTTGGGGTTCGCAACTGTATATGCTTAGTCCTCTGGTGGAACCTTAATTCCGCGGTCTGAAATAAGTCACTAATATTGTCACACACAATATAGCTTCAAAATTCTGACACTGTCGAAACTACACCAAGTTCTCCAAGAACTCTTCGACTTAACATCCTCAGTCATTGTCAAAACAATGACATACTCTGCCTTCGTTTGTAGAATCCGTCACAATATTTAGAACTCATCCAAATCTAGCATAGACTTGTTCTAGCTCATTGTGCTACCTTTTAAATAACTCTTAGCCTAATTGAGATTGAAATTTTATTTTTATATGTGACCAAACTAATATCGGTGCAACACCTTACAGCGATTTGTTTGTCATTACCCCATATAAAAACTATATTTATATATCCTTGGTTCTTCTAAAGCACTCAGGGATATTCTTACTGTTGTCCAATGATCATTACATGAATCATTCTGGTATATGCTCGTAACACTTTAGAGCACAGGACATCTGACTTTGTACATATTATTCGTGATCTAAAATCACTCATGTGTATTTACTCATCGAGTGTCAAATACACTCAAGTCTTGTTAAACCTTCACATGAAAAGAACACCTTCTTAATTGAACTACTTCAATATCTATTCTATGTACTTAAACTTAAACTTATTATGTGTTTCTATCTATCTTCATAGATCTTGACACTAAATATGTTTCAATTCATATCCTTTCATTGATGTTAATTCTCAATGAAACCTTTTAAATCAATTATATAATTACACTATTTATAATCAACGATATGTCATCTACATAAAGTATTATAAATATGTCTCAGCGCTCCCACTTAATTTCTTGCAAATGCAAGCATCTTCATCGTTTCTGATGAAATCAAAACTCTTTGATTATTTCATCCGGTGAAGATTCCAACTCCGCGATACTCACTTCATCCAATTGAAGTTTGTATACCTATCTAGTATTCCACGGACCAGCAAAACTCTTGGTTGTATCTAGTATACATCCTTCATACACACTTCTGGTAAGGAATGTATTTCTGCCATCCTACTATCATATCTCATAAAAGAAATATGTAGCGATTACTAGAATAATCCACATAGACTATAAGCATTGCCACGGAAGATCTAATCTTATCGTAGTCAACTCTTTGAACTTTTTCGTAAACTGCTTTTCGATAAGTCAAGCTTCTTTAAGGATATTCCATCCAAGTCCATCTACTTTATAGATCCATTTACTTTCAAAAAGTATTCACCTATCTTGGATTTCATGGCGCATAGCCATTTTAACGGAGTCAGGGCCCATCATAACTTCTTTGTATGTAGTTGGTTTATCATTGTTCAAAAACAATCCTTTGTCCACAAATCATTTATTTGATCACAAAGTAAACCACATCTACAAGGTTCAATAAGTACTTTGATCTCCATGACTATAACACTTTGTAGACATGGGAGCCATGATCTTCGTAGCTGCTTCCGGAACCATTTCCGATGTTGTGCTACTCTGATCATCATGCTCAGGTTCATAAACCTTATCAAGTTCTATTGTCCTCCCACTCAAATAGTTCGCTAGAAACAATTTCTTTGAAATAAGTAAGAAACATTGACAAACACTTTTGTCTTTGACTTCATAGTGGAAAGAATTCCCAATCAATTTCATGGGATAATCAACAAAGACATTTATCCGATTTTGGTTGTAAACTCATTTACTTATGCTATTGATACGTCTCCAACGTATCGATAATTTCTTATGTTCCATGCTACTTTATTGATGATACCTACATGTTTTATGCACATTATATGTCGTATTTACGCATTTTCTGGAACTAACCTATTAACAAGATGCCGAAGAGCCATTGCTGTTTTCTGCTATTTTTGGTTTCAGAAATCCTAGTAAGGAAATATTCTCGGAATTGGACGAAATCACCGCCCAGGGTCCTATTTTTGCACGAAGCTTCCAGAAGACCGAAGGAGAGTCGAAGTGGGGCCACGAGGTGGCCAGATGACAGGCGGCGCGGCGGGCCTTGGCCGCGCCACCGTCCCTGGGCCTCGTGAGCCCCCCGACCTACCCCCCTTTATAGCCTCCGTCGCGAAACCCCCGGTCAGAGAGCCACGATACGGAAAACCTTCCGGAGACGCCGCCGCCGCGTCCCATCTCGGGGGATTCGGGAGATCGCCTCCGGCACCCTGCCGGAGAGGGAATCATCTCCCGGAGGACTCTTCATCGCCATGATCGCCTCCGGAGTGATGAGTGAGTAGTTCACCCCTGGACTATGGGTCCATAGCAGTAGCTAGATGGTCGTCTTCTCCTAATTGTGCTTCATTGTTGGATCTTGTGAGCTGCCTAACATGATCAAGATCATCTATATGTAATACTATATGTTGTGTTTGTCGGGATCCGATGGATAGAGAATACTATGTTATGGTGATTATCAATCTATTGTTTATGTGTTGTTTATGATCTTGCATGCTCTCCGTTATTAGTAGAGGCTTTGGCCAAGTTTTTACTCTTAACTCCAAGAGGGAGTATTTATGCTCGATAGTGGGTTCATGCCTTCATTGACACCTGGGACAGTGACAGAAAGTTCTAAGGTTGTGATGTGCTGTTGCCACTAGGGATAAAACATTGATTCTATGTCTAAGGATGTAGTTGTCGATTACATTACGCACCATACTTAATGCAATTGTCTGTTGCTTTGCAACTTAATACTGAATGGGGTTCGGATGATAACCTGAAGGTGGACTTTTTAGGCATAGATGCAGTTGGATGGCGGTCTATGTACTTTGTCGTAATGCCCGGATTAAATCTCACTATATTTATCATATCATGTATATGCATTGTTATGCTCTTCTCTATTTGTCAATTGCCCGACTGTAATTTGTTCACCCAACATGCTTTATCTTATGGGAGAGACACCTCTAGTGAACTGTGGACCCCGGTCCTATTCTTTACATCGCATACAATCTACTGCAATACTTGTTTTACTGTTTTCTTGCAAACAATCATCTTCCACACAATACGGTTAATCCTTTGTTACAGCAGCCGGTGAGATTGACAACCTCTGTTTCGTTGGGGCAAAGTACTTTGGTTGTGTTGTGCAGGTTCCACGTTGGCGCCGGAATCCCTGTTGTTGCGCCGCATCACATTTCGCCACCATCAACCTTCAACGTGCTTCTTGGCTCCTCCTGGTTCGATTAAACCTTGGTTTCTTTCTGAGGGAAAACTTGCTACTGTGCGCATCATACCTTCCTCTTGGGGTTCCCAACGAACGTGTGAGTTACACGCCATCAAGCTCTTTTTCTGGCGCCGTTGCCGGGGAGATCAAGACACGCTGCAAGGGGAGTCTCCACTTCTCAATATCTTTACTTTGTTTTTGTCTTGCTTTATTTTATTTACTACTTTGTTTGCTGCACCTAAACAAAACACAAAAAAATTAGTTGCTAGTTTTACTTTATTTATTGTCTTGCTCTCTATATCAAAAACACAAAAAAATTAGTTACTTGCATTTACTTTATTTGCCTAGTTTACTTTTTGCTTATTTCATCATGCTTAATCCTAAGTTTACTTTGGAAGAGATACCGGTAGGACGAGGGTGTATCATTGGAAGAGATAATATAGAAGAATTTTTCACCCATGTTAGTATGGATGAAGATTTTGAAGATATACCATTATTAAAAACTGCTCCTACTTATGAAAGTGCTTCTGCCTGTTTGATACACATGTTAGAAACTAGATTTGTTAATCTCAATCCCATAATACAACATATGTTTCTTACACTTTCGGATATGGAGATGGGAGAAAAGAGAAATTTTGTTTTAAAAGTCCTTGTTAGAGAATTTGAGGATATAGTTAAAGAAGCTAGAAAAGTTTTTATTAAGCATAAGAGGCTTGGTTTCTTTCCTAATTTTAAACAAATACTTGAAAAGATGGATATGGATAGAATTAAGTATACTAATAATGTTAATGATGGTAGGGAAATTAAAGCGCCAATACCTAGTAAACTACTAGGAATGCATGAAGCTTTGGAAAACAACTATGCTTGGCTTGTTCCTGAAAATTTGTTTGATGAGAATAGTAAGCCTAGGAGCAATGAGAGAGGAGTTACTTATATAGACCAGATACAATGCATTGTTGAGAAAACTCCCAACTCCCAAGGTAATAATGTTGATGCTTCTACTCTTGATGTTACTTGATTTGCACTTTCTGCGCCTAGCTGAAAGGCGTTAAAGAAAAGCGCTTATGGGAGACAACCCATGTTTTTACTACAGTACTTTGTTTTATATTTGAGTCTTGGAAGTTGTTTACTACTGTAGAAACCTCTCCTTATCATGTTTTTGTGCCAAGTAAAGTTTCTATGTTAAAGTTGATGTTATATTTGGGATCGCTGCGCAGAAACAACATTGCTGTCTATCACGAATCTGGGCACAAGTCTCTGTAGAAAATTCGAAAAAATCTGCCAATTTACGAGCGTGTGATACGCGTAGATGCACACGTCCGTTGGGAACCCCAAGTGGAAGGTATGATGCGTATAGAAGCAAGTTTCCCTCAGTATGAAACCAAGGTTTAATCGAACCAGTAGGAGCCAAGAAGCACGTTGAAGGTTGATGGTCGCGAAATGTGATGCGGCGCAACACCAGGGATTCCGGCGCCAACGCGGAACCTGCACAACACAACCCAAGTACTTTGTCCCAACGAAACAGTGAGGTTGTCAATCTCACCGGCTTGCTGTAACAAAGGATTAAACGTATCGAGTGGAAGATGTTTGCAAAGAAAACAGTAAAACAAGTAGATTGTATGCTATGTAAAGAATAGGACCGGGGTCCACAGTTCACTAGAGGTGTCTCTCCCATAAGATAAAAGCATGTTGGGTGAACAAATTACAGTCGGGCAATTGACAAATAGAGAAAGGCATAACAATGCATATACATGACATGGTAAATATAGTGAGATTTAATTGGGCATTACGACAAAGTACATAGACCGCCATCCAACTGCATCTATGCCTAAAAAGTCCACCTTCAGGTTATCATCCGAACCCCCTCCAGTATTAAGTTGCAAAGCAACAGACAATTGCATTAAGTATGGTGCGTAATGTAATCAACAACTACATCCTTAGACATAGAATCAATGTTTTATCCCTAGTGGCAACAGCACATCACAACCTTAGAACTTTCTGTCACTGTCCCAGGTGTCAATGAAGGCATGAACCCACTATCGAGCATAAATACTCCCTCTTGGAGTTAAGAGTAAAAACTTGGCCAGAGCCTCTACTAATAACGGAGAGCATGCAAGATCATAAACAACACATGAACAATAGATTGATAATCACCATAATCATAGTACTCTCTATCCATCGGATCCCGACAAACACAACATATAGAATTACATATAGATGATCTTGATCATGTTAGGCAGCTCACAAGATCCAACAATGAAGCACAACAAGGAGAAGACGACCATCTAGCTACTGCTATGGACCCATGGTCCAGGGGTGAACTACTCACTCATCACTCCGGAGGCGACCATGGCGGTGTAGAGTCCTCCGGGAGATGAATCCCCTCTCCGGCAGGGTGCCGGAGGCGATCTCGAATCCCCGAGATGGGATTCGCGGCGGCGGCGTCTCTGTAAGGTTTTCCGTATCGTGGCTCTCGTATTGGGGGTTCGCGACGGAAGCTTTAAGTAGGCGGAGGGTCAACGCGAGGGGCCACACGGGGCCCGGGGATAGGTCGGCGCGGCCGGGGCACGGGCCGCGCCACCCCCCTGGCCTCGTGGCCCCACTTCGTTAGGTCTTCGGTCTTCTGGAAGCTTCGTGCAAAAATAGGACCCTGGGGCGAAAGTTTCGTCCAATTCCGAGAATATTTCTAGGATTTCTGAAACCAAAAACAGCAGAAAACTGGCTCTTCGGCATCTTGTTAATAGGTTAGTTCCAGAAAATGCATAAATATGACATATAATGTGCATAAAACATGTAGGTATCATCAATAAAGTAGCATGGAACATAAGAAATTATCGATACGTTGGAGACGTATCAGCATCCCCAAGCTTAGTTCTGCTCGTCCCGAGCAGGTAAAACGATAACAAAGATAATTTCTGAAGTGACATGCCATCATAATCTTGATCATACTATTTGTAAACATATGTAATGAATGCAGCGATCAAAGCAAAGGTAATGACATGAGTAAACAACTGAATCATATAGCAAAGACTTTTCATGAATAGTACTTCAAGACAAGCATCAATAAGTCTTGCATAAGAGTTAACTCATAAAGCAATAAATCAAAGTAAAGGTGTTGAAGCAACACAAAGGAAGATTAAGTTTCAGCGGTTGCTTTCAACTTATAACATGTATATCTCATGGATATTGTCAACATAAAGTAATATAACAGGTGCAATATGCAAGTATGTAGGAATCAATGCACAGTTCACACAAGTGTTTGCTTCTTAGGTGGAAGGAGATAGGTAAACTGACTCAACAATAAAAGTAAAAGAATGGTCCTTCAAAGAGGAAAGCATCGATTGCTGTTTGTGCTAGAGCTTTTATTTTGAAAACATGAAACAATTTTGTCAACGGTAGTAATAAAGCATATGAGTTATGAAAATTATATTTTACAAGTTGCAAGCCTCACGCATAGTATACTAATAGTGCCCGCACCTCGTCCTACTTAACTTGGACTACCGGGTCTTCGCATGCCATGTTTCAACCAAGTGTCACAAAGGGGTACCTCCATGCCGCCTGTACAAAGGTCTAAGGAGAAAGCTCGCATTTTGGATTTCTCGCTTTTGATTATTCTCAACTTAGACATCCATACCGGGACAACATGGACAACAGATAATGGACTCCTCTTAAATGCATAAGCATGTAGCAATGATTATTATTCTCATATGAGATTGAGGATATATGTCCAAAACTGAAACTTCCACCATGGTTCATGGCTTTAGTTAGCGGCCCAATGTTCTTCTCTAACAATTTTGCATGCTCCAACCACTAAAATGATAGACCTTCAGACAAGACGGACATGCATAGCAACTCACATGATATTCAACAATAGTTGATGGCGTTCCCCAGAAGCATGGTTATCGCACAACAAGCAACTTAATAAAATATAAAGTGCATAAGTACATATTCAATACTACGATAGTTTTTAAGGCTATTTTGTCCCATGAGCTATATATTGCAAAGGTAAATGATGGAATTTTAAAGGTAGCACTCAAGCAATTTACTTTGGAATGGCGGAGAAATACCATGTAGTAGGTAGGTATAGTGGACACAAATGGCATAGTAGTTGGCTCAAGGATTTTGGATGCATGAGAAGTATTCCCTCTCGATACAAGGTTTAGGCTAGCAAGGTTATTTGAAGCAAACTCAAGGATGAACAAGTGCAGCAAAACTCACATAAAAGACATATTGTAAACATTATAAGACTCTACACTGTCTTCCTTGTTGTTCAAAACTCAATACTAGATATTATCTAGACCTTAGAGAAACCAAATATGCAAATCAAATTTTAGCAAGCTCTATGTATTTCTTCATTAATGGGTGCAAAGCATATGATGCAAGAGCTTAAACATGAGCACAACAATTGCCAAGTATCACATTATCCAAGACATTTTACCAATTACTACATGTAGCATTTTTCAATTCCAACCATATAACAATTTAACGAAGAAGAAACTTCGCCTTGAACATTATGAGTAAAGCCTAAGGACACATGTGTCCATATGCAACAGCGGAGCGTGTCTCTCTCCCACAAAGTGAATGCTAGGATCCATCTTATTCAAACAAAAACAAAAACAAAACAAACCGACGCTCCAAGCAAAGAATACAAGATGTGATTGAATAAAAATATAGTTTCAGGGGAGGAACCTGATGATGTTGTCGATGAAGAAGGGGATGCCTTGGGCATCCCCAAGCTTAGACGCTTGAGTCTTCTTAAAATATGCAGGGGTGAACCACGGGGGCATCCCCAAGCTTAGAGCTTTCACTCCTCTTGATCATAGTATATCATACTCCTCTCTTGACCCTTGAAAACTTCCTTCACACCAAACTTCAAGCAAACTCATTAGAGGGTTAGTGCATCATTAATAATTCACTCATTCAGAGGTGACACAATCATTATTTTCACTTCTGGACATTGCATAATGCTACTGGACATTAATGGATCAAAGAAATAAATCCAACATAGCAAAAGAGGCAATGCGAAATAAAAGGCAGAATCTGTCAAAAACAGAACAGTCCGTAAAGACGAATTTAGAGATGGCACCAGACTTGCTCAAATGGAAAAACTCAAAACTAATGAAAGTTGCGTACATATCTGAGGATCACGCTCGTAAATTGGCAGATTTTTTCGAATTTTCTACAGAGAATTGTGCCCAGATTCGTGACAGACAGCAATGCTGTTTCTGCGCAGCGATCCCAAATATAACATCAACTTTAGCATAGAAACTTTACTTGGCACAAAAACATGATAAGGAGAGGTTGCTACAGTAGTAAACAACTTCCAAGACTCAAAAAACAAAAAAATTGCTGTAGGTAAAAACATGGGTTGTCTCCCATAAGCGCTTTTCTTTAACGCCTTTCAGCTAGGCGCAGAAAGTGCAAATCAAGTAACATCGAGAGTAGAAGCATCAACATCATAGCTTGTTCTAATAATAGAATCAAAAGGCAACTTCATTCTCTTTCTAGGGAAGTGTTCCATACCTTTCTTGAGAGGAAATTGATATTTAATATTACCTTCCCTCATATCAATAACAGCACCAACAGTTCGAAGAAAAGGTCTTCCCAACACAATTGGACAAGATGCATTGCATTCGATATCCAAGACAACAAAATCAACGGGGACAAGGTTATTGTTAACCGTAATATGCACATTATCAATCCTCCCCAAAGGTTTCTTTTTGACATTATCGGCAAGATTAACATCCAAATAACAATTCTTCAATGGTGGCAAGTCAAGCATATCATAAATCTTTTTAGGCATAACAGAAATACTTGCACCAAGATCACATAAAGCATTACATTCAAAGTCATTGAATTTCATTTTAATGATGGGCTCCCAACCATCTTCTAACTTTCTAGGAATAGAAGTTTCAAGTTTTAGTTTCTCTTCTCTAGCTTTTATGAGAGCATTTGTAATATGCTTTGTAAAGGCTAAATTTATAGCACTAGCATTAGGACTTTTAGCAAGTTTTTGTAAGAACTTTATAACTTCAGAGATGTGGCAATCATCAAAATCTAAATCATTATGAGCTACAGCAATGGGATCATTGTTCCCAAGGTTGGAAAAAATTTCAGCAGTTTTATCACAAGCAGTTTCAGCAGTTTTAGCAATTTCAGGCAGTTTTGTACGCTTTGCACTAGGAGTAGAAACATTGCCAACACCAATTATATTACCATTGATAGTAGGAGGTGCAGCAACATGTGAAGAATTAGCATTACTAGTGGTGGTAATAGTCCAAACTTTAGCTACATTATTCTCTTTAGCTAGTTTTTCATTTTCTTCTCTATCCCACCTAGCACGCAACTCAGCCATTAATCTTATATTCTCATTAATTCTAACTTGGATGGCATTTGCTGTAGTAGTAATCTTATTATCAATATCATTATTAGGCATAACTTTCAATTTTAGAAGATTAACATCAGAGGCAAGCCTATCAACTCTAGAAGCGATAGTATCAATTTTATCAAGCTTTTCCTCAACAGATTTGTTAAAAGCAGTTTGTGTACTAATAAATTCTTTAAGCATGGCTTCAAGACCAGAGGGTACACTCCTATTATTGTTGTAAGAATTCCCATAAGAATTACCATAACCATTACCATTAGCAGAAGGATATGGCCTATAGTTATTACCAGAGTTGTTCCTATAAGCATTGTTGTTGAAATTATTATTTTTAATGAAATTCACATCAACATTTTCTTCTTGAGCAACCAATGAAGCTAAAGGAACATTATTTGGATCTACATTAGATCTACCATTCACAAGCATAGACATAATCACATCAATCTTATCACTCAAGGAAGAGGTTTCTTCAACAGAATTTACCTTCTTACCTTGTGGAGCTCTTTCCGTGTGCCATTCAGAGTAATTTATCATCATATCATCAAGAAGTTTTGTAGCCGCCCCCAATGTGATGGACATAAAGGTACCTCCAGCAGCTGAATCCAATAAATTCCACGAAGAAAAATTTAGTCCTGCATAGAAGGTTTGGATGATCATCCAAGTAGTCAGTCCATGGGTTGGGCAATTCTTTACCAAAGTTTTCATTCTCTCCCATGCTTGAGCAACATGTTCAGTATCTAATTGCTTAAAATTCATTATGCTACTTCTCAAAGATATAATTTTAGCGGGAGGATAATATCTACCAATAAAAGCATCCTTGCATTTAGTCCATGAATCAATACTATTCTTAGGCAAAGATAGCAACCAATCTTTAGCTCTTCCTCTTAATGAGAAAGGAAACACTTTCAATTTAATAATATCACCATCTACATCTTTATACTTTTGCATTTCACAAAGTTCAACAAAATTATTGAGATGGGCAGCAGCATCATCAGAACTAGCACCAGAAAATTGATCTCTCATGACAAGATTTAGTAAAGCAGGTTTAATTTCAAAGAATTCTGCTGTAGTAGCAGGTGGAGCAATAGGTGTGCATAGGAAATCATTATTATTTGCATTTGTGAAGTCACACAATTTAGTATTTTCATGGTTGGCCATTTTAGCAACAGTAAATAAAACAAACTAGATAAAATAAATGCAAGTAACTAATTTTTTTGTGTTTTTGATATGGAGAGCAAGACAGTAAATAAAGTAAAACTAGCAACTAATTTTTTTGTATTTTGATTTAGTGCAGCAAACAAAGTAGTAAATAAAATAAAGCAAGACAAAAACAAAGTAAAGAGATTGAGAAGTGGAGACTCCACTTGCAGCGTGTCTTGATCTCCCGGCAACGGCGCCAGAAATTTACTTGCTGGCGTGTAGTTGACGTGGGAGTTAGAAATCTTTGTGGTGTAACTTTTCTTCGTTCCCAACGGCGCCAGAAATTTAGCTTGATACGCGTAGATGCACACGTCCGTTGGGAACCCCAAGTGGAAGGTATGATGCGTATAGAAGCAAGTTTCCCTCAGTATGAAACCAAGGTTTAATCGAACCAGTAGGAGCCAAGAAGCACGTTGAAGGTTGATGGTCGCGAAATGTGATGCGACGCAACACCAGGGATTCCGGCGCCAACGTGGAACCTGCACAACACAAAGTACTTTGTCCCAACGAAACAGTGAGGTTGTCAATCTCACCGGCTTGCTGTAACAAAGGATTAAACGTATCGAGTGGAAGATGTTTGCAAAGAAAACAGTAAAACAAGTAGATTGTATGCTATGTAAAGAATAGGACCGGGGTCCACAGTTCACTAGAGGTGTCTCTCCCATAAGATAAAAGCATGTTGGGTGAACAAATTACAGTCGGGCAATTGACAAATAGAGAAAGGCATAACAATGCATATACATGACATGGTAAATATAGTGAGATTTAATTGGGCATTACGACAAAGTACATAGACCGCCATCCAACTGCATCTATGCCTAAAAAGTCCACCTTCAGGTTATCATCCGAACCCCCTCCAGTATTAAGTTGCAAAGCAACAGACAATTGCATTAAGTATGGTGCGTAATGTAATCAACAACTACATCCTTAGACATAGAATCAATGTTTTATCCCTAGTGGCAACAACACATCACAACCTTAGAACTTTCTGTCACTGTCCCAGGTGTCAATGAAGGCATGAACCCACTATCGAGCATAAATACTCCCTCTTGGAGTTAAGAGTAAAAACTTGGCCAGAGCCTCTACTAATAACGGAGAGCATGCAAGATCATAAACAACACATGAACAATAGATTGATAATCACCATAATCATAGTACTCTCTATCCATCGGATCCCGACAAACACAACATATAGAATTACATATAGATGATCTTGATCATGTTAGGCAGCTCACAAGATCCAACAATGAAGCACAACAAGGAGAAGACGACCATCTAGCTACTGCTATGGACCCATGGTCCAGGGGTGAACTACTCACTCATCACTCCGGAGGCGACCATGGCGGTGTAGAGTCCTCCGGGAGATGAATCCCCTCTCCGGCAGGGTGCCGGAGGCGATCTCCGAATCCCCCGAGATGGGATTCGCGGCGGCGGCGTCTCTGTAAGGTTTTCCGTATCGTGGCTCTCGTACTGGGGGTTTCGCGACGGAAGCTTTAAGTAGGCGGAGGGTCAACGCGAGGGGCCACACGAGGGGCCCAGGGGATAGGCGCGGCCAGGGCCTGGGCCGCGCCGGCCACCCCCTGGCCTCCTCGTGGCCCCACTTCGTTAGGTCTTCGGTCTTCGGAAGCTTCGTGCAAAAATAGGACCCTGGGCGAAGTTTCGTCCAATTCCGAGAATATTTCTTTACTAGGATTTCTGAAACCAAAAACAGCAGAAAACACTGGCTCTTCGGCATCTTGTTAATAGGTTAGTTCCAGAAAATGCATAAATATGACATATAATGTGCATAAAACATGTAGGTATCATCAATAAAGTAGCATGGAACATAAGAAATTATCGATACGTTGGAGACGTATCGCGTGATCCTCGGATATGTACGCAACTTGATCCTCAGATATGTACGCAACTTTCATTAGTTTTGAGTTTTTCCATTTGAGCAAGTCTGGTGCCATTTTAAAATTCGTCTTTACGGACTGTTCTGTTTTGACAGATTCTGCCTTTTATTTCGCATTGCCTCTTTTGCTATGTTGGATGAATTTCTTTGATCCATTAATGTCCAGTAGCTTTATGCAATGTCCAGAAGTGAAAAGAATGTTTGTGTCACCTCTGAATGTGTGAATTATTAATTGTGCACTAACCCTCTAATGAGTTTGCTTGAAGTTTGGTGTGAAGGAAGTTTTCAAGGGTCAAGAGAGGAGTATGATATACTATGATCAAGAGGAGTGAAAGCTCTAAGCTTGGGGATGCCCCCGTGGTTCATCCCTGCATATTCTAAGAAGACTCAAGCGTCTAAGCTTGGGGATGCCCAAGGCATCCCCTTCTTCATCGACAACATCATCAGGTTCCTCCCCTGAAACTATATTTTTATTCAATCACATCTTGTGTTCTTTACTTGGAGCGTCGGTTTGTTTTTGTTTTTGTTTTTGTTTGAATAAAATGGATCCTAGCATTCACTTTGTGGGAGAGACACGCTCCGCTGTTGCATATGGACAAATATGTCCTTAGGCTTTACTCATAATGTTCAAGGCGAAGTTTCTTCTTCGTTAAATTGTTATATGGTTGGAATTGGAAAATGCTACATGTAGTAATTCTAAAATGTCTTGGATAATGTGATACTTGGCAATTGTTGTGCTCATGTTTAAGCTCTTGCATCATATGCTTTGCACCCATTAATGAAGAAATACATAGAGCTTGCTAAATTTGATTTGCATATTTGGTCTCTCTAAGGTCTAGATAATATCTAGTATTGAGTTTGAACAACAAGGAAGACGGTGTAGAGTCTTATAATGTTTACAATATGTCTTTTATGTGAGTTTTGCTGCACCGTTCATCCTTGAGTTTGCTTCAAATAACCTTGCTAGCCTAAACCTTGTATCGAGAGGGAATACTTCTCATGCATCCAAAATCCTTGAGCCAACTACTATGCCATTTGTGTCCACTATACCTACCTACTACATGGTATTTCTCCGCCATTCCAAAGTAAATTGCTTGAGTGCTACCTTTAAAATTCCATCATTCGCCTTTGCAATATATAGCTCATGGGACAAAATAGCCTTAAAAACTATCGTAGTATTGAATATGTACTTATGCACTTTATCTTTTATTAAGTTGCTTGTTGTGCGATAACCATGCTTCTGGGGAACGCCATCAACTATTGTTGAATATCATGTGAGTTGCTATGCATGTCCGTCTTGTCTGAAGGATCTATCACCTTAATGATTGGAGCATGCAAATTGTTAGAGAAGAACATTGGGCCGCTAACTAAAGCCATGAATCATGGTTGAAGTTTCAGTTTTGGACATATATCCTCAATCTCATATGAGAATAATAATTGTTGCTACATGCTTATGCATTTAAGAGGAGTCCATTATCTGTTGTCCATGTTGTCCCGGTATGGATGTCTAAGTTGAGAATAATCAAAAGCGAGAAATCCAAAATGCGAGCTTTCTCCTTAGACCTTTGTACAGGCGGCATGGAGGTACCCCTTTGTGACACTTGGTTGAAACATGGCATTGCAAAGATCCGGTAGTCCAAGCTAAGTAGGACAAGGTGCGGGCACTATTAGTATACTATGCATGAGG
This sequence comes from Lolium multiflorum, assembly GCA_030979885.1. Classification (NCBI taxonomy): domain Eukaryota; kingdom Viridiplantae; phylum Streptophyta; class Magnoliopsida; order Poales; family Poaceae; genus Lolium; species Lolium multiflorum. Next base: position 297,192,790 of record CM061749.1, on the reverse strand, counting down.
CTTGCAACTTGTAAGATATAATTTACATAACTCATATGCTTTATTACTACCGTTGACAAAATTGTTTCATGTTTTCAAAATAAAAGCTCTAGCACAAATACAGCAATCGATGCTTTCCTCTTTGAAGGACCTTTCTTTTACTTTTATTGTTGAGTCAGTTTACCTATCTCCCTCCACCTTAAGAAGCAAACACTTGTGTGAACTGTGCATTGATTCCTACATACTTGCATATTGCACTTGTTATATTACTTTATGTTGACAATATCCATGAGATATACATGTTATAAGTTGAAAGCAACCGCTGAAACTTAATCTTCCTTTGTGTTGCTTCAACACCTTTACTTTGATTTATTGCTTTATGAGTTAACTCTTATGCAAGACTTATTGATGCTTGTCTTGAAGTACTATTCATGAAAAGTCTTTGCTTTATGATTCACTTGTTTACTCATGTCATTACCATTGTTTTGATCGCTGCATTCATTACATATGTTTACAAATAGTATGATCAAGATTATGATGGCATGTCACTTCAGAAATTATCCTTGTTATCGTTTTACCTGCTCGGGACGAGCAGAACTAAGCTTGGGGATGCTGATACGTCTCCAACGTATCGATAATTTCTTATGTTCCATGCTACTTTATTGATGATACCTACATGTTTTATGCACATTATATGTCGTATTTACGCATTTTCGGAACTAACCTATTAACAAGATGCCGAAGAGCCATTTCTGTTTTCTCTTGTTTTGGTTTCAGAAATCCTAGTAAAAATATTCTCGGAATTGGACGAAATCACCGCCCAGGGTCCTATTTTTGCACGAAGCTTCAGAAGACCGAAGGGGAGTCGAAGTGGGGCCACGAGGTGGCCGATGACAGGCGGCGCGGCCCCGGCCGCGCCACCTGTCTGGGCCCTCGTGAGCCCCCGACCTACCCTTTCGCCTTATAGCCTCGTCGCGAAACCCCCGTCCCGAGAGCCACGATACGGAAAACCTTCCAGAGACGCCGCCGCCGCGAATCCCATCTCGGGGGATTCAGGAGATCGCCTCCGGCACCCTGCCGGAGAGGGGAATCATCTCCCGGAGGACTCTTCATCGCCATGATCGCCTCCGGAGTGATGAGTGAGTAGTTCACCCCTGGACTATGGGTCCATAGCAGTAGCTAGATGGTCGTCTTCTCCTAATTGTGCTTCATTGTTGGATCTTGTGAGCTGCCTAACATGATCAAGATCATCTATCTGTAATACTATATGTTGTGTTTGTCGGGATCCGATGGATAGAGAATACTATGTTATGGTGATTATCAATCTATTGTTTATGTGTTGTTTATGATCTTGCATGCTCTCCGTTATTAGTAGAGGCTCTGGCCAAGTTTTTACTCTTAACTCCAAGAGGGAGTATTTATGCTCGATAGTGGGTTCATGCCTTCATTGACACCTGGGACAGTGACAGAAAGTTCTAAGGTTGTGATGTGTTGTTGCCACTAGGGATAAAACATTGATTCTATGTCTAAGGATGTAGTTGTCGATTACATTACGCACCATACTTAATGCAATTGTCTGTTGCTTTGCAACTTAATACTGAATGGGGTTCGGATGATAACCTGAAGGTGGACTTTTTAGGCATAGATGCAGTTGGATGGCGGTCTATGTACTTTGTCGTAATGCCCGGATTAAATCTCACTATATTTATCATATCATGTATATGCATTGTTATGCTCTTCTCTATTTGTCAATTGCCCGACTGTAATTTGTTCACCCAACATGCTTTATCTTATGGGAGAGACACCTCTAGTGAACTGTGGACCCCGGTCCTATTCTTTACATCGCATACAATCTACTGCAATACTTGTTTTACTGTTTTCTTGCAAACAATCATCTTCCACACAATACGGTTAATCCTTTGTTACAGCAAGCCGGTGAGATTGACAACCTCACTGTTTCGTTGGGGCAAAGTACTTTGGTTGTGTTGTGCAGGTTCCACGTTGGCGCCGGAATCCCTGTTGTTGCACCGCATCACATTTCGCCACCATCAACCTTCAACGTGCTTCTTGGCTCCTCCTGGTTCGATTAAACCTTGGTTTCTTTCTGAGGGAAAACTTGCTACTGTGCGCATCATACCTTCCTCTTGGGGTTCCCAAACTCATTACTTATGCTATGCATACCAAAATTTATGAAAGGACTATTTAGGGTTTATACCCATGCCATAACTCGTATGGTGTCATTTCAATGGATCATGATGATGCTCTATTCAGTGTAAAAGCGATAGTCTCTAAAGCATAATCCACAAAAAATATAATGGCATCATTTTATATTATCTCATCATTAATCCAACAAGGTTTGGATACGTCTCTTGGATACTCCGTCATCATTATGATACTCCAAGAAACGTGAGGTTGTAGAACAATTTCATAACTCTCTTAGATGTTCGCTAAAACTCGTAATTCAAATATTTCCACCATGATCCAATCACAGATATTTGACTTTTCTATTACGATGATTTCCACTTCATGCTGAAATTTATTTGAATCCATTCAAATGTTTCAAACTTCTTCCTTATCGAATATATCCACATATATATACTCAATTCATTGTTAGAAGTTTTCATGAAGTAGAAGAATCTCCCGCACACAACTATGCCCAGTGAACCATATACATCACTATGTATGTTTCCACTAAGTTAGTTGCCCGTTCAACTCTTGGCCTATGAACGGTATTTAAGTCATTCTCTTTTAGAAGAGATTTGCAAGCGCCAAACGATTCCAAGTCGAATGACTCCAAAAATCCATTCAAATGGAGTTCCTTCATGCGTTCCTTTCTAACATGACCTAAATGGCGGTTCCACTAATGAGTGGAATTCACATCATTTGCCTTATGGCATTTTAGCGTCAGTGTTATGTATGTGTGCTTCACCATAAAGATTTATAATAACTTATCCATCGTACATGGAATGCTGTTACAATTTGAACAACTCATTGTTTTCATTTAACCAGAACAAGAATAACAATTATAAAGTTCTTTATTATAAATCTGAATGGCTAGACAGAATGCCAACGACGAACATAATAACACTTTATTTTTGTTCCAGACGTGCATTCCTATCACATTCCTTTTCAGTCACTTAGGCCAATGTATTCTTGTATTGCGTTGTTTTGTATGACACCTCATACCAACCAATATGGTACTAATACCCAAGAATTCCATTTTGTGACCAAACAAGGAATACATTCATAACATGTATATCATCTATATACACCTGAGCTAGACTTTCTAGTCTTTTCTTTCTTTTTGCCAAAATATCTTTTGTAGTTTCTCTTTTAGTTTTCCTCATTCTCAGAAAACACTTCACTTTCAATGACTTCTAAGTCCATTGGTCAAATACCAATAACTTTGAGGTTCTTACTTTGAAGTTGATCATCATATGACAAGTGTTCCAGATTTCACTATTAGTAACTTTGTAATATGATGAACAATTTCACTCATAATTTTATCCATCATATCATGACGACTTTCCGAGACCATGTCTGTACATGCTAGGCTCGTAAAGTTTAACCTCAGTATTCGCATGTGCAAATCTGGCTTGTACCCGTTGTATGCACACGTAGAATCTATCACACCCGATCATCACGTGATGCTTCGAAACGACGAGTCTTAGCAACGGTGCATACTAAGGACGATCACTTCATGGATATGCGAATATCGTTAGTGCCCAACTAGTTGGAGGATTGGGACGCCTGGCGTCTTCAACCTTCGTACATTCCCATAAAACTTATGAGTTTATGTAGTCTCACTAGATTATATTCTATCATCTTGCAATAAGGTCTTAGATATCACATATATCTCATACCTTGCTTATTTCTGAAAACAAAATTTCCAGCTCCTTACTTTTCAAACAGATTTGAACTTCAAGTTTCACGGAGGCAAGATGATTCTAGGTACTAATTGAAACCATTGTTCTTTGAATCATTAATGAGAAGTTTACTAAAAGTTTACAATAGGACTTAATCATTTCTTGATTCTTTAACAATACGGTACCAGTCCGTAAAGTTACTTGTCAGACTTAACAGTATTTCTATCTCAATTACAAGACTAGCGCATGGTAGATAACGGATGCCAATTCTACAAATTTAATTCAAAATACTATTCAGACTATGTTCATGATAATTAGTTCATGTTTTAATCTAATTACTAATGAACTCCCACTTAATACAACATCCCTCATAGTTGTTAAGTGGCACACGATCCACATCCACTACACCAAAACCGATCATCACGTGAGATGATGTAGCTTCAATGGTGAACATCAACATGTTGATCATATCATCCATATGACTCGTGTTCAACCTTTCGGTTTCCGTTGTCCCGAGGCCATGTCTGTACATGCTAGGCTCGTCAAGCAAACCCAAGTATTCCGCGTGTGCAAACATGGCTTACACCCGTTGTATGTGAACGTAGAGTCTATCACATCCGATCATCACGAGATGCTTCAAAACGACGAACTGTAGCAACGGTGCATACGAGGGGAGAACACTTTATTATCTTGATATTAATGTGAGGGATCATCTTATAATGCTACCGTCGCGATCTAAGCAAGATAAGATGCATAAAGGATTAACATCACATGCAATTCATAATATGTGATATGATATGGCCTTTCTTCTTGTGCTTTTGATCTCCATCTCCAAAGCACATGATCATGATCTCCATCATCACCAGCATTGCACCAAGGTCCGTGGCGCCGCTTCATGGTTGTCCATCACTTATAGCTACTATGACAACTACTTGAAATAAAGCTATTACATGATGAATAGACACGCAGGTCTTTAACAAAAATTAAAGACAACCATTAGGCTCCTGCCGGTTGCCATAATACAACAATGAACATCTCATACATCAAATATAATCATCATCACATCATGGCCATATCACATCACCAAACCCTGCAAAAACAAGTTAGACGCCTCTAATTTGGTTTGCATATTTTACGTGGTTTAGGGTTTTCGAGTAAGATCCAATCTACCTACGAACATGAACCACAACGGTGATACTAGTGTTGACAATAGAAAGTGCAAATTGGAATCTTCACTATGGTGGGAGAGACAGACACCCGCAAAGCCACTTATGCAATACAAGTTGCATGTCAAGCGTGGAGCAAGTCTCATGAGACGCGGTCATGTAAAGTTAGCCCGGGCCGCTTCATCCCACCATCCCGCAAGATGCAAAGTACACAAACTAAAGCAACAAAAGCATCAACGCCCACAAAACCATTGTGTTCTACTCGTGCAACAGATCTATGCATAGACATGGCTCTGATACCACTGATGGGGTTCGTAGCATAGAAAACAAAAAATTTCCTACCGCGAGACGAATAAATCCAAGATCTAATCTATGGAACACCCAAGATCTAATCTACAAGATCGGAGCAACGAGATTGATAAGGTACTAACCCTTGAAGATTTCCAAAGCCTACGAGATCAGATCTCGTTGTTGATGTAGACGATCATCCCCAGTGCTGCAATCCGGCAGCACTTCCGTACTCGGTCGCGCGTACGGTGTCGATGAAGCCCTTCCTCTCCCCGTTCCAGCGGGCAGCGGAGGTGTGGTAGATCTCCTCCAAGTTCCAGCAGCACGACGGCGTGGTGGTGGTGGTGGAGGAAGAAAAGCTGCAGGGCTTCGCCAAGCCGGAACAGCGTATGGTGGAGGAGAGAGGCGGCCAGAGGAGGGGGCATCTGATGGATGGTGGCCGGCCACCCCCTCCCCTCTTTATATAGGGGGCCAGGTCGGCTGGGGTGGCCCCCTTTCCCATCTAGGGTTAGGGGGGGCGGCGGCCAAGGGGGGAGAGGGATTTCCCCTCCCCCAAGTTGATCCCCCCTAGGGAAAACCCTAGGGGTTGGCCTGCCTGGGCCTTGAGGGGCATGTGCCCCTGGCCCATTAGGCTAGGGAGCACCCCCTCGGCCCATGCTAGGCCTCCTAGGGTCGTGGGCCCACTGGTGGGACCCCCGGAACCTTCTAGAACCTTCCCGGTCATCCACCGGAAAAATCCCGAACTTTTCCGAAACCTAGAAATCAACTTCCCTTATATGAATCTTATTCTCCGGACTATTCCGGACCTCCTCGTGACATCCTGGATCACATCCGAGACTCCGAACAAACTTCGTCTCCATACCATATTCAAATCTACTTATGCGACATCGAACCTTAAGCGCGTCACCCTACGGTTCGCGAACTATGCAGACATGGTCGAGACTCCTCTCCGAGCAATAACCAATAGCGGGATCTGGAGATCCATAATGGCTCCCACATATTCAACGATGACTTAGTGATCGATTGAACCATTTACATACGATGCCAATTCCCTTTGTCTCGCGATATTTTACTTGTCCGAGGTTTGATCATCGGTATCTCCATACCTTGTTCAACCTCGTTACCGACAAGTACTCTTTACTCGTACCGTGGTATGTGATCTCTTATGAACTATTCATATGCTTGCAAGCTAATCAGATGACATTCCACCGAGAGGGCCCAGAGTATATCTATCCGTCATCAGGATGGACAAATCCCACTATTGATCCATATGCCTCAACTCACACTTTCCAAATACTTAATCCCACCTTTATTGCCACCCATTTACGCAATGGCGTTTGATGTAATCAAAGTACCCTTCCGGTGTAAGTGATTTACATGATCTCATGGTCGAAGGACTAAGGCAACTATGTATCGAAAGCTTATAGCAAATTGAACTTAATGACTTGATCTTATGCTACGCTCATTTGGGTGTGTGTCCATTATATCATTCACCTAATGACATAACCTTGTTATTAATAACATCCAATGTTCATGATCACGAAACCATGATCATCCATTAATCAACAAGCTAGTTATACAAGAGGCTTACTAGGGACTCCTTGTTGTTTACATAACACACATGTATCAATGTTTCGGTTAATACAATTATAGCATGGTATGCAAACATTATCATAAACACAAAGATATATTATAATAACCATTTTATTATTGCCTCTTGGGCATATCTCCAACAGGATCTGCCACCTTCCTCACGCTCGCAGCTCCCTGGAGTTGTGCCGCGTGCCCTTCCCTCGCTGATGGCCATGGAGCGGCCTTGTCGGGTGTATGAAGCTTCCGAAGGTGAAGATGTTGCGAAGCACGGCGATGGCGATGCACGGTGGAGGCTCTTTGGAGTTGATGATCGTCGACTTCCTATCCGCAAAGGGACTCCATCCGATCCAAGGCATCATGGGAGGAGTAGCGGCGGCGCGCGGGCGACACGTCTTGTTCATCATCAACGTCCTCGAGATCTAGCTGGACCATCTTGTAAGTTTATAGTTTTTCTAGATCTTCCTGTAAGGACCGTGTTTTCATATATCTGATCTTTCCTCACAAAAAAAAAACATCATGTACGTAAAAGTACTTACGACAATGCTCTATTAATTCTTAATACAAGATTGCATGGAGTTTTCTCTTTCTTGTGAAATATAAGAGAGATATGTTGCATCATCTCTATGTTAGAACGTGATGCCCATATGAATGCTTATTAAACACATATTGAAGTTCCACCAATATTCTCATTGATGAATTGTTATTATCCACTACAAATTAAAAAAAGAGTAGACAAGTGAACCCATGAACCCCGATCCAATTTTAATCACAAGAAACACCTTTCCATTGCATTTATCTTACTTTCTATTTGCAACAATATATTAATCCGAAAATAAAAAATACTTAGTTTACTTAATCACACACAAGACCAAAAAATAACTATCTCTCTACTGCATTTACTTAGTTTAATTTATTTATTTAATTTACTTTACTTCTATTACATCTTTTATTTACTATTACTAATACAAAATCTTGTGTTTGATAACCACACGGTGGAGTTGGAGACATAAGGCAATTTCTTTACTTTGCATGATTGCTAGAAGAAGTTTAAAAGAGACAACTATTAGCCAATTCCCCGAGAGCTCGATATAAACCCTCGATTCACCCTTGTGGGGGAAATTTTTCGCTAACCACAACACTCTGCTCTGGAGTCCCAATGTCACCACCAGCCCACTGATGCGCGTAGATGTACACGTCCGTTGGGAACCCCAAGAGGAAGGTATGATGCGCACAGTGGCAAGTTTTCCCTCAGAAAGAAACCAAGGTTGAATCGAACCAGGAGGAGCCAAGAAGCACGTTGAAGGTTGATGGTGGCGAAATGTGATGCGGCGCAACAACAGGGATTCCGGCGCCAACGTGGAACCTGCACAACACAACCCAAGTACTTTGCCCCAACGAAACAGTGAGGTTGTCAATCTCACCGGCTTGCTGTAACAAAGGATTAAGCGTATCGAGTGGAAGATGTTTGCAAAGAAAACAGTAAACACAATTGCAGTAGATTGTATGCTATGTAAAGAATAGGACCGGGGTCCACAGTTCACTAGAGGTGTCTCTCCCATAAGATAAAAGCATGTTGGGTGAACAAATTACAGTCGGGCAATTGACAAATAGAGAAAGGCATAACAATGCATATACATGATATGATAAATATAGTGAGATTTAATCCGGGCATTACGACAAAGTACATAGACCGCCATCCAACTGCATCTATGCCTAAAAAGTCCACCTTCAGGTTATCATCCGAACCCCATTCAGTATTAAGTTGCTAAGCAACAGACAATTGCATTAAGTATGGTGCGTAATGTAATCAACAACTACATCCTTAGACATAGCATCAATGTTTTATCCCTAGTGGCAACAACACATCACAACCTTAGAACCTACTGTCACGATCCCAGGTGTCAATGAAGGCATGAACCCACTATCGAGCATAAATACTCCCTCTTGGAGTTAAGAGCAAAAACTTGGCCAGAGCCTCTACTAATAACGGAGAGCATGCAAGATCATAAACAACACATAAACAATAGATTGATAATCACCATAATCATAGTACTCTCTATCCATCGGATCCCGACAAACACAACATATAGTATTACAGATAGATGATCTTAATCATGTTAGGCAGCTCACAAGATCCAACAATGAAGCACAACAAGGAGAAGACGACCATCTAGCTACTGCTATGGACCCATGGTCCGGGGTGAACTACTCACTCATCACTCCGGGGCGATCATGGCGATGAAGAGTCCTCGGGAGATGAATCCCCCTCTCGGCAGGTGCCGGAGGCGATCTCTGAATCCCCGAGATGGGATTGCGGCGGCGGCGTCTCTGGAAGGTTTTCCGTATCGTGGCTCTCGGACCGGGTTTTCGCGACGGAGGCTTTAAGTAGGCGGAAGGGCAACGGGGGCCACACGAGGGCCCCACACCCTAGGTCGGCGCGGCCGGCTTGGGCGCGCCGGCCTATGGTCTGGCACTCGTGGCCCACTTCCTTCCTCTTCGGTCTTCCGAAGCTCCGTGCAAAATAGGACCACAGGCGAAGATTTCGTCCAATTCCGAGAATATTTCCTTACTAGGATTTCTGAAACCAAAAACAGAAAACAGCAACTGGCTCTTCGGCATCTCGTTAATAGGTTAGTTCCGGAAAATGCATAAATATGACATATAATGTGCATAAAACATGTAGGTATCATCAATAAAGTAGCATGGAACATAAGAAATTATCGATACGTTGGAGACGTATCAGCATCCCCAAGCTTAGTTGCTCGTCCCGAGCAGGTAAAACGATAACAAAGATAATTTCTGAAGTGACATGCCATCATAATCTTGATCATACTATTTGTAAACATATGTAATGAATGCAGCGATCAAAACAAAGGTAATGACATGAGTAAACAAGTGAATCATATGACAAAGACTTTTCATGAATAGTACTTCAAGACAAGCATCAATAAGTCTTGCATAAGAGTTAACTCATAAAGCAATAAATCAAAGTAAAGGTATTGAAGCAACACAAAGGAAGATTAAGTTTCAGCGGTTGCTTTCAACTTATAACATGTATATCTCATGGATATTGTCAACATAAAGTAATATAACAAGTGCAATATGCAAGTATGTAGGAATCAATGCACGGTTCACACAAGTGTTTGCTTCTTAAGGTGGAGGGAGATAAAACTGACTCAACAATAAAAGTAAAAGAATGGTCCTTCAAAGAGGAAAGCATCGATTGCTGTATTTGTGCTAGAGCTTTTATTTTGAAAACATGAAACAATTTTGTCAACGGTAGTAATAAAGCATATGAGTTATGTAAATTATATCTTACAAGTTGCAAGCCTCATGCATAGTATACTAATAGTGCCCGCACCTCGTCCTACTTAGCTTGGACTACCGGATCTTTGCATGCCATGTTTCAACCAAGTGTCACAAGGGGTACCTCCATGCCGCCTGTACAAAGGTCTAAGGAGAATGCTCGCATTTTGGATTTCTCGCTTTTGATTATTCTCAACTTAGACATCCATACCGGGACAACATGGACAACAGATAATGGACTCCTCTTAAATGCATAAGCATGTAGCAATGATTATTATTCTCATATGAGATTGAGGATATATGTCCAAAACTGAAACTTCAACCATGATTCATGGCTTTAGTTAGCGCCCAATGTTCTTCTCTAACAATTTTGCATGCTCCAACCACTAAAATGATAGATCCTTCAGACAAGACGGACATGCATAGCAACTCACATGATATTCAACAATAGTTGATGGCGTCCCCAGAAGCATGGTTATCGCACAACAAGCAACTTAATAAAAGATAAAGTGCATAAGTACATATTCAATACTACGATAGTTTTTAAGGCTATTTGTCCAATGAGCTATATATTGCAAAGGTGAATGATGGAATTTTAAAGGTAGCACTCAAGCAATTTACTTTGGAATGGCGGAGAAATACCATGTAGTAGGTAGGTATGGTGGACACAAATGGCATAGTAATTGGCTCAAGGATTTTGGATGCATGAGAAGTATTCCCTCTCGATACAAGGTTTAGGCTAGCAAGGTTATTTGAAGCAAACTCAAGGATGAACAGGTGCAGCAAAACTCACATAAAAGACATATTGTAAACATTATAAGACTCTACACCGTCTTCCTTGTTGTTCAAAACTCAATACTAGATATTATCTAGACCTTAGAGAGACCAAATATGCAAATCAAATTTTAGCAAGCTCTATGTATTTCTTCATTAATGGGTGCAAAGCATATGATGCAAGAGCTTAAACATGAGCACAACAATTGCCAAGTATCACATTATCCAAGACATTTTAGAATTACTACATGTAGCATTTTCCAATTCCAACCATATAACAATTTAACGAAGAAGAAACTTCGCCTTGAACATTATGAGTAAAGCCTAAGGACATATGTGTCCATATGCAACAGCGGAGCGTGTCTCTCTCCACAAAGTGAATGCTAGGATCCATCTTATTCAAACAAAAACAAAAACAAAAACAAACCGACGCTCCAAGTAAAGAACACAAGATGTGATTGAATAAAAATATAGTTTCAGGGGAGGAACCTGATGATGTTGTCGATGAAGAAGGATGCCTTGGGCATCCCCAAGCTTAGACGCTTGAGTCTTCTTAAAATATGCAGGGGTGAACCACGGGGGCATCCCCAAGCTTAGAGATTTCACTCCTCTTGATCATAGTATATCATTCTCCTCTCTGACCCTTGAAAACTTCCTTCACACCAAACTTCAAGCAAACTCATTAGAGGGTTAGTGCACAATTAATAATTCACACATTCAGAGGTGACACAAACATTCTTTACACTTCTGGACATTGCATAAAGCTACTGGACATTAATGGATCAAAGAAATGAATCCAACATAGCAAAAGAGGCAATGCGAAATAAAAGGCAGAATCGTCAAAAACAGAACAGTCAGTAAAGACGAATTTAAAGTGGCACCAGACTTGCTCAAATGGAAAAACTCAAAACTAATGAAAGTTGCGTACATATCTGAGGGCTCGTAAATTGGCAGATTTTTTCGAATTTTCTACAAAGAACTGTGCCCAGATTCGTGACAGACAGCAATGCTGTTTCTGCGCAGCGATCCCAAATATAACATCAACTTTGACATAGAAACTTTACTTGGCACAAAAACATGATAAGGAGAGGTTGCTACAGTAGTAAACAACTTCCAAGACTCAACAAAACAAAAAATTGCTGTAGTAAAAACATGGGTTGTCTCCCATAAGCGCTTTTCTTTAACGCCTTTCAGCTAGGCGCAGAAAGTGTGTATCAAGTAACATCGAGAGTGAAGCATCAACATCATAGCTTGTTCTAATAATAGAATCAAAAGGCAACTTCATTCTCTTTCTAGGGAAGTGTTCCATACCTTTCTTGAGAGGAAATTGATATTTAATATTACCTTCCCTCATATCAATAACAGCACCAACAGTTCGAAGAAAAGGTCTTCCCAACACAATAGGACAAGATGCATTGCATTCGATATCCAAGACAACAAAATCAACGGGGACAAGGTTATTGTTAACCGTAATGTGCACATTATCAATCCTCCCCAAAGGTTTCTTTTTAACATTATCGGCAAGATTAACATCCAAATAACAATTCTTCAATGGTGGCAAGTCAAGCATATCATAAATCTTTTTAGGCATAACAGAAATACTTGCACCAAGATCACATAAAGCATTACATTCAAAGTCATTGAATTTCATTTTAATGATGGGCTCCCAACCATCTCTAACTTTCTAGGAATAGAAGTTTCAAGTTTTAGTTTCTCTTCTCTAGCTTTTATGAGAGCATTTGTAATATGTTTTGTAAAGGCTAAATTTATAGCACTAGCATTAGGACTTTTAGCAAGTTTTTGTAAGAACTTTATAACTTCAGAGATGTGGCAATCATCAAAATCTAAATCATTATGAGCTACAGCAATGGGATCATTGTTCCCAAGGTTGGAAAAATTTCAGCAGTTTTATCACAAGGTTTCAGCAGTTTTAGCAATTTCAGGCAGTTTTGTACGCTTTGCACTAGGAGTAGAAACATTGCCAACACCAATTATTTTACCATTGATAGTAGGAGGTGCAGCAACATGTGAATCATTATCATTACTAATGGTGGTAATAGTCCAAACTTTAGCTACATTATTCTCTTTAGCTAGTTTTTCATTTTCTTCTCTATCCCACCTAGCGCAGTTCAGCCATTAATCTTATATTCTCATTAATTCTAACTTGGATGGCATTTGCTGCAGTAGTAATCTTATTATCAATATCATTATTAGGCATAACTTTCAATTTTAAAAGATTAACATCAGAGGCAAGTCTATCAACTCTAGAAGCAATAATATCAATTTTATCAAGCTTTTCCTCAACAGATTTGTTAAAAGCAGTTTGTGTACTAATAAATTCTTTAAGCATGGCTTCAAGACCAGGGGGTACACTCCTATTATTGTTGTAAGAATTCCCATAAGAATTACCATAACCATTACCATTAGCAGAAGGATATGGCCTATAGTTATTACCAGAGTTGTTCCTATAAGCATTGTTGTTGAAATTATTGTTTTTAATGAAATTCACATCAACATTTTCTTCTTGAGCAACCAATGAAGCTAAAGGAACATTATTTGGATCAACATTAGATCTACCATTCACAAGCATAGACATAATCACATCAATCTTATCACTCAAGGAAGAGGTTTCTTCAACAGAATTTACCTTCTTACCTTGTGGAGCTCTTTCAGTGTGCCACTCAGAGTAATTTATCATCATATCATCAAGAAGTTTTGTAGCCGCCCCCAAGTGATGGACATAAAGGTACCTCCAGCAGCTGAATCCAATAAATTCACGAAGAAAAATTTAGTCCTGCATAGAAGGTTTGGATGATCATCCAAGTAGTCAGTCCATGGGTTGGGCAATTCTTTACCAAAGTTTTCATTCTCTCCCATGCTTGAGCAACATGTTCAGTATCTAATTGCTTAAAATTCATTATGCTACTTCTCAAAGATATAATTTTAGCGGGAGGATAATATCTACCAATAAAAGCATCCTTGCATTTAGTCCATGAATCAATACTATTCTTAGGCAAAGATAGCAACCAATCTTTAGCTCTTCCTCTTAATGAGAAAGGAAATACTTTCAATTTAATAATATCACCATCTACATCCTTATACTTTTGCATTTCACAAAGTTCAACAAAATTATTGAGATGGGCAGCAGCATCATCAGAACTAACACCAGAAAATTGATCTCTCATAACAAGATTCAGTAAAGCAGGTTTAATTTCAAAGAATTCTGCTGTAGTAGCAGGTGGAGCAATAGGTGTGCATAGGAAATCATTATTATTTGCATTTGTAAAGTCACACAACTTAGTATTTTCAGGGGTATTCATTTTAGCAACAGTAAATAAAACAAACTAGATAAAGTAAATGCAAGTAACTAATTTTTTTGTGTTTTTGATATAGAGAGCAAGACAATAAATAAAGTAAAACTAGCAACTAATTTTTTTGTGTTTTGTTTAGGTGCAGCAAACAAAATAGTAAATAAAATAAAGCAAGACAAAAACAAAGTAAAGAGATTGAGAAGTGGAGACTCCCCTTGCAGCGTGTCTTGATCTCCCCGGCAACGGCGCCAGAAAATAGGCTTGATGCGCGTAGATGTACACGTCCGTTGGAACCCCAAGAGGAAGGTATGATGCGCACAGTGGCAAGTTTTCCTCAGAAAGAAACCAAGGTTGAATCGAACCAGGGAGCCAGAAGCACGTTGAAGGTTGATGGTGGCGAAATGTGATGCGGCGCAACAAGTTCCGGCGCCAACGTGGAACATGCACAACACAACCCAAGTACTTTGCCCCAACGAAATGTGAGGTTGTCAATCTCACCGCTTCTGTAACAAAGGATTAAACGTATCGAGTGGAAGATGTTTGCAAAGAAAACAGTAAACACAATTGCAGTAGATTGTATGCTATGTAAAGAATAGGACCGGGGTCCACAGTTCACTAGAGGTGTCTCTCCCATAAGATAAAAGCATGTTGGGTGAACAAATTACAGTCGGGCAATTGACAAATAGAGAAAGGCATAACAATGCATATACATGATATGATAAATATAGTGAGATTTAATCATTACGACAAAGTACATAGACCGCCATCCAACTACATCTATGCCTAAAAAGTCCACCTTCAGGTTATCATCCGAACCCCATTCAGTATTAAGTTGCTAAGCAACAGACAATTGCATTAAGTATGGTGCGTAATGTAATCAACAACTACATCCTTAGACATAGCATCAATGTTTTATCCCTAGTGGCAACAGCACATCACAACCTTAGAACCTTCTGTCACGATCCCAGGTGTCAATGAAGGCATGAACCCACTATCGAGCATAAATACTCCCTCTTGGAGTTAAGAGCAAAAACTTGGCAGAGCCTCTACTAATAACGGAGAGCATGCAAGATCATAAACAACACATAAACAATAGATTGATAATCACCATAATCATAGTACTCTCTATCCATCGGATCCCGACAAACACAACATATAGTATTACAGATAGATGATCTTGATCATGTTAGGCAGCTCACAAGATCCAACAATGATGAAGCACAACAAGGAGAAGACGACCATCTAGCTACTGCTATGGACCCATGGTCCAGGGGTGAACTACTCACTCATCACTCCGGAGGCGATCATGGCGATGAAGAGTCCTCCGGGAGATGAATCCCCTCTCCGGCAGGGTGCCGGAGGCGATCTCCTGAATCCCCGAGATGGGATTGGCGGCGGCGCCTCTGGAAGGTTTTCCGATCGTGGCTCTGATGGGGGTTTTGCGACGGAGGCTTTAAGTAGGCGGAAGGGCAACGCGGGGGGCCACACGAGGGCCCCACACCCTAGGTCGGCGCGGCCAGGGCTTGGGCCGCGCCGGCCTATGGTGCGGCACCTCGTGGCCCACTTCCTTCCCTCTTCGGTCTTCGGAAGCTCCGTGCAAAAATAGGACCCGGGCGAAGATTTCGTCCAATTAGAATATTTCCTTACTAGGATTTTGAAACCAAAAACAGAAAAGGCTCTTCGGCATCTCGTTAATAGGTTAGTTCCAGAAAATGCATAAATATGACATATAATGTGCATAAAACATGTAGGTATCATCAATAAAGTAGCATGGAACATAAGAAATTATCGATACGTTGGAGACGTATCACTTGTCCGTCTCCAACGTATCGATAATTTCTTATGTTCCATGCTGCCCTGATGATGCCACCATGTTTTATGCATTATATAAGTATTTACGCATTTTCCGGAACTAACCTATTGGCAAGATCCGAAAGCCGATTCGTTTTGCTTGTTTTTGGTTTCGAAATCTAGTAAGTATTCTCGGGTGGACGAAATCACCGCCCGGTCCTATTTTTGGGCTTCCGGAGACCGAGAGAGGAAGTGGGACCACGAGGTGGCCACACCATAGGGCGGCGCCAGGGTCTGGCCGCGCCGCTGGTAATGGGCCCCTCGCGCCGCCTCTTGACCTGCCCTTTCGCCTACTTAAAGCCTCGTCGCGAAACCCCCACCGGGAAAACCTTCCAGAGACGCCGCCGCCCCGAATCTCCGGGATTCAGATGCCTCCGGCACTGAGATTCATCTCCCGGATCTTCATCGCCATGTCGCCTCGAGTGATAGTGAGTAGTTCACCCAGACTATGGGTCCATAGCAGTAGCTAGATGGTCGATCTTCTCTAATTGTGCTTCATTTGAATCTTTGAGCTGCCTAACATGATCAAGATCATCTATCTATTATGTTGTGTTTGTGGTCGATGGATAGAGAATACTATGTTATGATGATTATCAATCTATTGTTTATGTGTTGTTTATGATCTTGCTCTTAGTTAGTAGCTCTGGCCAAGTTTTTACTCTTAACTCCAAGAGGGAGTATTTATGCTCGATGTGAGTTCATGCCTTCATTGACATGCAGAGACGATGACAGTTCAAGGTTGTGATGTGACTGTGCCACTAGGGATAAAACATTGATTCTATGTCTAAGGATGTAGTTATCGATACATTATGCACCATACTTAATGCAATTGTCTGTTGCTAACCTGAAGGTGAACTTTTTAGGCATAGATGCAGCTGGATGGCGGTCTATGTACTTTGTCGTAATGCCCAATTAAATCTCACTATATTTATCATATCATGTATATGCATTGTTATGCCCTTTTCTATTTGATTGTAATTTGTTCACCCAACATGCTTTTATCTTATGGGAGAGACACTCTAGTGAACTGTGGACCCCGGTCTATTCTTTACATAGCATACAATCTACTGCAATACTTGTTTTACCGTTTTCTTGCAAACAATCATCTTCCACTCGATTAAGCAATCCTTTGTTACAACAAGCGTGAGATTGACAACCTCACGTTGAACAAAATACTTTGGTTTTGTTGTGCGATTCCACGTTGGCGCCAATCCAGTGCGCACATTTCGCCACCATCAACCTTCAAGCGTGCTTCTTGCTCCTCTAGCGATTAAACCTTTCTTTCCGAGGCAGCTGCGCATCATACCTTACTCTAGGGTTCCAACGGACGTGTTTACGCGCATCAACCTGTTTTAGCGCCGCTGCAGGAGATCAAGACACGCTGCAAGAAGTCTCCACTTCTCAATCTCTTTACTTTGTTTTTGTCTTGCTTTATTTATTTACTACTTTGTTTGCTGCACCTAAACAAAACACAAAAAAATTAGTTGCTACTTTATTTATTGTCTTGCTCTCTATATCAAAACACACAAAAAAATTAGTTACTTGCATTTACTTTATCTAGTTTGCTTTATTTCTTGTTGCTAAAATGAACCTAAAATACTAAGTTGTGTGACTCACAAATGCAAATAATAATGATTTCCTATGCACACCTATTGCTCCACCTGCTACACAGAATTCTTTGAAATTAAACCTGCTTCTTGAACTTGGTTATGAGAGATCAATTTTCAGTGTGTTCATGATGCTGCTGCCCATCTCAATAATTTTGTTGAACTTTGAAATGCAAAGTATAAGGATGTAGATGTGATATTATTAAATTGAAAGTATTTCCTTTCTCATTAAGAGGAAGAGCTAAAGATTGGTTGTTATCTTTGCCTAAGAATAGTATTGATTCATGGACTAAATGTAAGGATGCTTTTATTGGTAGATATTATCCTCCCGCTAAAGTAGCATAATGAATTTTAAGCAATTAGATACTGAACATGTTGCTCAAGCATGGGAGAGAATGAAAACTTTGGTAAAGAATTGCCCAACCCATGGACTGACTACTTGGATGATCATCCAAACCTTCTATGCAGGACTAAATTTTTCTTGCGGAATTTATTGGATTCAGCTGCTGGAGGTACCTTTATGTCCATCACTTTGGGGTGGCTTCAAACTTCTTATGATATGATAAATTACTGAGATGGCAGGAAAGAAAGTAGAGAAAGGAAGAAGTCTATTGAAAGCCTCTTGATTAGTATGATTGATGAATGCAATGTAGATCTAATGTTGATCCAAATAATGTTTTCTTTAGCTTCATTGGTTGCTCAAGAAGAAATGTTGATGTGAATTTCATTAAAAACAATAATTTCAACAACAATGCTTATAGGAACAACTCTATAATAACTATAATGGTAATGGTTATGGTAATTCTTATGGGAATTCTTACAATAATAATAGGAGTGTACCCTCTGGTCTTGAATCTATGCTAAAGAATTTATTAGTACACAAACTGCTTTAACAAATGAAAACTTGATAAAATTGATATATTGTTTCTAGAGTGATAGACTTGCCTCTGATGTTAATCTTTTAAATTTGAAAGTTATGCCTAATAATGATATTGATAATAAGATTACTACTACAGCAAATGCCATCCAAGTTAGAATTAATGAGAATATAAGATTAATGGCTGAATTGCGTGCTAGGTGGGATAGAAGAAAATGAAAAACTAGCTAAAGAGAATAATGTAGCTAAAGTTTGGACTATTACCACCACTATTAATGCTAATTCTTCACATGTTGCTGCACCTCCTACTATCAATGGTAAAATAATTAGTGTTGGCAATGTTTCTACTCCTAGTGCAAAGCGAACAAAACTGCCTAAAGTGCTAAAAATAAACTTTTGTGATAAAACTGCTGAAATTTTTCAACCTTGGGAACAATGATCCTATTGTTGTAGCTCATAATGATTTAGATTTTGATGATTGCCACATATCTGAAGTTATAAAGTTCTTACAAAAACTTGCTAAAAGTCCTAATGCTAGTGCTATAAATTTAGCCTTTACAAAAGCTAGCTAGAAAGAGAAACTAAAACTTGAAACTTCTATTCCTAGAAAGTTAGAAGATGGTTGGGAGCCCATCATTAAAATGAAATTCAATGACTTTGAATGTAATGCTTTATGTGATCTTGGTGCAAGTATTTCTTTATGCCTAAAAAGATTTATGATATGCTTGACTTGCCACCATGAAGAATTGTTATTTGGATGTTAATCTTGCTGATAATGTTAAAAAGAAACCTTTGGAGAGGATTGATAATATGCACATTACGGTTAACAATAACCTTGTCCCATTTTGTTGTCTTGGATATCGAATGCAATGCATCTTGTCTATTGTGAAGGGAACCTTTTCTTCGAAGCTGTTGCTGTGTGATATGAGGAAGATAATAAATATCAATTTCCTCTCAAGAAAGGTAGAACACTTCCCTAGAAAGAGAATGAGTTGCCTTTTGATTCTATTATTAGAACAAGTTATGATATTGATGCTTCTACTCGATGTTTTACCCCCTGCGCTAGCTAAGGCGTTAAAGAAAAGCGCTTAAGACAACCCATGTTTTACTCTGATACTGTTTTATATTTGAGTCTTGGAAGTTGTTTACTACTGTAGCAACCTCTCCTTATATGTTTTTGTGCCAAGTAAAGTTTCTATGTCAAAGTTGATTTATATTTGATCGCTGAACATTTTTACTGCTCTGTATCGAATCACAGACACTCTGTAGAAAATTCTAAAAATCTGCCAATTCTGGCGTGATCTGATATATACGCAACTTTCATTAGTTTTGAGTTTTTCCATTTGAGTAAGTCTGCGTGCCATCTTTAAATTGTCTTTGGCTTTTTTGACAGATTCTACCTTTTATTTGCTGTTGGATTCATTTCTTTGATCCATTAATGTCCAGTAGCTTATGCAATGTCCAGAAGTGTAAATAATGTTTGTGTCACCTCTGAATGTGTGAATTATTAATTGTGCACTAACCCTCTAATGAGTTTGCTTGAAGTTTGGTGAAGGAAGTTTTCAGGGTCAGAGGAGTATGATATACTATGATCAAGGGAGTGAAAGCTCTAAGCAGGGATGCCCCGTGGGTTCATATTTTAAGAAGACTCAAGCGTCTAAGCTGGGATGCCAAGGCATCCCCTTCTTCATCGACAACATCATCAGTTCCTCCCTGACTATATTTTATTCATCACATCTTGTGTTCTTTACTTGGAGCGTCGGTTTGTTTTTGTTTTTGTTTTTGTTTGAATAAAATGGATCCTAGCATTCACTTTGTGGGAGAGAGACCTTCCGCTGTTGCATATGGACAAATATGTCCTTAGGCTTTACTCATAATGTTCAAGGCGAAGTTTCTTCTTCGTTAAATTGTTATATGGTTGGAATTGGAAAATGCTACATGTAGTTGGTAAAATGTCTTGGATAATGTGATACTTGGAAATTGTTGTGCTCATGTTTAAACTCTTGCATCATATACTTTGCACCTATTAGTGAAGAAATACATAGAGCATGCTAAAATTTGGTTTGCATAATTGGTCTCTCTAAGGTCTTGATAATATCTAGTATTGAGTTTTTGAACAACAAGGAAGACGGTGTAGAGTCTTATAATGTTTACAATATGTCTTTTATGTGAGTTTTTCTTTGCACTTCATCCTTGAGTTTGCTTCAAATAACCTTGCTAGCCTAAACCTTGTATCAGAGGGAATACTTCTCATGCATCCAAAATCCTTGAGCCATTATGTGTCCACCATACCTACCTACTACATGGTATTTCTCGCCATTCCAAAGTAAATTGCTTGAGTGCTACCTTTAAAATTCCATCATTCACCTTTGCAATATATAGCTCATGGGACAAAATAGCCTTAAAAACTATCGTAGTATTGAATATGTACTTATGCACTTTATCTTTTATTAAGTTGCTTGTTGTGCGATAACTTCTGGGGAACGCCATCAACTATTGTTGAATATCATGTGAGTTGCTATGCATGTCCGTCTTGTCTGAAGATCTATCACCTTAGTGGTTGGAGCATGCAAAATTGTTAGAGAAGAACATTGGGCCGCTAACTAAAGCCATGAATCATGGTTGAAGTTTCAGTTTTGGACATATATCCTCAATCTCATATGAGAATAATAATCATTGCTACATGCTTATGCATTTAAGAGGAGTCCATTATCTATTGTCCATGTTGTCCCGGTATGGATGTCTAAGTTGAGAATAATCAAAAGCGAGAAATCCAAAATGCGAGCATTCTCCTTAGACCTTTGTACAGCGGCATGGAGTACCCCTTTGTGACACTTGGTTGAAACATGGCATGCAAAGATCCGGTAGTCCAAGCTAAGTAGGGCGAGATGCGGGCACTATTAGTATACTATGCATGAGGCTTGCAACTTGTAGATATAATTTACATAACTCATATGCTTTATTACTACCGTTGACAAAATTGTTTCATGTTTTCAAAATAAAAGCTCTAGCACAAATACAACAATCGATGCTTTCCTCTTTGAAGGACCATTCTTTTACTTTATTGTTGAGTTTACCTATCTCCCTCCACCTAAAAGCAAACACTTGTGTGAACTGTGCATTGATTCCTACATACTTGCATATTGCACTTGTTATATTACTTTATGTTGACAATATCCATGAGATATACATGTTATAAGTTGAAGCAACCGCTAAACTTAATCTTCCTTTGTGTTGCTTCAATACCTTTACTTTGATTTATTGCTTTATGAGTTAACTTTATGCAAGACTTATTGATGCTTGTCTTGAAGTACTATTCATGAAAAGTCTTTGCTATATGATTCACTTGTTTACTCATGTCGTTACCATTGTTTTGATCGCGCATTCATTACATATGTTTACAAATAGTATGATCAAGATTATGATGGCATGTCACTTCAGTTATCTTTGTTATCGTTTTACTGCTCGGGCGGCGAACTAAGCAGGGGATGCTGATCGTCTCCAACGTATCGATAATTTATGTTCCATGCTACTTTATTGATGATACCTACATGTTTTATGCACATTATATGTCGTATTTACGCATTTTCTGGCTAACCTATTAACAAGATGCCGAAGAGCCAGTTGCTGTTTTACTGTTTTTTGGTTTCAAAAATCCTAGTAAGGAAATATTCTCGGAATTGGACGAAATCACCGCCCAGTCCTATTTTTGCACGGAGCTCCAGAAGACCGAAGAGGGAAGAGTGGGGCCACGAGGTGGCCACACCATAGGCGGCGCGGCCCAGGTCCTGCCGCGCCGGCGTGGTGTGGGCCCCTCGCGCCGCCTCTTGACCTGCCCTTTCGCTACTTAAAGCCTCCGTCGCGAAACCCCGTGCCGAGCCACGATACGGAAACCTTCGAGAGACGCCGCCGCGAATCCCATCTCGGGGGATTCGGAGATCGCCTCGGCACCGCCGGAGAGGGGATTCATCTCCGGGAGGACTCTTCATCGCCATGATCGCCCGGAGTGATGAGTGAGTAGTTCACCCTGGACTATGGGTCCATAGGTAGCTAGATGGTCGTCTTCTAATTGTGCTTCATTGTTGGATCTTGTGAGCTGCCTAACATGCTCAAGATCATCTATACGTAATTCTATATGTTGTGTTTGTCGGGATCCGATGGATAGAGAATACTATGTTATGATGATTATCAATCTATTGTTTATGTGTTGTTTATGATCTTGCATGCTCTCCGTTATTAGTAGAGGCTCGGCAAAGTTTTTACTCTTAACTCCAAGAGGAGTATTTATGCTCGATAGTGGGTTCATGCCTTCATTGACACCTGGGACAGTGACAGAAAGTTCTAAGGTTGTGATGTCTGTACCACTAGGGATAAAACATTGATTCTATGTCTAAGGATGTAATTGTCGATTACATTACGCACCATACTTAATGCAATTGTCGCTAGCAACTTAATACTGAATGGGGTTCGGATGATAACCTGAAGGTGGACTTTTTAGGCATAGATGCAGTTGGATGGCGGTCTATGTACTTTGTCGTAATGCCCAATTAAATCCGAAAACTCGTATGTACGCCCGGGCTTGAGTGCTCCACATATCCTTCTAAGATCAGGCCGCTGGTTTCTTTAACTGACGTCATAACTGGATGCGTATAAGTTTCTGTAATGGGGAGGTCAATACAGGAGCCTGGCAGCCAACCACCTCAACCGCTAGCATTCGACCCCGAGCGACCCCAGAAACAACAGTCCTACACGCTGGATGGATGCGTTTTGGCAAGCGATGCTGTTCCACGAGGTCTAACACGGGTTGAGGCCCAGGTCCAGTCATTGCCATAAGCTCCTCCTAAGCCGTGAACTCATCGGGATGCAAACATAGCGCTTTCAAAATATGAATCAAATGGACAGTGTGCATGTAAGAGCATCTCCACCGGTAGCCCCTAAATAGACGTCGGCAGGGGCGTCGGCAGGGGCGTCGGCAGGGGCGCCGACACCTCCGTTTGGGGGTACCGGCACTACATCCTCTATTTGGGGAGCTGTTCCCACACCGGCGCTCCCAAACATGTGGCCCCGATAGATTTTTAAATTTAAATTGACATTTAAACACCGAATTTAAATGAAATTCATACGAAATTTATACAAAAGTACGTCGAATTGATACAAAACAAAATTCAAACGACATTTAAAAATGTAAATTTAATCAATCTACTACGGGGCGCGTGACGGGCCTGCCTCGTCGTCGTTCTTCTCCTTTGCCGTCTGCATCCGTGCCCGCCTCTCGACCCTTCCTTCAAGCATCTGGCGGTGGAGCATGGCGGCTGGCGTCGCAGGAGCTTGCCGGCGGCGCCGTCCCCGTGCTTCCCGCCTTTGCTCGTTGTCGGCGCGCTTCGCTTGCACATCATGTTCCCATCTGCTTATATATGGTTTATGAGATCAAATTTGGGTAGAATCTTGCTTTAGATAGGATCTGTGAGATAAAAATAAATAAAGACAAAAACCATGTTTAAAAAAATTCAAAAAAATTGACAACATACATCTATGTTATATGTGCAACACCAAAAAACCTCTGCTTCAAATTCAACATACATTTAGATAGCTAAAAAGGACAAATCTGGGAATGAATAGTGTGAAATACTATTCACCCGGCACTATTCACTGCAGAATTTATCTTTTTTTGTTTCTCTAAATGTAAATTAAGTTTTGAGCTAAATTTTTTAAAAGTTGTAGATACAATCCATAAGTGTGTTGTATAATTTTATTCTATTTTTCCGCACTTTGTAAATATGTTTTTTATGATCTGATCTTATGATTTCACCTAATAAGGAGATCATATACAAGTCTCCCATGAGAATCCAATGTTTTTACAGTATTGATCCTATTCGTAAAGTATTGATCCCCCTTGGGGCCGGGCTAATGTTCTTCTACCCTCAATAACAAATAAATTACATCACACTTTTGTCTTTTGCTGATAGCAGAATGCGGAAGCAATTTTTCTCACACGGAAGTAAAAGAAAATGCAGCACAAAAACACGAGCCCCTCCAAACCGTTGTGCTCTTTGCAGCACAGTTTGCCTTATGGTGCCCAGATAGACCGCAATTG
Source organism: Lolium multiflorum (assembly GCA_030979885.1). Taxonomy (NCBI): domain Eukaryota; kingdom Viridiplantae; phylum Streptophyta; class Magnoliopsida; order Poales; family Poaceae; genus Lolium; species Lolium multiflorum. The sequence continues at coordinate 297,168,078 of CM061749.1, read as the reverse complement.
GATCATTTTGCTTCTTTCCGAGGCTTCGCAACCCCGGGAGGGCGATCTGGACATATTGTGCTCTTGTGCCCAGGGAGCCTGCGTATTGTGCAGAATCTTGTTCGCTTCGAGGTAGTCTCATACAGCGGCCTTTCGCGGCTACTGGTTGGCCTCCCTCCACTTATGTTCTTCGATGGAGCTAGAAGAGCTGCATCCAGGCTTATTGCATCACCACCTCCATTGTCCTGGGGGATGTGCTGCACAAAAATCTGGGCCGCCGCTCCCTCAAGCCGAGCTTTCTTTGCGCTAAGTCTCTCCTCAAGACCCAAACCATCCCATTCAACAGCGACCTTCACGAGTTTTGGCTTGAGCACCTTTATGGACTCCATTGATGTGGTGTATGCACTTCACTCGGTCGACATTGAGTCTGCTTTTACCATATCTTACCCTGAACCCCCGTTCCCATGAATACAGATTGTAGAAGTCCTAAGCCTCTCTAATCAAATCAAACGTAACACCCACTTCTGGGACAATGTCCTCATGATTCCTCCTGGTTGGGAAGTCATGCAAGGTTAGCTCGAGCGTTCTGACGCAGGCAGAGTTTAATGTTCTTTCGGGCGGTGCCCTCCCTACCCGATGTCTGCGAATGAAATAGTCAAGACATCGCGGGGGACAGATGCCATGTATTAAACTTTTTTCTGTTGCAGATGAGAGAGCAAAATAGTGGCAGCCATTTTTTCACGTCGAATTCTGCCAAAACCAATTAGATATATATCTTAAAAAACAACTAATGAAACTAGGAGAAAACTACCGATAGTCCCCACAAACAAAGTAGCTCAGGTACTCTAACCAGATGTATTTAACATAAAAATGGTGCCAAGATTTATAGCAGAGTTCAGGTATTTAACAGTTTTTGTGGCAACAAGTTAAACTAGTGTTTCTACTCTGAATTGCCTAATATATTTCCCCCAAAATAGAACAAAGTGCAGACTAAATTTCATGGATCCAAAGGACAGACTGAATTACGGAAAATCAGCAGAGCGTGCAGTTATACAAAAGCAGAGAGGGTCTGATGAGGAAAGGAACGGTACCTCCTCTCCATCAAGAGGCGACAGCACGCTCACCAACATCATCGACCTCGGCCACAGATCCCTCTGGCTGCAATCCCCTGCCACTGAATTGTCGCGCGCTCTGCCAGTGAGGAACAACCAACGACAGCTTCCACTTCACCCCCGCTTACCATCACTTGCGCCAGCAGAGCTTGCAAGCTAAGAAAATTAGAAATCAGAGAGGAGATCGTAAGCCACGGTCTTCCTTTGATTCGAGCGCGCAGATGTGGATAGACAAAAGTAAAGCAGATATCTTCCTCACCTCGGCTCAGCCGCTCAGGATCTCCGAAGAAGACGGCGGCCATCTGCGCGCCACTGACCACAACAAGCAGTCTTGCCTTGCTCCAGCGCGGTGATGGAGAGCCGCCACATGCAGTCTCACCTGGCACTAAGAACCGAGCGGGTCGCGGCGAGGGCTGAGGGGAGCTGGAAGATGCGGTCGCTAGGTTTCCCGCACAGGAGCTCATAGATTAACTTGCTACGCCTAGTCGGCAGATGATGTACCGCACACATCATGTACCTGTTCCACGCTCCGCCGAGGAATTAATGCTACACCTCCGCACCTGCCCCATTTACTACGTACGCGACCCTGTTCACGCGATACCATCCACATTGTATTTCGTCCATTTACCATTACTGATAGTGCCTCATTTAATGCCCCTGCATGTTCGCATCACCACCCACTACGGTTCATGATTTCCAGATCACTCAAGCCCGGGCGCTATTCGTCCGCTCTCAATTAAATCTCACTATATTTATCATATCATGTATATGCATTGTTATGCCCTTCTCTATTTGTCAATTGCCCGACTGTAATTTGTTCACCCAACATGCTTTTATCTTATGGGAGAGACACCTCTAGTGACTGTGGACCCCGGTCCTATTCTTTACATAGCATACAATCTACTGCAATACTTGTTTTACTGTTTTCTTGCAAACAATCATCTTCCACTCGATACGCTTAATCCTTTGTTACAGCAAGCCGGTGAGATTGACAACCTCACTGTTTCGTTGGGGCAAAGTACTTTGGTTTTGTTGTGCGATTCCACGTTGGCGCCTCCCCGTTGTTGCGCCGCATCACATTTCGCCACCATCAACCTTCAACGTGCTTCTTGGCTCCTCCTGGTTCGATTAAACCTTGGTTTCTTTCTGAGGGAAAACTTGCCACTGTGCGCATCATACCTTCCTCTTGGGGTTCCCAACGGACGTGTACATTTACGCGCATCACCCACCACCGCCTCCTTGTTCTTGTTCTTGCTCGTCTTTCTCCTCTTTCCCTTGCTCGACGACTGAGACGGGAAGCGTCGCCGAAATTCTTCACCTTCTTGTCGACCCACCCATGTGCTGTCGGCCTAACCGTCGTCTCCTGCCACCCGCCAACGCCGCCTCGCCGCCCCGCCCTGCATGAGTTGCCACCTCCACGGCCTGTCGGCCCCCCAGTTGACCATCCCTCTAAATCCCCATTCACTGACGCCGGTTACACCCCCACCCTCACCCCTAATCCTAAGTCCAGCCAGACACCCCACACCCCCAACCCTAAGTATCAGAGCTCGGTTGCCGCCTCGCTCCATCCTAGCCGGTTCGTTCTCCACCGTAGCTCTGCAGCGGCGGCCTCGTCGCCAACTCATCACCCCTAAGTTGTTCGATCGGAGGTGGATAAGAGAGGGAGGATATGAGCGACGAAGGAAGGCGTTGGTGCTGGTGGGCTAGGCCACACGCGACGGGAAGGGCAAAAGAAGGTACGGGCGTCGATCATATACACCGTAACGGGCGGTGTATAGGATTGCCACCAACCACCGTGTGAGGAGGTGAACATGAATGCTCACACGACCTTTTTCTTCAATACATGCACGCCATATGCTCAACTCTCTCATGACCATTTCTCGGATCACACCTCCAACAACACCTTGGAGATTGCTTGATCTTGTTCACGCACTATCACATTCTCTTGAGACACACTATGTTTTTTTTTTCACTTGATTGCATGTTCCAAGCTGTGGTCAGCCATGGCTCACACCGTCACACATGACCCAATCATGATCACAACCTAGAACCATGTCATGAATTCTTCTACTCCGTATTGTAATAATCTTCTCAAGATCTTGATCCTCAATGGCTTAACTCATAAGCTAAAGCAAGACAACATTTGAGTCCCACACACAAACTCCATTTCATTTTACTTTCTTATTTTTCAACTTTGAATCCAACATATGGCCTTTAAGCATTACCTATGAAAAAACCATTAAAATATAATTAAGTGAAAACATTAGTCCATATGGATTGTCATTTATTGCCAAAATTACACATGGTCCAGGCTACAACATGCACTTTCAGCCACTCTAGTATTTTTGGGAGAGTGATCAAGGACAAGGAGATCCAAGTCCCTAGAAGGTCTTTCTGATAAGCCAATTTTATTCAGGATTTGGAGAATCAAATTTTGAAGCACATACTTTAGCTAAAACGACAACTGCCTTGTCAATTGGTCGCCATTCACTCTGCTTGTATCTCTTTGACACCTGGTGAATAAAACGGGCAAGTTCTGTCAAATAAAGAAGCAGAATCCGTTGCCATCAAAGCAAAATTGGTCACGTGCAGCCCGACTGGTCTGCACCTGCTGCCATCTTCTGAGAAACAGTTCGATATGACGTACCTTTTGAAACGTCCATGTGAGAAAAAGATAATGCTGTAAAGCAAAACTAACCTTTATCGACATGGCATTCACCAGTCAGTAAAGGGACGCGGTGGTGAGGTGCAAGACAATCTATAAATCATTGCAAGCAGTTTTACTATGGATTCAGTTAATCCGAGCTATGTTCTCAAACTCTATATGATCAGCGAGCCTTACAACCGCCCAAACATCAACAAGCACACACAAATACAATGACACACCGATAGCTGTAACAAAATCTTTACAGTATGCGCCAACTGAAACTAAAAAGACCAATAAAAGGTTACATTACATATGTGCCCGAAGTGGAATCTTGGTATCACTATCAGACTGCAAAATCACAGCGTTTCACCCTGCTCTCGTGCCACAGAGGTTGAAAGGATGGCAAGGCTGTTATTCAAGAATGTCAGCGCGGATTCGCAGTCTGAAATGATCTTTGTGACGGATGAAGGCTCATTTGAATTTGAAAGTGACCCAGCAGCCATCGCAGAATATGAATCTCGCAGGCTCCTCAAATTTCCAAGGAACTGCAAATCACAAATAAAAACACTCGAGTCAAAGCATGTTTGTATGACTAAGGTTAACATTGTAAGGACTTAGCCAGAGTACGCTAAGTCGCTAACTAGTTGAAAAAGGCATGGACTATAAGAGCTGAAAAGGTTAGAAAGCAGAGATGGTATTGTCACTAAATAATTATACTCCCTCCGATTCATATTACTTGCCACTAGTATGGACGTACCTAGACCTAAAATATGTCTAGATACATCTGTATTAGTGGCAACTAATATGGATCAGAGGGAGTAGTAGAATTCTACATAAAGACATACTATGCTATCTTATTCGTTTCTACTCCCTCTGGCCCTAAATACTTGTCGCAGATTTAGGCAAAATATAGGCTAAAATGTGTCTAGATTCATTGAACAGAAGTACCTAGGGCCGGAGGGAGTAGATCAGTAGAATACTTCATAGAGCAGAATACAAGGAGCACTCACTTAACAGAGCTTCCAGGCTACATTCACAAGATGTTCTTGTCCTCCATGGGCATTTCAAATATAACAGCAATAAGGTTTCTTACTGAAACTATTTTGACAAGACAAAACAAATATCTTCATGCTGTAGGATAATCAATTGCCTATGGTAATAACCAGTTTAGAAACTTGACATGAACACCATAGAACTATGATAGTATTATGACATACTGAATGCTCACTAACTAATGAACTTTTACTATTTTCATCACATCAGAAGTTCAAATAATCACATCATGACACGTAGGCCAGAAATGGACAAGAAATTAAAAATGAGCAGCAGAGTCACCAATAAATGAATCAAGCATTCAAAAGGTACCTTTAAAAGTGTGTTATATGCCTCTAACAAGCGATTAGCAGCTGGACCAAATCCATGCAACTGTGGCACCTCCATCATGTGCGTCCAAGGATGAATTTCCTACAATGACAAATAACTTCTGTTATCTAACAACTCAAAATACATGGAGAATGGTAATAAGAAGTAGCAAAAGATATTCATGTAAAGGCTGTTTGTCTGGAATGTATAGGAGATGCATAAGATAGTTACCTTAGTGTATATCATGTTGAAGGATTTAACTGTTTCGAGAAACGATTGCAAATGTTCCCTCAGCTTCAACTCTGTCTCGGCATAGTCTTCATTTGGATTATAATCATACTGAGCAGCAAAAACTGCACTGTTAGCACAAATAGCATACTAAAGAGTACTATCAACAAACTAACATTGTATTGGTATGCATGGAACTTTCAGATAGGAGAGTACAAATTGATTTCAAATAGGAGATTGTTATTAGTGAATAATGATGATATAAAAACGTGAAAACACCAAACATCCCGTGTTTTTAACTCTTTTCTGGAAAATAAATCCACAAAATGCAGATTAGACGGTAAGGGCAAGAATAATATAATCTTGGAGGGCCCTGGGTGATAATATGCTAGGTTTTCTGTGATAATTAGCTTTCCAGTATAAATTTCAAGCTTCAGAAGTAAGGTACGGCAACTATATGGACATAGTTATACATCTGAGGGGTCAGGCCAAATTAGAACAAATATGGAAATAGGAAGGGATTTCTGGAAATCCACATCTCAATATACCTTAGATGCCAGCTCCTGAACCATTTGTTGCAGATTTGACATCTTTTTGGTATACTCAGAGAGCTTCAACTCTAATTCTGCTATGTCAGGCCTGCCAATGAGATTCTAACTCAGTAACAGAGAAAATAAGTGTGGAGGCAACAAAGATTCATACCATTGAAGGAATTATATGGGTACTTGAAATATGTGCCCTCTAAATAATACAATTATTAAGAAATACCAAATCCGCGTACGTACAAGGGGTAAATTGATTGTATTTGGACATCTGCAGGAAAAAGCTTGCACTCCTCTGAAAAAATCTGGGCCTGTTTCTCTGCAATCGAATCCACCAGTTGTACATCCTTCGCCAACTGCTCATCAATACTACAAGGGGAGCAACTTGTTAGGTGCTTCGTGTTTTACATGTCCTTCTATGAGGTTAAGACATTATTTGATACTTTATATATAATAAAATACAGTGTTGGAAAATGTTAAACTGAAAATAGCTACTACCGATTGCCAGAATCTGTCCAATGTTTTTGTATAATCCGAATAGTAAAAGTATACGACCGACAGTAAAGCGTAAGACCAACCTCCACTCTGGATTGTCGGCATAGCAACTAGCTTCCACCAAGTCAACAATTAGACGGAGGAGCTCCACGCGCTCGTCGTAGCTGCCTCTTCCCTGAAACCCCACAAAAGATGGCACCCGCTGAATCTCTGTTTGCGATTCTCACCACACCTCAAGAGATATCGTGTAGCAAAACAAAGCAAATACTCAATAACTGTAGGCCTCTACAGCACAGAGAGCGCATTTCCCTCACCTGAATCGCCTCGGTGTCGACTGAAGGCGTGATACCCAGGAAATTCGCAATCTCCGCCAAATCTGCAGAACCCAAAGCATTCCATCATCATCAGCACAACGCGGAAGCATATCCAGTTCGCTTACAGCGCAGGGGCGAAACGAGTGTAACTAGAACCTTACGCTGGATCCTGCTGTTCTCCTCGTCGCGGTCGAGGCTGTCCCCCTGCCAGTTCTGCTGCGTGAACGGCGATCTGTCGCCCAGGAGCCTCCGGAGCCACAGAACACACAAACGAAACCCTCAATCAATCTCTGAACCGATTAAATCCGCAGAACCCGGGGCCGCGGTACAGCGGAGGACGGAAATGCGGTGGGGGTGCGTACCGGAAGAAGAGCCACTCGAGGAGGCGGTAGCGCTCGACGCCGGCGAAGAGGAGGGACTGCGCCGGGGCGCTGGCCCGCGGGTAGGCCAGCACCGCCAGCTTCCGCTGGATCTCCTCCATCTGCTTCGACGCCATGGGAGCGCTGCTTCGCTCCGCTCGCGGCGCCGGCCGGCCGGTGGTTGTGTTGGGCTGGTGGATCGAGCCGACGGGGAAGGGACAGCCCAACAACGAGCGAGATGACGTCACGATTAGAGCATTTACTTATTTTTCTTCTGCAAACAGAGCTTGGCTCTGCTGGTTAGGTGGAACCAGCCCATCCAGGTTCAAGTCCTAGACTTGACATGGGTGTTTGCATTTACCTGGATTTATTTTAGGATTTAATCGGCGCTATGCTTTCAGTGGTAGTTGACGTGCCCGTCAACAGCGAGATGATACTTCACAACCTCAAGATACGGCCATCCTCGGAGGTGCTCATAGGGTAGGGTGCGGCGTGCTCATTAAGGTGACGTGCATGAAATGGGCTCTCAGACGTGTTTCAAAAAAAACTTATTTTTCTTCTTCTATAAAAACCGAATTATTTTCCGTTTCAAATTTCGAAGGAATGGTCTTCTCCCCACGGAGTGGGACCCACTGGTCAGAGCCTAGGCTCGGAAGGCAACAAGAGTGGGGTCCAAGCAGCCGGGGTGGAAGGGGCTAGCGTGCGAAAAAGTGCGGCTCTGCGCTCGCCACGACGCGGACAGCGGAGGCGAGCGAGGACGCGCGAGCCCAGCTCCCACCACCCATGCCGCCGCCCCACCGCGCCGGCGCGGGCGACGCGAGCGCGTTCTTCGCGGCGACGCTGGTGCTGTGGGCCGTGTCGGTGGGGTTCGAGATCGGGGCGCGGGGCCGGCGCGAGCTGGCGGCCGTGGCGGCCGGCTTCGCCTTCTTCCAGGCCGCCAACACCGCCGTGCGCGCCGCCGTCTCCCGCGACCCGCTCTTCGTCAACACCGCCGTCTCGCTGCTCCACTCCTCCCTCACATCCGCCTCAGGTTCCGGCCCCTCTCTCTCCCCCCTCCCCAAACCCTCGCATTTACTTTCCGCCGCTTTTCCCATTAATGTGCTTTGCTTTGGATTCATCGACTACGAGACGCCGTGCGCTTAATTGACCTCCTTCGTGGTACGAACAAAGTAGCAGCAGCGTTGGCCACTTGGCCTGATTATCCAGTCACTAAACTAGGCGATGCTCGAAGCAATTTGTTGTTCAGTCCTGGACAAAAAAGGGATCATTATGTGCTATTATGTACTCTTTAGTGGTACTAGTTTTGTTGGTTACTGCTTCCTTTTGCTGCAATTGTCTCCATCTGAGCTTTGACTGGCTGAAACTGTGCAAGATTTCTAAAAGCCCATATTGCTTCCTGCCTTTGCTGGTTAGTATGTTGGCTTGTAGGGTTGTCCGGTTTCGACTTCCAAGTAACAAGGCATCTATGCAATGGCCTAGCATGCAACTGCATCAATGCTTGTTTATAGAAAATTGCCAACCCATAAGGACGGTAATCGTAATATAGTGTGTTTAGAGGAGTTCACTAGTCAGGCGGCAAATATTTCCATTTTGTGTGCTAGTTGGGTGGGAAATCAGCACCTAACCTGGATGCAACATTTACACACTAGAGTAGAACAGGAAGAAAGTGTGAGGTACTGTGTTTACCATTTAAAACTTCACCTAGTGTCCTACTGAGATGCTTAGGCAACTTGTTTGCTAACCCGAATTCCTTTCCGCCAAACTGATTTATTTAATGTTTCACCTAATGCTTAATTGAATTCCGTCGTGGTACGAACTTGAGGAAGTAGAAGCGTTGGCCTGATTGTTCAGTCGGTAAACTAGGTGATGCAGTGATGCTTGAGGAAATTTGTTCAGTCCTGGACAAAAAGGGAACATTATGTGATATGTACTCTTTATTGGTAGTTTTTGTTGGTCCTTTTGCTGCAGTTGACTCCATTTGAGCTTTGACTGGTTGAAACTGTGCAAGATTTCTCAAAGCCCATATTACCTTTGCTGGTTAGTATGTTGGCTTGTCGGATTGTCCTGTTCCAACTTCCAAGTAAACGAGGCCACTATGAAATAATCAAATAACCTTGCATGCAACTACATCCATGTTTGTTTGTACAAAATTGCCAACCCATAAGAATTGTGGTGTAAAGTGTGTTTAGAGGAGTTCACTAGTTCAGCGGCGAATATTTCCATTTTATGCACTAGTTGGGTGGTATATCAGCACGTTGTGCCTAAGCACCAACTAGGTAGGTGTAGGATGAATAGATTGGCTAGCTGGAAATGTGTCACCTAGTGCCTGTGCGCCCTCTTTGTGTGCAGTGTGCTAGGCGGCTGGCCTTCAAAACAACCTGGATGCAGCATCTGCACAAACCAGAGTAGAAAAGAAAGACAGAGTATGTATTGGGTTTGTCAACCCGAATTCACCTAGGGTACTACCGAGATGCTTAGGCAACTAGTTTGCAAGCCTTTGTTCCTGTTTGTCAAACTAATTTATTTAATGTTTCACTGTGAATGTTGATGAATGACTTAGAATCTTGTATTCTACTAATTTATGTATCAAGATAGTTTGTGATAGTACTTCTCAACACTTCTTGATCATTTACGAGTATTCGTACCATGGAAGTTTTTAGTACTGTAACATGAAAATACTAAAGACCAGCTTTAAAATAGTGAGTACATTGTTTCGTGGAAATACTCAATGTCAGGTAAAACAAAGTGAGCATAATTTACCATGGAAATATTAAATGTCAGCTAAAAAAGTAGGTCTCGCCGGGATTCGAACCCAGGTCGCCAGATTCAAAGTCTGGAGTGCTAACCACTACACTACGAAACCATTTGATGTGTGTAGTCCATTGATAGTCTTATTTCTGTCTTTTCCTATAGACAGACAGATTAATCGATTCGCAAACAAGTGGATGCTTGATGCAATATGTTCGGTCCTGGACAAAAGGGAGCAGCCTGGTTTGTCATTTGTGTGCTCTTTAGTGCTATTTTTGTTGGTTACTGCTTCCTTATGATGGTGACAATTGTCTCCATTCGAACTTTGACTGGTTGAAATTATGCAAGATTTCTCAATGCCCATACTAGTTGCTGCCTTTTGGGTGTTGGCCAGTTCCAACTTCCATGCGATGTGGCAACCATGCAGTGGCCTTGCATGCAAACACTTAATTGACTTCCGTCATGGTACAAACTTGAGGAAGTAGAAGAATTGGCCTGATTATCCAGTCGGTAAACTAGGCGATGCTTGAACCAATTTGTTCAGCCCTGGACAAAAGGGAACATTAGTGCTACTATGTACTCCCTCCCCAAATTTGTTCAGTCCTGGACAAAAAGGGAACATTATGTGCTATGTACTCTTTAGTTGTAGTTTTTGTTGGTCCTTTTGCTGCAATTGTCTCCATTTGAGCTTTGACTGGTTTAAACTGTGCAAGATTTCTCAAAGCCCATATTACTTGCTGCCTTTGCTGGTTAGTATGTTGGCTTGTCGGGTTGTCCTGTTCCAACTTCCAAGTAAACGAAATAACCTTGCATGCAACTACATCCATGTTTGTTTGTACAAAATTGCCAAACCATAAGAATTGTGGTGTAAAGTGTGTTTAGAGGAGTTCACTAGTTCGGCGGCGAATATTTCCACTTTATGCACTAGTTGGGTGGTGTATCAGCACGTTGTGCCTAAGCACCAATTGGGTAGGCGTAGGATGAATAGATTGGCTAGCTGGAAATGTGTCACCTAGTGCCTGGGCGCCCTCTTTGTGTGCAGTGTGCTAGGCGGCTGGCCTTCAGAACAACCTGGATGCAGCATCTGCACAAACTAGAGTAGAAAAGAAAGACAGAGTACGCATCGTGTTCACTGTTTAGAATTTCACCTAGGGTACTACCGAGATGCTTAATTGCTTAGGCAACTAGTTTGCAAGCCTGAGTTCCTTTTTGTCAAACTAATAATTTAATGTTTCGCTGTGAATGTTGATGAATGACTTAGAATCTTGTATTGTACTCATTTATGTATCAGGATAGTTTGTGATAGTACTTCTCAACACTTCTTGATCATTTACGAGTATTCGTACCATGGAAGTTTTGAGTACTGTAACATGAAAATACTAAAGACCAGCTTTAAAATAGTGAGTACATTGTTTCGTGGAAATACTCAATGTCAGGTAAAACAAAGTGAGCACATTTTACCATGGAAATATTAAATGTCAGCTAAAAAGTAGGTCTCGCCGGGATTCGAACCCAGGTCGCCAGATTCAAAGTCTGGAGTGCTAACCACTACACTACGAAACCATTTGATGTGTGTAGTCCATTGATAGTCTTATTTCTGTCTTTCCCTAGACAGACAGATTGATCGGTTTGCAAACAAGTGGATGCTTGATGCAATATGTTCGGTCCTGGACAAAAGGGAGCAGCCTGGTTTGTCATTTGTGTGCTCTTTAGTGCTATTTTTGTTGGTTACTGCTTCCTCATGATGGTGACAATTGTCTCCATTCGAACTTTGACTGGTTGAAATTATGCAAGATTTCTCAATGCCCATACTAGTTGCTGCCTTTTGGGGGTTGGCCAGTTCCAACTTCCATGTGATGTGGCAACCATGCAGTGGCCTTGCATGCAAACAGTTAATTGACTTCCGTCATGGTACAAACTTGAGGAAGTAGAAGCATTGGCGTGATTGTCCAGTTGGTAAACTATGCGATGCTCGAACCAATTTGTTCAGCCCTGGACAAAAGGGAACATTAGTGCTACTATGTACTCCCTCCCCAAATTTGTTCAGTCCTGGACAAAAAGGGAACATTATGTGCTATGTACTCTTTAGTGGTAGTTTTTGTTGGTCCTTTTGCTGCAATTGTCTCCATTTGAGCTTTGACTGGTTTAAATTGTGCAAGATTTCTCAAAGCCCATATTGCTTGCTGCCTTTGCTGGTTAGTATGTTGGCTTGTCGGGTTGTCCTGTTCCAACTTCCAAGTAAACCAGGCAACTATGAAATAACCTTGCATGCAATTACATCCATGTTTGTTTGTACAAAATTGCCAACCCATAAGAATTGTGTTGTAAAGTGTGTTTAGAGGAGTTCACTAGTTCGGCGCCGAATATTTCCATTTTATGCACTAGTTGGGTGGTATATCAGCACGTTGTGCCTAAGCACCAATTAGGTTGGCATAGGATGAATAGATTGGCTAGCTGGAAATGTGGCACCTAGTGCCTGGGCGCCCTCTATGTGTGCAGTGTGCTAGGCGGCTGGCCTTCAGAACAACCTGGATGCAGCATCTGCACAAATCAGAGTAGAAAAGAAAGAAAGACTATGTATTGTGTTCACCGTTTAGAATTTCACCTAGGGTACTACCGAGATGCTTAGGCAACTAGTTTGCAAGCCTGAGTTCCTGTTTGTCAAACTAATTTATTTAATGTTTCACTGTGAATGTTGATGAATGACTTAGAATCTTGTATTCTACTCATTTACGTATCAAGATAGTTTGTGATAGCACTTCTCAACACTTCTTTATCACTTCCGAGTATTTGTACCATGGAAGTTTTGAGTAGTGTAGCATGAAAATACTAAAGATCAGCTTTGAAATAGTGAGTACATTGTGTAGTGGAAATACTCAATATCAGGTAAAACAACGTGAGAACATTATACCATGGAAATACTAAATGTCAGCTAAAAAAGTAGGTCTCGCCGGGATTCGAACCCAGGTCGCCAGATTCAAAGTCTGGAGTGCTAACCACTACACTACGAAACCATTTGATGTGTGTAGTCCATTGATATTCTTATTTCTGTCTTTTCCCCTGGACAGACAGATTAATCGGATTACAAACAAGTGGATGCTTGGTGCAATTTGTTCGGTCCTGGAAAAAAGGGAGCAGCCTGGTTTGTCATTTGTGTGGTCTTTAGTGTTACTTTTGTTGGTTACTGCTTCCTTATGATGGTGACAATTGTCTCCATTCGAACTTTGACTGGTTGAAATTATGCAAGATTTCTCAACGCCCATACTAGTAGCTGCCTTGCTGGTTAGTTTGCTGCCTTTTGGGTGTTGGCCAGTTCCAACTTCCATGTAATGTGGCAACGATGCAGTGGCCTTGCATGCAAACACTTAATTGACTTCCTTCATGGTACGTACTTGAGGAAGTAGAAGCATTGACCTGATTATCCAGTCTGTAAACTAGGTGATGCTTGAAGCAATTTGTTCAGCCCTGGACAAAAGGAGAAATTAGTGCTAATATGTACTCCTTCCTTCCCAAATTATGATGCATATTAGTTTAAGTCAAAGTCAAACTTTGTAAACTTTGATCAAATGCATAGAAAATAATATCAACATCTACAAGAGCCATCATGAAATATGTTTTCATATTATATGGATTTGATATTATGAAAGTTAAGATACTTTCATATATAGTTAGTCAAACTTTGTAAAGTAAAGTTTGACTTTAACCAAAACTAATATGCATCCCAAATTGGGAAGGAGGGAGCACTCTTTAGTGGTAGTTTAGTTAGTTACTGCTTCCTTTTGCTGCAATTGTCTCCATTCGAGCTGTGACTGGTTGAAACGGTAAGATTTCTCAAAGCCCATATTGCTTGCTGAGTATGTTGGCTTGTAGGGTTGTCCGATTCCAACTTCCAAGTGATGAGGCAACTGTGCAATGACCTTGCATGCAACTACATCCATGTTTAAGATGCTTAGACAACTTGTTTGCAAGTCCGAATTCCTTTTTGTCAAACTAATTTATTTAATTATTCACCATGAATGTAAATTCTTGTTGATTCACCTGCAATCTTGTATTGTACTGATTTATGTATCAACATAGTTCGTAAACATTAACTTTTCAACACTTCTTATTCACTTATGAGTGCTTGTACCCTGCATGTTTTGAGAACATTGTAGCATGAAAATACTAAATATCAGCTTCAAAATGTGAGTACATAGTACCATGGAAATACTAAATGCCAGATAAAACAATATTCTACTAATTTACTATGGAAACATTCAATGTTAGCTAAAAAGTAGGTCTCGCCGGGATTCGAACCCAGGTCGCCAGATTCAAAGTCTGGAGTGCTAACCACTACACTACGAAACCATTTGATGTGTATGGTCCATTGATGTCCTTATTTCTGTCTTTTCCTTAGACAGACAGATTAGTCAGTCCGTCATCTAGGCCACACTTGATGCGATTTGTTGGCTCCTGAACAAAAGGGAGCAGCATGGTTTATGTGCTCTATTTTTGTTAGTTACTGCTTCCTTATTGTGATGACAGTTGTCTCCATTTGAGGTTTGATTGGTTGAAATTGTGCAAGAATTCTCTGCCTTGCTGGTTAGTTCATTGCCTTCTAGCCTTCTAAGGGTCTGTCCTGATCCAACTTCCAAGTAATGTGGCAACCATTCAGTGGCCTTGCATGCAAATACTTCTCTCTTTGTATACAAAATGGAAACTAAGAAACAATGGTACTGTTGTAAAGTATGTTTAGAGGATTTTCACTAGTTGGGTGGCAAATTTTCCATTTTCTGCAGTATTTGGGCGGCAAATTAGCACCTAGTGCCTAACCACCAATTAGGTGTGCCCAGAATGGATAAATAGTCTATCCGTAAACGTGTCGGCTAGTGCCTGTGTGCTGTCTGTGTGTCCAGTGTGCTAGCTAGTCGGCTGGCCTTTAGAACAACCTGGATGCAGCATTTGCGCAACCTAAGGTAGAAAAGGAAGAAAGTGCACGCATTATGTTTACCTTTTAAAACTTCACCTAGTGTACTACCAAGATGCTTATCCAACTTGATTGCAAGCCTGAATTCCTTTTTATCAAACTAATCTATATAATGTTTCAACGTGAATGTTGTTAATTCCTTCGCAATCTTGTATTATACTCATTTATGTATCAAGCTAATTTGTAACATGTACTTGTCAACACCTCCTTTTCACTTATAAGTTTGTACCGGGAAGTTTTGAGTACATTCTAACATGGAAATTCTGAATACGAGCTTATAAAAGGCGAGTATGTCTTACCATGAAAATACCAAATGTCAGGTAAAACAATATGAGTGCATGTTACCATGGAAACATTCAGTGTCAGCTAAAAAAGTAGGTCTCGCCGGGATTCGAACCCAGGTCGCCAGATTCAAAGTCTGGAGTGCTAACCACTACACTACGAAACCATTGGATGTGTGTGGTCCACTGATGGCCTTATTTCTGTCTTTTCCCTAGACAGACAGATTAATCAGTCCGTCATCTAGGTAAAGGCATGATGCAATTTGTTGGTTCCTGAACAAAAAGGGAGCATCATGGTTTATGTGCGCTTTATTGTTATTTGTTAGTTACTGCTTCCTTATGGTGATGACAGCTGTCTCCATTTGAGCTTTGATTGTGAAATTGTGCAAGATTTCTCTGCCATGCTGGTTAGTTTGTTGCCTTCTAGCCTTCTAAGGTGTTGTCCAGATCCAACTTCCAAGTAATGTGGCAACCATGCAGTGGCCTTGCATACAAATACTTCTGTCTTTATATACAAAATGACAACTATGAAAGAATGATAGTGTTGTAAAGTATGTTTAGAGGATTTCACTAGTTTGGCGGCAAGTTCTCCATTTTCTGCAGTATTTGGGCGGTAAGTTAGCACATAGGGCCTAACCACCACTTAGGTGGGCCTAGAATGGATAAATAGTCTAGCTGTAAATGTGTCACCTAGTGCCTGCGTGCTATCGTGTGCTGGCCTTTAGAACAAGTAAACAACCCAGATGCAGCATTTGCGCGGACTAGGGTAGGAAAGGAAGAAAGTGGGTGTTTGTGTTTTGCCTTTCAAAACTTCACCTAGTTTACTACCCGACATGCTTAGGCAACTTGATTGCAAGCCCGAATTCTTCTTTATCAAACTAATTTGTATAATGTTTCACTGTGAATGTTGTTGATTACACTGTAATATTGTGTTACACTCATTTATGTATCAAGCTACTTCTTTTTTAATCATAAGTTTGTACCAGAAAGTTTCGATTACATTTTAGCATGGAAATTCTAAATATGAGCTTAAAAAATATGAGTACATAATGCAATGGAAATACCAAATGTCAGGTAGTAAAACAATATGAGTACATGTTACCATGGAAACATTCAATGCCAGCTCAAAAAGTAGGTCTCGCCGGGATTCGAACCCAGGTCGCCAGATTCAAAGTCTGGAGTGCTAACCACTACACTACGAAACCATTTGATGCTTGTAGTCCATTGATGCCCTTATTTTTGTCTTTCCCCTAGACAGAGAGATGAATCAGTCCGACATTCTAGGTGATGCTTGATGCAATTTTTTCGGTCCTGTACAAAAGGGAGCAGCATGGTCTATGTGCTCTTTATTGTTTTTTTTTGTTAGTAACTGCGTCCTTATGATGATGAAAATTGTCTCCATATGATGATGAAAACTGCGTCCTTATACTGATTGCTGCCTTGCTGGTTAGTTTGTTGCCTTCAAGGGGGTTGTCCAGTTCCAATTACCAAGTAATGTGACAAGCATGCAGTGACCTTATATGCAGCTACTTCTATGTTTGTATACAAAGCGGACTATAAAAGAATAGTGATACTGTAAAGTTTGTTTGAGGTGTTCATTAGTTGGCGCCAATTATTTCCATTTTCTGCGCTAGTTGGGTGGCAAATCAGCACTTAATGCCTAACTACCTATTGGTGGGCCTAGGATGGATAGATTTGCTAGTCGGAAATGTGTCATCTAGTGCCTGGGCATCGTCTATGTATGCAGTGTGCTACGCGGCTAGCCTTCAGAACAACCTGGATGCAGCATTTGCACAGACTAGAGTAGAAAAGGAAGAAAGTGTATGAATTGTGTTTAGTGTTTAAAACTTCACCTAGTGTACAACCTAGATGCTTAGGCAACTTGTTTGCAAGCTTGAATTCCTTGTTGTTAACCATATTTATTTGGTGTTTCACTGTCAGTGCTGTTAACTGCTGTCTATTCACTTACTACATTGTATTATACTCACATATGTATCAAGATAGTTTGTAATATCCACTTTTCAACACTTTTTTTTCACCTATGAATATTTGTACTGTGGAAATTTTGAGTACATTGAAGCATGGAAAAACTAAATATTAGCTTAAAAAACGTGAGTACACTGTATGGAAATACTAATGTCAGACGAAACAATGTGAGATTAGATGTCAGCTCAAAAAGTAGGTCTCGCCGGGATTCGAACCCAGGTCGCCAGATTCAAAGTCTGGAGTGCTAACCACTACACTACGAAACCATTTGATGCTTGTAGTCCATTGATGGCCTTATTTTTGTCTTTCCCCTAGACAGAGAGATAAATCAGTCCGACATTCTAGGTGATGCTTGATGTAATTTGTTTGGTCCTGGACAAAAGGCAGCAGCATGGTTTCTGTGCTCTTTAGTGTTTTTTTTTGTTACTTAATTCTGACAATTGTCTCCATTTGAGCTTTGACTGGTTGAAATTGTGCAAGATATCACAAAGCCCATGTTGCCTTTCTAGGGGTTATCCAGGGGTTATCCAGTTCCAATTTCCAAGTAATGTGGCAATCATGTAGTGTTCTTTCATGCAATTGCTCCCACCGTTTTTTATCAATTTGCGTTCTGGATTTAGTCAAAGTCAATATGTGTAAAGTTTGGACTTTTGGTTGCGTTGGCTAGTGCATAAAGCTTGACAAGAATATAGGAATAAATATCAACATCCATAAGTACCAAAAGCATATGAAAATATACTTTATGGTGATTCTAATACCATAGATTTTATATTGTAGATGTTGATATTTTTTCCTAAATATTTGGTAAAGAACTTTACAAAGTTTGACTTTGACTAAATAAAAAGTGGGAGTACTTTATGTTTTTATACACAACGGACAACTATAAGAGGATGGTAATGCTGTAAAGTCTGTTTTATAGAAATTAGATAGTTGGTGGCAAATATTTCCATTTTGTGCGTTAGTTGGGTGGCAAATCAGCACTTATTGCCTAACCACCAATTAGGTGGGCCGAGGATCGATAAATTGGCTAGTTGTAAATATGTCACCTAGTGCCTGGGTGCCGTCTCTGTGTGCAGTGTGCTAGGCAGCTGGCCTTTAGAACAACCTGGATGCAACATTTGCACAGACTAGAGTAGAAAAGGAAGAAAGTGTATGTATTGTGTTTACTATTTAAAACTTCACCTAGTGTACTACCTAGATGCTTAGGCAACTTTTTTGCAAGCCTGCATTCCCTTGGTCAAACTATAGTTTATTTTGTGGTTCATCGTGAATGTTGCTAAATTTGTTGATTCACTTACTATCTCGTATTATACTCATATATGTATTAAGATAGTTTGCAATATCCACTTTTCAACACTTTTCACTTATGATAGTACCGTAGTGTCTTCAAAGGCACACGCCCCTCTGTCACCAATCTGATGATCAAGATCAAGGAAGAAGCGTCCCTCTGGGCTCAAGCCGGTGCCTTAGGCCTTCGTGATGCCCTGCCGACGACATGGGATGCACATTAGGGCCACTTTTAAACTCCATATAACCATGGTTTTTGAGTCGCCGAGTCAAGTCAAGTCGCCGAGGCTGCGACTCAGTGTATAGTCGACCAAAGTCGCTGTATAGTCGCCATAAGTCGCTGTATAGTCGCGAGTCGCCGTGATTTTTGGAAAACGACTCGGCGACTATACAGCGACTATTCAGCGACTCAAAAACCATGCATATAACCCACATCCCAGGAGGCTTGTAAAAAACCCCATCTTTTCAATGAAATGAGACGCAAAGGTCCTTTCTGTTTTCTCGAAAAAAATAGCACCGTGGAAGTTTTGACTACATTGTAGCATGGAATACTAAATATCAGCTTGAAAATGTGAGTGCATTGTACCATATGGAAATACTAATGCAGGTGAAACAGTGTGAGTATGGTTTTCATAAAAATACTAAATGTCAGCTAAAAAAGTAGGTCTCGCCGGGATTCGAACCCAGGTCGCCAGATTCAAAGTCTGGAGTGCTAACCACTACACTACGAAACCATTTGATGTGTGTTATCCTTTGATGGCCTCATTTCTGTCTTTTCCTCTAGACAGACAGATTAATCAATCTCATCTAGGTGATGCTTGATGCAAATTGTTCAGTCCTGGAAAAAAGGGAGCAGCATGGTTCATGTGCTCCTTATTGTTTTTTTTTTTTGTTAGATACTGCTTCCTTATGGTGATGACAATTGTCTCCATTTGAGCTTTGATTGGTTGAAATTGTGCAAGACATCTCATAGCTTATACTGCTTGATGCCTTGCTGGTTAGTTTGTTACCTTGTAGGGGTTGTCCAGTTCCAACTTTGAAGTAATGTGGGAACCATGCAATGGCATTGTATGCAAATAATTTTTTTCTATACAAAATGACAACTGTAAGCGAATGGTAGTGTTGTAAAGTCTGTTTAGAGGAATTCACTAGCTGGGCGGCAAATGATAATGCCACCTAGTGCCTGGGTGATGTCGATGTGTACAGCTTGCTAGTCGGTTGGCGTTTAGAACACTTGCTGTCTTACAATGTTTTTTTTTCCATACCACTTATTGGAACGTAATTGTTACCACCAGTATGGATGTCACAAAAATTGGCAATTGCTAAACAAAAGTTTGATAGAAAGGAAAATTTTATGTCCTAGATGGTCAGATTTATGCCATTAGATGTGTTGCTCTTTCTGTGTGTGGAATAGCTTGTAGGTCTCCTACATATTCTCGAAAATATACTGTATTTTGGTAAGCATTTTCAATCATCAATTTGTTCCATCAATGCTTACCGTATGTTATTTAATTCGTAGGCTTACTTTTTTATTAGCTTTATCTTGTCTATGCTCATTCCTAGCTTTATTTGCAGTTATCTTTGTTCTTTTGTGTCGATGGCGTGCTAAGGGCCTTGAGAGCATGTTTGAGCATGAAGAATTAGCTGGTCGCAGTTGGCTTGGAGCATATTCTGCTCTGTGCTTTTCATGTGGCTACTTTGCTTATGACCAATTGGATATGCTCCGGTACCGTCTGTACAATGGATGGATCCCTGGAATTCTCATGCATCACCTTATTCTGCTCATTTGCTTTACACTAGCTCTATATCGGAATGTGACAATCAACTACCTAATTCTCACACTTTTATGCGAGGTACATACATCTCTTCTCATTCGTCCTGGCATCTAATCTTGTTGACAAAGTTGGTTTATATGGTCACTTTAAGTAATCTTTTATCCCATCATTTATCATGGGTTGACTGTTTGCCCAGTTGTCACTTGTCAGTAGAGGAACAAGTTTAAGAGAGAATCTTTCCTTGAACTTGTAAGTCATTGCACCCAAAATGTGAACGATGGACCATCTTACTAGCCCGTGATGTAAATTAATGGCACTAGCATTGCGTTTCCAACTCAGGATTGTGAGCTGCTGTCACAAGTGTCCATAGTCAGTAGATAGCCACATTAATAAGTGTAGCCCCAAAATTTATTGCAGACGTATTGCCGTAATGATGGTACAAAGAGAACATAGAGAAGACATTTCACTTTATCTGTATCATTTGCTACATAAAATATGGTCGGTCCATTCAGTACGACCTTGAAGGTTAACTATTTTGATTGACCAGCTGGGCTTAGCTAGTGCCGTTGCAGTTGCTTCTTCGTGTTGAGACATCCAACTTTACTAGGGATGTGGAAGTGGGACAAGTGGGATATGGATAATAAAATCTAGACATATTAAGAAGGAAAGAAAGTCAAAAGTAGCCAAATGAAGGTCAAATCTACATTTCTCACTTCTGCATCCTTGTACCTAGAATCCAATATTAGTTGAGTACTTGTACGTATATGTGTTTCACATTGCTAGAATAAAATATTGATATCTTATTTTATGGATAAAATATTGATGTATGAAAACGAGTAGTTTAGTTCAGTCTCCACCGTAAGCAGTGAGGAAGGTTTATATTCAGTTTCAGTGACTAATCCAAAATTAGTAACTATATGTAGACAATTTGACAAAGCTTATGACTGCAGATGCACTCCATATTTTTGCACATAAGGAAATTGAGGAGAATGGCTGGATTTCGTGATTTCAGCAGAAAAATGGTGAAACTGGAATGGATACTCAACTGGACCACCTTTGTGACAGCAAGGGTGATCAGCCACATATTGATTACATACAAACTGATCACTGATGCACACAAGTTTGATAAGGGCATTGAGCTTCCATTAGCTCTTTTTGGTATGGCAGGAATGAATGTGCTCAATGTATCTTTAGGGCTTGATCTAATTAAAGCATTCGCACGAGAGAGAAACCAGCAGAGGCATCAGGACTGAATGTGCCTTTCTTCATAGTGGTGTACTGTAAATTTTGGCAAGGTTATAGTCACACAGATGTAAATCGGAAGACAGAGGTATGTTTAAGTGTTGTTAGCCTCTAGGCTTTCTCGTGACGAGCCATGTATGTTTATGTATGTTGAATTTGTATCAAGATGTCTTCAAAGTTGTCGCCATTAGTGGACATTACATCATGACTTAACCCATACAAAACCGAGATGCAGCATTTGCACAGACTAGAGTAGGAAAGGAAGAAAGTGTATGTATTGTGTTCGTTTAAAACTTCACCTAGTGTACTACAGAGATGCTTTGGCAGCTTGTTAGCAAGCTTAAATTTAATTTCCTTTTGTCAAAGTTATTTATTTTCAGGTTTGATAGTGCATGTTGTTAATTGCTGTTGATTCCATTCGCAATTTTTTTTTGCTGTTGATTCACTTACACTCGTGTATTCTACACATGTATCGAGTGTATTGTGGAAATTTTGAGTCATTCCAGTATAGCAGCTTAACAAAAATGCGTGCACGGTACCATGGATTTGGCAAAACAATGCCAGTCATTCCAGTATATCAGCTTAACAAAAATGCGTGCACAGAGTACCATGGATTTGGCAAAACAATGCTAGTCCATTTTACCATGGAAACACTATGTTATGACAGAGTCATTCCAGTATATCAGCTTAACAAAAATGCGTGCACAGTACCATGGATTTTGGCAAAACAATGCTAGTCCATTTTATCATGGAAACACTATGTCAGCTAAAAAGTAGGTCTCGCCGGGATTCGAACCCAGGTCGATGCTAGTCCATTTTACCATGGAAACACTATGTTATGACAGAGTCATTCCAGTATATCAGCTTAACAAAAATGCGTGCACAGTACCATGGATTTTGGCAAAACAATGCTAGTCCATTTTATCATGGAAACACTATGTCAGCTAAAAAGTAGGTCTCGCCGGGATTCGAACCCAGGTCGCCAGATTCAAAGTCTGGAGTGCTAACCACTACACTACGAAACCAATTGATGGCTATGTCTTGATGACCCAGTATATATTTTATGTATGGTCAATCTGTATTACATTATCTGCCTCGCTGATATTAGTAGATATTACATGATGGCTTTTTTTTTTTACTTCCCATACAAATTCTGGATGCAGCATTTGCACTGACTAGTAGAGTAGAAATGGAAGTAAGTGTATGTATCATTTGCTTAGGCAATGAAGATGTGCTTGGGCAACTTTGCAAGTCTGAATTCTATTTTGTCAAACTAATTTGTTTAAGGTTTGATCGTCAATGTTGTTATTTGTCGTTGTTTCACTCACAATCTTGCCTGTATCTCGATAGTTTTGTGATGTGTACTTTTCCACAATCTTGCATGTATCGCGATAGTTTTGTGATGTGTACTTTTCCACACATCTTTTCCGCGATAGTTTTGTGATGTGTACTTTTCCACACATTTTTTCCACTTGTGAGCATGTGTATCGTGGAAGTTGTGAGTACGTTCTTTCTTACCATGAACTGTCAGCTAAAATAGGTCTTGCCAGGATTCGAACCCAGTATCAGGTAAAACCAATGCAGTGTCAGCTAAAAAATTAGGTCTCGCCGGGATTCGAACCCAGGTCGCCAGATTCAAAGTCTGGAGTGCTAACCACTACACTACGAAACCACTTGATGTTAGTTTTCTATTTACACTATTATTATTTTTGTGAATCTTCCAAGACAGCTAGGATGGTGTTCCTTCTGGTGTCTGACTCCGATTAAATTTATTCCTTTTTTTTGGGTTTTCCCTCCGTTTGCCATTTCGCAGCTAAATGGACAGAATATCTGATGAACACGTTGCGCTTATTATTATTATTATTATTATTATTATTATTATTGTTACAATATTATAGTATGATTCTTTCAATACATTTTAGCCAAAAGCTCCATGGCGCAGGTATCATAATTTTGCCTCATTGAGTTGCTATTAGGTGTTTGCTTGGTGTTTTTCTTCCTATATTAATTTTGATAATATATGTTATTGCATTTTACAACTGTTGAAAAGAGGTGTAACGAGGCAACCATCGGACAACAAAATTTATCTAGCTCCAATAGTATTAGGAAGCAATAGACCTCTTACCATTTTATTTAAACTTATATAGAGTTCTCTATTGCTAGTTTGGCTGGAATTATATAAATATCTTTTTTTTCATCAAACTTTAGATTTCCATTCGAGTTTTTTTTTTGGCTCAGTTCTATGCCCATGTGCAATTAATGGGATGATGTCTTATATATGTATGCTTCTGATTCCTACTTGGACCTAATTGGATTAACATATAAACTTATTCTTAATGTGAAATAACCCCTCAAAATAATGAAGAGACACAACATTGACTGTTCTGGGAGGAATACACACCACCACAACTTCCATAGAATTACAAAATTATCACAAATGTTGTACCCTATATATATTAATGTCAAACACAAAAGATAATGCAACTTTATGTTAAAAATCCAATAAGATTAAAACAATTGTTTGGAATTAGCAAAGACATAAAATAAGTCCGAGACAAAAGCTTGGCTATATGTTAGCGCCACACTTCCTATGGCCGGCTCACTCTTGTATCCGACAACAAATATATTTTGGATCAGTCACCACAATTACTCTTTGCCACCCCCTTTGTTTGAGGTCATCGCACGCAACCATCGTCTACACTTCCCCGACTATTTCTCCCTCATTCGACGATGTCGTGATAGAGGTAATGTTGTCCTCACCACTCACCTACGACTGAGGTGAAGTCACAATGTCACCATGACGGGCGTGAAGAGTTGGAGCATTAGTTCATTAGAGTGAGTTACGGGAAATTTCGGAGGTGCAAAATTCGTTATGTTTCCCGAAAAGAATTACTTGAGCATTGGACGGAAGTTCCTATGCGAGCAATGGTAGCCACTACACTCGCATGCCACTTCACTAAAAGGCAACGTGGCACACAACAAATTACAGTGTACTAGTAGCTTAACACAGAAGTCTTCTTGAGTGATGTGTGGAAATTCCTGTACATGCTAGCCATACACCTTACTTCACTACAAGCCTTTCTTCGTGCGGGGACAGTTCACTACAAGCCAACGATAGTATAGTGACAAATGACAATGTACCTAGCCTTAGACACGGGTTGCACCCTGACACTTTTTTTTTCATTGAAAGGAGTAGAGAAAAACATTTTACAACGATAACACTGTGGCATTCCGAAACGATGCTGTTGAAGAACACCTTTAGGAAACAAAAGGTAGATCCGGAAAACCAGATCGGGCAATGAATGTACTCCACAAGCCTCCCGCGGCGCCAAGAAGCACCGTGAGACCAAAAGAAAAGATTGAGAGACACTATTTCATGCGCCAACAACACCACCACTTCGCCACTGTTAGCCTGACACCTAAATCGATCCCTCCCAAAGCTAGGGCGACCAAAACTACACTGGCAACCCTAGACTGGTGTTTCCTCCACCCTTCTGATGCCGAAAGGCACCCCTAGGTGAGGGGAACCGACGGTAAAAGCACACAAGGAGCCCAAGCTTTATGTTGCAAGAGGTGTGGGAAAGACGGACCGTTTTCTAGTCTGTTCTTGCCGGTGAACAAAGAGGAGATACGACATTGAATGTGCTTGAAAGAAGACACCATCACTACATGCATAGATTTACAAAAGCAACACGAATTTTAGGGCCGATATATACTTGCAAGGCCAAACACCTAAGATAGTGCAATTTTGTGTTGAAAAGTCTACTTGGATCGCAAAATAAAACTAACAAGTTGTCTCGAATTAGCAAAGGTATAAGAGAATAAGCACATGACAAAAGCTTGGATACATATTTGGGCCGCCCCCCTATGACCGGGTCACCCGTTTTCCTTTTCTCCGACAAGTCGGTTATGTTGGATCTGTTGCCATAACCACCTTTTGCTACCCTCTTCTTTGAGGTTGTCGACTTACCCGCCACCACCATTTAACGTTTCCTGACTAATCTAGGACCGAAGGAGCGCTTAACTCTCTCTCTCTCTCTCTCCCCCCCCACTACCTACGATGCCACGATTGAGGCAATGTCGTCGTCGGCACTCATCTATGGCTGAGGCGATGCCACAATGACACCATGAGAAGAGTTGGAGCATGAGTTCGTTAGACCGGGGAATTGCGGAGGTGAAAATTTCGGTCTGTCTCCGCCCAAAAAAGAATTAATTGTGCGATGGACGGCAGTTCCTATACGAGCTCGTAGCCATACCACTCTCAGTCCACTTCAATACACTCCACTCCAACGTGGTACACAACAAATTACAATGTACTAGTAGCCTTACACATGCGTGGCACCGCTGCAGCCTGGCCCTGTGGCACTTTTCCGTGAGGCGAGCGTACCAACCACCTCCGCTCAGTCAGCTCGACCGTGCGGCCGGAGATCGATCGCAGGAACCGTATCAGCTCCGAGCCCCGTGCACCACCCGCCATTGGTCGGATCCGGCTAGACGTGGTCTCTCCGCTGCCCTTCGCGCACCCTATCCTCGCCGCGCCACACGTACGATCCTCCGACCCATGCCAATGCCATCTCATAAAAACTGGACGCGCGGCAGCAGAGCAAAGTCCCCCAGAGCACCCCACAGCCACAGACGCACGAAGCGATATCACGAGTGAGCGAGTGAGTGCCTAGGCGGCCATGGCAGCACAGTCGATGCTCATGTCCGGCGTCAGCGGCGTGGCCTCCGGCAGGAGCCTCCTGCAGGCCGCTCGCCCGGCCGCGACGCCATTCTCGCGGCTCGCGCTATCTTCGTCGCCGTCCTACTACAAGCACATGCCGTCCCTCTCCGTTAGGACCATGGCCCTCTTCGGCAAGTCCAAGACCAAGGCCGCGCCGGCCAAGAAGGTCCGCACCAATGCAGCTCTATGTTTCTTTCCCCTCCTCTAGCTAGCTGTGGTGGTATATAACTGACGAAGATGGTACGTACGTGTTGTTTGCTCAGGTCGCTGCGCCCAAGCCCAAGACCGAGGACGGCATCTTCGGCACCTCCGGCGGGATCGGGTTCACCAAGGAGAACGAGCTCTTCGTCGGCCGTGTTGCCATGATTGGCTTTGCCGTGAGTACTTCGCAACCGGCCATGTTTTCTTCACACGCATGTTTTGTTACTTGATGTGTAGATACGATACCAAGCGTATAGATGGAATTAATACGCCTTTTTTTGCAATTAAAAAACAATAGCTATAAATTCTCATATAAAAAAGAACTAGGAAAACCCGAATCTGTTTTTCTAAGGCAATTTACAATGGTGCAAATTAGTAGTAAATATGCCGCGTATGTTAGTCTTAAGGGGCGAAGGTTTCTCATCTAAAAGAGGGGCGAACCGCCACGTGTGATGAGGATGAGGAACAAGACAGTGCCGAAAAAGAACAAAAGCTCGCTAGTGTCGGATATGCTGGGTAAGGCCGGTGCCACTCCAAGCATAGATGGATGCTGGGGACACCGACGCCCCGCCTTGTTGCGGGTGCGGGTGCGGGCGCGTCAATAGGAAGAGATGGTGGTGCCAAGAACTAAGTAGAGAAATGAGAAGCAGTAGGGATGGGCGGGAGATATATCTATAAACTGGGAGGATAAAAAGGAAGGACAAAGAGACAAGAAGACGGAGGAGGAACAAAGTGTGCAACCAAAGGCGGTGTTCGCTCCTTTAAAAAAAATAGGGTGAACATTCGTGCCCGGTCTAGTTTGTGCACTACTACTGTGAAAAATACCGGCGTAGTACCACAAAATTGTGTTAGGAAACTTACTAGCTTTTTTTTTTTGAAATAGTTCATTAATCTGTAATACTTATGTTTTAAATTTTTGGTAGTACCTTAGTATAAATATGTGAAGTGAAAAGTGGGCAACTTTAGTAAAACATTGCACCATGGTCCATGTCTAATTTTAGCCATCCTAAATCATATATGGAGTAGAGATGATTGTGGTTGAACTCTATAATCTATAATACAGACAAAGACTTACACTTAGGGAAAAGTTGTGTGTAAACAACAGTGAAATAGTGAAATTTGATTGTTAAAGCAGAACAATCATGTAAAGTATGGAAACTTCTGAGCGACTTTGGCCTGGTACCTTAACTGTTCATATCTGCAGGCATCGATATTGGGAGAGGCTATCACCGGCAAGGGCATTCTGTCCCAGCTGAACCTTGAGACCGGTATCCCGATTTACGAGGCGGAGCCCCTCCTCCTCTTCTTCATCCTCTTCACCCTCCTAGGCGCTATCGGTGCCCTCGGTGACCGTGGAAGGTTCGTCGATGAGCAGCCCACCGGCCTTGACAAGGCCGTCATCGCCCCAGGCAAAGGCTTCCGTTCTGCCCTCGGCCTCAGCGAGGGAGGTACGTATTTGCTACACAAATCCCCCATAGCTCAATATTCATGCTCGTCACAAACTTGTCGATTGATCATCTTGATGCGCGGATGCTTGCAGGGCCGCTCTTTGGGTTCACCAAGTCGAACGAGCTGTTCGTGGGGCGGCTGGCGCAGCTGGGTATCGCCTTCTCCATCATCGGGGAGATCATCACCGGGAAGGGCGCGCTGGCGCAGCTCAACATCGAGACCGGTGTGCCCATCGCCGAGATCGAGCCGCTCGTGCTCTTCAACGTCGTCTTCTTCTTCATCGCCGCCATCAACCCCGGAACCGGCAAGTTCATCAGCGGCGAGGACGACGACTAGATCGATGTATATTTATCATGAGCACGAGGTCGTTTTTGCCACTCTCTAATTGTACGTCCGGTGTGCTTTCTTTGTTGTGTTACGTGAGAACCTTGAACTGTACGTAGGTGTAAGAAGAAATTGGTCGTAAATTGCCTTCTGAAAATAAGAGATAGTTAATTTGTCAATCCACATATGCAATGTGTTGCAGTCTTGCAGATGAGTTTGAGAGATCACTCCTAAACCACATCTTTTTAGGGAAAGCCATGCATCACACTTTAATCGAATAATTAAGAAACACAGACACACGACACCACGCGACCTAACCTAATCTTCGCGACCCTTGCGGCGGCCTCCCTCCCTACCCCCCGCCGGCACCGAAAGCGTTGGCGGCCAAAGGCTAGACGTCATGGTGGCGGCGGGGCACCCGCTGGGAGCGGCTAGGGGTGCGAGGCAGGGCTCTCCTCACCTATGCGACCACTATGATGCATAGTTACGATGGCCAATGGAGTTGCTCCATCATATGGGCGCAGGGGCGGCGGCCCCAGACATGTTTGCGGTGACTTCCTCCTCCATAGGTAGATAACCACGTTGGATCTGTTGTGGGGGACCTTGGGATCCCACACCGACTCCGGTGGTGTCGATCCAGCCGACGATGAGCTTGGGGTGATGGGGCAGCCGGTGAAAAAACCGCGCTTCAACCTCGGTCGTAGCAAACGATGGTGGCGTCGCTTCGCGGCGTTACCTTGTCGGATGCATCGTCTTTGCTTGTCTCTTCACTACACTTGGGAGCGGTAGATCATGCGGGTTGTCTACGGGTAGTGTGGGGGCTACTGAATTGGCTTCAATAAAGGAGATAGTCCTAGCGTCCCTCTCAATTCAAGATGAAGATCTGCTTGATGCATGTCTTCATTGGTCTGGCCGAAGTGTCGTGTTCTAGCATGCTCCGCCAGCGAACTCCACTGAGCGACTCATGCTGGAGATTGCCGGATTCGATGGGATTCAGTCACACGCAATCGTGTTTTTTTCGCCCATTTTGTTTAAGAGGGAGAGATGCGAAGCTCTGTAGTCTGTTTCTATCGTGGGACATGTCTTTAGTTCCATGGTAATGGTCTTGTTGAAGATATTGTTTTTGAGAGTGCAAACCTTCTCCAAGGTGAGCTTGTGCACTACTCCTTTCTTGGAGACATTACTTTTGGAGAAGTTGGATTTCTCGCGATGTCTTGATGGTGTTTGATTTGTTGCTACAAGAAATAGACCGTTGTAGCGGGACTTTTCTTTTTTGTATTTCTTGTTTCTTTTTTTGGTTGTGTCCATCCATGTTGCCATTAGCGCATCGAGTTGTTGCAGAGGATGGTTGGGTTTGATATCTTCATGATATTAATATATTCATTTTATAAAAAAAAGAAACATAGACATACTATATATTAAGGACTTGTTTGATTAATAGGATAGTAAAAACGTAGAACAGAAAACACCATAGAATTGTAATATCATGCCCAGTTCAATCCTACATAAATCCACATGAACCAAAAAAAAGTTAATTCCACTAGTGGAAAAGTAAAAGATTCTGAAAAGAAAGGTATGAACAGATGTTAGAGTTCTTATGAAAAGTCCAGTGTTAAGGATTCCTTAGAAAAAATCCTATGAAAATTAATCCTACAAATCAAACAACCATCTTAGAAAAATTTCTAGTAGAATTTAATCCTACAAATTTCTAGTGCAAATCCTTTTAATCAAACATGTCCTAAAAGGTGGAAAAAAGTTAGAGGGCTCGTCGGCCAAGTACAATAATAATAATAAAACATACTATTAATTCTCAGTCGACTTAAAATTAGCATAATTTGGAGTCGACTCATGAATCATAGGATTACACCGTGATTCATGCTGGCATGAGTTGTGGCTTACCCGCAAAAGAGTTGCAGCTTGGGTTGCAACTAGAATTTTTCTGCTTGTGTTGCACTTGAGAAAATACGCACGGACCGTAAATTGCTTCGTGATTCATGCTAGTTATATGTTGCAACTTCAGTTAGTTGTAAGAATTTGTCACAGCCTAAATGCAAACTTTTTTTTGCGATAATTCAAAATTACACTTGTGCTACCACATTATCTGTTCTTCACGCAGTGCTCAAACCAAACCGTTTCAAAACCACTCACTAAAATGGCACGTCTTAGATTTTAGTGCAGTCGGAATGAACTGCCTTAGGATGAATTGAATTGCCTAGGTGCATTGCATTCTTTTCACTGTTTTATTACGCAGTCTGGGATAGACTACCTTTTTATAGCAACCGTTTAAGATCAAAGTAAATTTTAAAAAGAGAAAATTCAGGCCAGAAAAGAAATATTGTGCCTATAGTAGGGACCTTTAATGTATTTTTATTTCCTGGAAGCAACGGTGCATAGTTTCATTTGATTTCGATGGAGATGAGAAATTTTGACAAATGCACAACGGGCACAAAGCTAGAAATATATCTGAATGGACACCGATCTTCGAACCTCCATAAAAGAAAATTTGTAAGTTTTAGAAAATTTTGAGATGAATCACACAAGCAGATATTTCTTTCATACTTTCTCCTACAAAATTTGAAGAAAACATACAGTCGTAGGAGACCTACACAAAGAAATGATATGGAACTTGCACGGTAAATATCTGAGCCATTGTACTGTTTCTTGGTCACTTTCTCTTTTTTGTACAGTGGTTACATGATTATGTATTTAAGTCTCAAACTTGGCATGCACGTACCTACGTATTCCATATATGCATGATTTATGCCGCAGTTAGTATTTTAGCGAATTTTTTGAGGTATATTATTTTAGCGAATTATATATTCTGAAAATTAGCTTTTTTTTTTGAGGAACCTCTGAAAATTAGCTTATCACAAAGCTGTGCTTTATATGCTGGCATATATATGGGCTCTACGTGGGCCTATTTTTACATGACATAGCCTCTCTCTGTTGATAAGCCAGATTGAATTAAGCCCAACTAACTCTGTGGCATTCTCACAATCTTCTTCAGCTATTTTGTTTCTCCATGTGAGGTGCATCCCGAAGAAACAAACCTAAGCCTCGGCCTCAAAACAAGAGCAAGAATCGCCTATGCTTTAAGCCCAAGGAATCTCAATGAATGGAATTAGAAGCACGGGAATGGAACTTATTGACACTACTCTTAGCTATCTTAGATTCTTGGGGCCCCCTTTCCACGCTTTTGCTAGCTACACAAGCTTTGACGACGGAATGAAACTATGGAACACGACGCCTTTCAGCTTACCAATCTGCCACGGCACGCATGCACGTTAAGACGCCGCGCATACGCTGAACGCACAAAATTCCCCAGACCGCCAACTCAGTCTGAAATTCACAAATATATCGACATAGCCAGAAGTATAGAGGGCTCATCATTGAGATATTATTCCAGAACTCAAACAGCGCAGATTAAAGTATAAGTGCCAACTAAAAGGTGCCCTCTGTCTATAGAGACGGCTCTATATCTAGCAAGGAGGGCCCCTAAAAACCCTGGTGAATCATTTCATGCATAAGCTGGATTAGCTGAAAAGACATTATAAATAAACAATATAAGATATGCTATCCTGATCCATAGGTACAACCAGAAAAGGAACAATAATCTCAAATGGCCAAATCTATGACCAAGCTGCGTACGTGCCAGGAAAGCGACAGGCTAGCCTTGCACTAAGACATCGGAGTATTTAAATTAGCTTTAGCAGGAGAAAATAAAGTGTACATATATGATCAGCTTAGCTGTACTAGGTGTTGGCTCTCTTTGGAGGGGCCACATTGATGGCTAAGCTATAGATGGATGGCTTCCTTTTCCTTCAGGGCGGTCAAGGAACTGGTTGTTTTATGATTAATATGTTGGAATATCGTTTAGGCTGGTGTATACGTATACCTTACGTATTATGGACTTATGCATGTACGACTGATGTGTAGTTTGGTACTAGTATATGTTGCGGTCCTGACTTCTTGAGCTTGCTGGGCGTTGCCGAGGTAGCACGGCTTCCATCCATCCTGAGGTTTAATTAGCTAAGACTTCAGGTTTAAGGTAGTAATGAATATGATGGACCCTGCTCCATCTCGCTGTCGATTTGTACAACATATTCTACTTTCTCTATTTATATTAGAGTAAAATACATGGCGCGTCACTAAACTCGGCAGCCTCGCCCGCCTCAATCACCGTACTCAAGAATACGCGAAATACGGTCACTGAATACGGCTGGCTGTCCCATCGACGGTCACCACGTGTCGACGCGCGGTGTATTCTGCCCGGCGGTGCGCATTTGGGGCCCACAGCCAGTCGCGGGAGGGCGTTTCGTGGGCGGTTGGAGAAGGTGGGGGAAAAACCGACGCGGCTACTTATATCCCCAATTCGGCCAGCAATTCCCCATTTGGCACATAGAACCCTAGCCCCAGAAATCGCCGGCGTAGCGATTTAATCGCCGGAGTTGTCGTTGCGGGTTGTCGGAGACGAGTTGGTGGCCGCGATGTCTGCATCTAGCTCGGTCTGCTCTTCGTTGTTCCGCCGTGAGCTGTACATTCAACTGGTTCCCTGCCCCGGATGCGGCTTCACCGTGAAGTGGTATGTCTCCGGCACCGACGACCACAACGGTTGGGTGTTCTACAAGTGCAAGAAGCATGGGGACCTATGGGGTAAGCAATGAACTTTGGCTTATGTGTGCTACATTTCTGGATTTTTGGATTCTCTAAGAGTGTTGGCTGGCCTGTTGGATGTCGGATTTTGATTTTTATGTTTTGTAATCTGACAGAGTGGCTACAACTTTTGTCACTGGGAGCTGCAGTACGTTGAGTATCTGTGTGAGAATGATTATCTGAATGGTGATGCATTTGCTGATACCCATGAATGGGCAGAGGAGAGGAGGAAAACTCTGGAGCTGAGGAAGAAAGAAAGAGAAGTGACAATGCGAGGCCATGATGAGCTGGTGAAGAAGAATTTGGTCTCAGTGGTTGATCTGCTGACTGAAGCAGTTCTTCTTCTGAAAGTTGTAGTTGGTCTGCTAGGTGTGGTTTGTGTGATGCTTATGCAGCAGAAGTAAAGCTACACGTGTCCTATGGTGTAATGGTTATAGTATCTATGTGTCGATGAATGTGTGTGTTGCTTTTGAACAAGCTATGTGTAATGGTTCTAGTATCTACGTATTTGTGTGTTGGTCCATGTGTCTGTATGTTTGAACAAGGAGTACTCTTGAACAAGCTATGAAAGTTGGAACCTTTATGTGAATTGTCTTTGTGTTTATGTGAAGCAAGTTCTGTTCAGAATCAGTGAATTGTCTATGTGTCTGTGTGAAGCAAATTCTGTTCAAAATTCTGCCATTTGAAAGTGCACATCACATATAAATTTGGAACCTTTCGATTCCAGTGTGTGAAGCAGCACATAGCTTGCTGTCTTGAGATGACACTTTAGTGAATCCAAAAAAGCAATTATGTGTGAAACTGTCAAGACAATGTATCAAACTAAGATATTGTATCAAACTAAGTGAATCCAGAAAGCAATGTTGTCTTGCACAATACATTTCATTGATACCAAACACTTTAGGTGATCATTCAGGGAAGTCATTACATAGCATTTAACATGGCACTTCACTAGAAGCAAAATAAGACAATTAAACCTGGCATTTAGTTATAGTCTTACACAGGTGATCTACTGACCATAAACTACTAAGTTTGCAACATACTGCAATACAAATTACACATTTTTGCGTGGTGGCCTAAATTCATCAAACATGTTGACCCTCTTGGCAACAGTTGGGACAGGCTCATCTTGCTGGAGAGGTTGGAGATTGTCTTGATCAACCTGGCTCATCTTTGTAGAGTATTTGAATCTCTTGGCAGCTTTAAGATCATCAGCTTTCTTCGTCTGAGCAATCTTTCTTTCTTCAGCTTCCCTTTTTCTCTTCTCTGCAAGTTCTTTCTTGGTCTCTGCAATGAACTTCTTAGTTTCCTCCCTGGCCTTCCTGGTGTACTCTGCCTGAGCTTTTCTTTCTTCCCTTTTAGCAGCAGCTTGTATTGCTCTGGTTTGAGCTAGCTTAGCCTTCTTCTTCTCTTGCTCTATCTTCCTGCCAACAACTTCTTCTTGCTTCTCAGTTGTGCTTCATACTTTGCCTCCAGTATTGCAATCTTCCTCTCCTCCTGAGCTTTGTTCCTCTCTTGCTGCATTGCCAGCAACTGCTGAGCCAGCACACCTTGCCTAAGTGTAGAAGAGTTGGCCTGAGGAGGTAGCATTCTTTGGGCATTCTGTAGGAAGCTTGACTCAGGGATAGACCCTGAGTCAGTTGTTCTAGGCACAAGTCTCTGCAAACATAGATTGCATCATTATCATGTCAAGCACAAGCAAAGTGAAATGTGAGAGGAGGGACACATGAAGCAAAACATACCTGCTGTATCATTTCATCAACAGCAAGATTAGTGTATGTGTTAGCACTTGTAGTTGAAGAAACCATGTCCAGTTTGTAGTGTCTTCCACCTCTACAGCATCAATTGCAATAGGGAAGATACAATAATTTGGATCTATACCTACATCAGCAAGCAATTGGCCTTTGTACCTTGTTTTGATGAAACATCCATCCACAAATATAATTGGCCTACAAGCTTCTAAAAAGCCTCTTTTGCAAGCATCTAGACTCATGTAGCATCTGCTGAATCTACCACTTGCATTGCATGTTAGGAAGAAAGAGGAGCCAGGGTTACTCCTATAATTTCATTACCATAGTCCCAAAGAAGCTTGTATTGTTCTTCTTCATCACCATAAATTGTCTTCATAGCTAGTCTCCTGGCTCTCTGCATCTTGCTCCTACCAGGTGTCATGTGTCATTGCTGTTGAACCATGATGACCCACAAGTATAGGGGGTGTATCGTAGTACTTTCGATAAATAAGAGTGTCGAACCCAACAAGGAGCGTGGTGTTGACAAGGTTTCGATGAAGGATTCACCAAATGCTCACGTACAAGTTTTCAGGGGTTTTGATATAGCAGATAAATAAAGTACAAGTAAATAAAATGCGAGAGAAATAATTGCAGCGAGTGGCCCAATCCTTTTTAGCACAAAGGACAAGCCGGTTTGTTTACTTATAATGACCAAACGTTCTTGAGGACACACGGGATTTTAGTCTAGTGCTTTCGCTTCATACACTGATTAATCTTCATTGTTTTGATAAGTGTTGTGTGGGTGAACCTATGCTAATGCACCGCCCTTCCTAGGACTAATACATACTTGTGATTATACCCCTTGCAAGCATCCGCAAATACAAGAAAGTAATTAAGATAAATCTAACCACAGCCTTAAACTCTGAGATCCTGCTATCCCTCCTCCACCGATATACTAACGGGGGTTTAGGTTGCTGTCACTCCGGCAACCCCACAATTAGCAAACGAATACAAGATGCACTCCCCTAGGCCCATAAAGGTGAAGTATCATGTAGTCGACGTTCACATGACACCACTAGAAGAGTAACACCACAACTTAAATATCATAACATTGAATACTACTCAACAATAATTCACTACTAACATTTAGACTTCACCCATGTCCTCAAGAACTAAACGAACTACTCACGAGACATCATATGGAACATGATCAGAGGTGATATGATGATGAATAACAATCTGAACATAAACCTTGGTTCAATAGTTTCACTCAATAGCATCAATAACAAGTAGAAATCAATACCGGGAGAGTTTCCCCTATCAAACAATCAAGATCCAACCCTAATTGTTACAGCGGTGACGAGATGCAGCGGGAGATGGCGGTGATGATGATGGAGATGATGGTGATGATGATGGAGATGATGTCCGGCTCGATGACGATGGCGATGGCGTCGATTTCCCTCCGGAGGGAATTTCCCGGATTCCTGCCGCCGGAGAGCTCTTTTCTCTCTGGTGTCTCTCCGCCCGCAAGCGCCTCTCGTCAATTCTCCGTAACTCCCCGTGCCTTAGGTTTTCGGGTGAAGAAGTACGCGAAGGAGAGGAGGCCGGAGGGGGCTGTGGGCCCCTCCCCATGGCGGCGTGGCCAGCCTGGGCCCGCGCCGGCCTATGGGGGCCATGGTGGCCCCTCTCGGCTCCTCCTTTTGGCTCCCTTCGTCTTCTGGAAAATAGGATTTTTCGTATAACTTCCGTCAATTGTTGATCTTCAAAAATATGGTGTCCTGATACGTCTCCAACGTATCGATAATTTCTTATGTTCCATGCTACTTTATTGATGATACCTACATGTTTTATGCACATTATATGTCATATTTATGCATTTTCTGGAACTAACCTATTAACAAGATGCCGAAGAGCCGCTTGTTTTTTGCTGTTTTTGGTTTCGAAATCCTAGTAAAGAAATATTCTCGGAATTGGACGAAACTTTCGCCCAGGGTCCTATTTTTGCACGAAGCTTCCAGAAGACCGAAGAGATAACGAAGTGGGGCCACGAGGCAGCCGAGGGTGGCCGGCGCGGCAAGCCCGGCCGCGCCGACCTACCCCCAGGCCCCTCGTGTGGCCCCTCGCTCCGCCTACTTAAAGCCTCCGTCGCGAAACCCCGTAGAGAGCCACGATACGGAAAACCTTCCAGAGACGCCGCCGCCGCGAATCCCATCTCGGGATTGAGATCGCCTCCGCACCTGGCCGAGAGGGGATTCATCTCCCGAGGACTCTTCATCGCCATGATCGCCTCCGGAGTGATGAGTGAGTAGTTCACCCCTCGGACCATGGGTCCATAGCAGTAGCTAGATGGTCGTCTTCTCCTTGTTGTGCTTCATTGTTGGATCTTGTGAGCTGCCTAACATGATCAAGATCATCTATATGTAATTCTATATGTTGTGTTTGTCGGGATCCGATGGATAGAGAGTACTATGATTATGGTGATTATCAATCTATTGTTTATGTGTTGTTTATGATCTTGCATGCTCTCCGTTACTAGTAGAGGCTCTGGCCAAGTTTTTACTCCTAACTCCAAGAGGGAGTATTTATGCTCGATAGTGGGTTCATGCCTCCATTGAATCTGGGACAGTGACAGAAAGTTCTAAGGTTGTGGATGTGCTGTTGCCACTAGGGATAAAACATTGATGCTATGTCTAAGGATGTAGTTGTTGATTACATTACGCACCATACTTAATGCAATTGTCTGTTGCTTTGCAACTTAATACTGGAGGGGTTCGGATGATAACCTGAAGGTGGACTTTTTAGGCATAGATGCAGTTGGATGGCGGTCTATGTACTTTGTCGTAATGCCCAATTAAATCTCACTATATTTATCATATCATGTATATGCATTGTTATGCCTTTCTCTATTTGTCAATTGCCCGACTGTAATTTGTTCACCCAACATGCTTTTATCTTATGGGAGAGACACCTCTAGTGAACTGTGGACCCCGGTCCTATTCTTTACATAGCATACAATCTCTAATACTTGTGTTTACTGTTTTCTTTGCAAACATCTTCCACTCGATACGTTTAATCCTTTGTTACAGCAAGCCGGTGAGATTGACAACCTCACATTTCGTTGGGGCAAAGTACTTTGGTTTTGTTGTGCAGGTTCCGCGTTGGCGCCGGAATCCCGGTGTTGCGCCGCATCACATTTCGCGACCATCAACCTTCAACGTGCTTCTTGGCTCCTACTGGTTCGATTAAACCTTGGTTTCTTTCTGAGGGAAAACTTGCCACTGTGCGCATCATACCTTCCTCTTGGGGTTCCCAACGGACGTGTACATCTACGCGCATCAAGCACTTTTTCTGGCGCCGTTGCCGGGGAGATCAAGACACGCTGCAAGGGGAGTCTCCACTTCTCAATCTCTTTACTTTGTTTTTGTCTTGCTTTATTTTATTTACTACTTTGTTTGCTGCACCTAAACAAAATACAAAAAAATTAGTTGCTAGTTTTACTTTATTTATTGTCTTGCTCTCTATATCGAAACACACAAAAAATTAGTTACTTGCATTTACTTTATCTAGTTTGTTTTATTTACCGTTGCTAAAATGAATACTCCTGAAAATACTAAGTTGTGTGACTTCACAAATGCAAATAATAATGATTTCCTATGCACACCTATTGCTCCACCTGCTACTACAACAGAATTCTTTGAAATTAAACCTGCTTTACTAAATCTTGTCATGAGAGATCAATTTTCTGGTGTTAGTTCTGATGATGCTGCTGCCATCTCAATAATTTTGTTGAACTTTGTGAAATGCAAAAGTATAAAGATGTAGATGGTGATATTATTAAATTGAAAGTGTTTCCTTTCTCATTAAGAGGAAGAGCTAAAGATTGGTTGCTATCTTTGCCTAAGAATAGTATTGATTCATGGACTAAATGCAAGGATGCTTTTATTGGTAGATATTATCCTCCCGCTAAAATTATTTCTTTGAGAAGTAGCATAATGAATTTTAAACAATTAGATACTGAACATGTTGCTCAAGCATGGGAGAGAATGAAAACTTTGGTAAAGAATTGCCCAACCCATGGACTGACTACTTGGATGATCATCCAAACCTTCTATGCAGGACTAAATTTTTCTTCGCGGAATTTATTGGATTCAGCTGCTGGAGGTACCTTTATGTCCATCACATTGGGGGCGGCTACAAAACTTCTTGATGATATGATGATAAATTACTCTGAATGGCACACGGAAAGAGCTCCACAAGGTAAGAAGGTAAATTCTGTTGAAGAAACCTCTTCCTTGAGTGATAAGATTGATGTGATTATGTCTATGCTTGTGAATGGTAGATCTAATGTGGATCCAAATAATGTTCCTTTAGCTTCATTGGTTGCTCAAGAAGAAAATGTTGATGTGAATTTCATTAAAAATAATAATTTCAACAACAATGCTTATAGGAACAACTCTGGTAATA
Organism: Lolium multiflorum; assembly: GCA_030979885.1. Taxonomy (NCBI): domain Eukaryota; kingdom Viridiplantae; phylum Streptophyta; class Magnoliopsida; order Poales; family Poaceae; genus Lolium; species Lolium multiflorum. The sequence continues at coordinate 297,129,211 of CM061749.1, read as the reverse complement.
ACTATAGGCCATATCCTTCTGCTAATGGTAATGGTTATGGTAATTCTTATGGGAATTCTTACAACAATAATAGGAATGTACCCTCTGGTCTTGAAGCCATGCTTAAAGAATTTATTAGTACACAAACTGCTTTTAACAAATCTGTTGAGGAAAAGCTTGATAAAATTGATACTATTGCTTCTAGAGTTGATAGACTTGCCTCTGATGTTAATCTTTTAAAATTGAAAGTTATGCCTAATAATGATATTGATAATAAGATTACTACTACAGCAAATGCCATCCAAGTTAGAATTAATGAGAATATAAGATTAATGGCTGAACTGCGTGCTAGGTGGGATAGAGAAGAAAATGAAAAACTAGCTAAAGAGAATAATGTAGCTAAAGTTTGGACTATTACCACCACTAGTAATGCTAATTCTTCACATGTTGCTGCACCTCCTACTATCAATGGTAAAATAATTGGTGTTGGCAATGTTACTACTCCTAGTGCAAAGCGAACAAAACTGCCTGAAATTGCTAAAACTGCTGAAACTGCTTGTGATAAAACTGCTGAAATTTTTTCCAACCTTGGGAACAATGATCCCATTGCTGTAGCTCATAATGATTTAGATTTTGATGATTGCCACATCTCTGAAGTTATAAAGTTCTTACAAAAACTTGCTAAAAGTCCTAATGCTAGTGCTATAAATTTAGCCTTTACAAAACATATTACAAATGCTCTCATAAAAGCTAGAGAAGAGAAACTAAAACTTGAAACTTCTATTCCTAGAAAGTTAGAAGATGGTTGGGAGCCCATCATTAAAATGAAATTCAATGACTTTGAATGTAATGCTTTATGTGATCTTGGTGCAAGTATTTCTTATGCCTAAAAAGATCTATGATATGCTTGACTTGCCACCATTGAAGAATTGTTATTTGGATGTTAATCTTGCCGATAATGTTAAAAAGAAACCTTTGGGGAGGATTGATAATGTGCATATTACGGTTAACAATAACCTTGTCCCCGTTGATTTTGTTGTCTTGGATATTGAATGCAATGCATCTTGTCCAATTGTGTTGGGAAGACCTTTTCTTCGAACTGTTGGTGCTGTTATTGATATGAGGGAAGGTAATATTAAATATCAATTTCCTCTCAAGAAAGGTATGGAACACTTCCCTAGAAAGAGAATGAAGTTGCCTTTTGATTCTATTATTAGAACAAGCTATGATGTTGATGCTTCTACTCTCGATGTTACTTGATTTGCACTTTCTGCGCCTAGCTGAAAGGCGTTAAAGAAAAGCGCTTATGGGAGACAACCCATGTTTTTACCTACAGCAATTTTTTGTTTTATTGAGTCTTGGAAGTTGTTTACTACTGTAGCAACCTCTCCTTATCATGTTTTTGTGCCAAGTAAAGTTTCTATGTCAAAGTTGATGTTATATTTGGGATTGCTGCGCAGAAACAGCATTGCTGTCTGTCACGAATCTGGGCACAGTTCTCTGTAGAAAATTCGAAAAAATCTGCCAATTTACGAGCGTGATCCTCAGATATGTACGCAACTTTCATTAGTTTTGAGTTTTTCCATTTGAGCAAGTCTGGTGCCAGCTTTAAATTCGTCTTTACGGACTGTTCTGTTTTTGACAGATTCTGCATTTTATTTCGCATTGCCTCTTTTGCTATGTTGGATTTATTTCTTTGATCCATTAATATCCAGTAGCATTATGCAATGTCCAGAAGTGAAAATAATGATTGTGTCACCTCTGAATGTGTGAATTATTAATGATGCACTAACCCTCTAATGAGTTTGCTTGAAGTTTGGTGTGAAGGAAGTTTTCAAGGGTCAAGAGAGGAGAATGATATACTATGATCAAGAGGAGTGAAAGCTCTAAGCTTGGGGATGCCCCCGTGGTTCATCCCTGCATATTTTAAGAAGACTCAAGCGTCTAAGCTTGGGGATGCCCAAGGCATCCCCTTCTTCATCGACAACATCATCAGTTCCTCCCCTGAAACTATATTTTTATTCAATCACATCTTGTGTTCTTTACTTGGAGCGTCGGTTTGTTTTCGTTTTTGTTTTTGTTTGAATAAAATGGATCCTAGCATTCACTTTGTGGGAGAGAGACACGCTCCGCTGTTGCATATGGACACATGTGTCCTTAGGCTTTACTCATAATGTTCATGGCGAAGTTTCTTCTTCGTTAAATTGTTATATGGTTGGAATTGGAAAATGCTACATGTAGTAATTCTAAAATGTCTTGGATAATGTGATACTTGGCAATTGTTGTGCTCATGTTTAAGCTCTTGCATCATATGCTTTGCACCCATTAATGAAGAAATACATAGAGCTTGCTAAAATTTGATTTGCATATTTGGTCTCTCTAAGGTCTAGATAATATCTAGTATTGAGTTTTGAACAACAAGGAAGACGGTGTAGAGTCTTATAATGTTTACAATATGTCTTTTATGTGAGTTTTGCTGCACCTGTTCATCCTTGAGTTTGCTTCAAATAACCTTGCTAGCCTAAACCTTGTATCGAGAGGGAATACTTCTCATGCATCCAAAATCCTTGAGCCAACTACTATGCCATTTGTGTCCACCATACCTACCTACTACATGGTATTTCTCCGCCATTCCAAAGTAAATTGCTTGAGTGCTACCTTTAAAATTCCATCATTCACCTTTGCAATATATAGCTCATGGGACAAAATAGCCTTAAAAACTATCGTAGTATTGAATATGTACTTATGCACTTTATCTTTTATTAAGTTGCTTGTTGTGCGATAACCATGCTTCTGGGGAACGCCATCAACTATTGTTGAATATCATGTGAGTTGCTATGCATGTCCGTCTTGTCTGAAGGATCTATCATTTTAGTGGTTGGAGCATGCAAAATTGTTAGAGAAGAACATTGGGCCGCTAACTAAAGCCATGAATCATGGTTGAAGTTTCAGTTTTGGACATATATCCTCAATCTCATATGAGAATAATAATTGTTGCTACATGCTTGTGCATTTAAGAGGAGTCCATTATCTGTTGTCCATGTTGTCCCGGTATGGATGTCTAAGTTGAGAATAATCAAAAGCGAGAAATCCGAAATGCGAGCTTTCTCCTTAGACCTTTGTACAGCGGCATGGAGGTACCCCTTTGTGACACTTGGTTGAAACATGGCATGCAAAGATCCGGTAGTCCAAGCTAAGTAGGACGAGGTGCGGGCACTATTAGTATACTATGCATGAGGCTTGCAACTTGTAAGATATAATTTACATAACTCATATGCTTTATTACTACCGTTGACAAAATTGTTTCATGTTTCCAAAATAAAAGCTCTAGCACAAATACAGCAATCGATGCTTTCCTTTTGAAGGACCATTCTTTTACTTTTATTGTTGAGTCAGTTTACCTATCTCCTTCCACCTTAAGAAGCAAACACTTGTGTGAACTGCATTGATTCCTACATACTTGCATATTGCACTTGTTATATTACTTTATGTTGACAATATCCATGAGATATACATGTTATAAGTTGAAAGCAACCGCTGAAACTTAATCTTCCTATGTGTTGCTTCAACACCTTTACTTTGATTTATTGCTTTATGAGTTAACTCTTATGCAAGACTTATTGATGCTTGTCTTGAAGTACTATTCATGAAAAGTCTTTGCTTTATGATTCAGTTGTTTACTCATGTCATTACCTTTGTTTTGATCGCTGCATTCATTACATATGTTTACAAATAGTATGATCAAGATTATGATGGCATGTCACTTCAGAAATTATCTTTGTTATCGTTTTACCTGCTCGGGACGAGCAGAACTAAGCTTGGGGATGCTGATACGTCTCCAACGTATCGATAATTTCTTATGTTCCATGCTACTTTATTGATGATACCTACATGTTTTATGCACATTATATGTCATATTTATGCATTTTCTGGAACTAACCTATTAACAAGATGCCGAAGAGCCAGTTGCTGTTCTGCTGTTTTGGTTTCAGAAATCCTAGTAAAGAAATATTCTCGGAATTGGACGAAACTTTCGCCCAGGGTCCTATTTTTGCACGAAGCTTCCAGAAGACCGAAGAGATAACGAAGTGGGGCCACGAGGCAGCCAGGGGTGGCCGGCGCGGCCCAAGCCCTGGCCGCGCCGACCTACCCCCTAGGCCCCTCGTGTGGCCCTCGCGTTGACCCTCCGCCTACTTAAAGCCTCCGTCGCGAAACCCCCAGTACGAGAGCCACGATACGGAAAACCTTCCAGAGACGCCGCCGCGAATCCCATCTCGGGGGATTCTGGAGGACTCCGCACCGCCGGAGAGGGGATTCATCTCCCGGAGGACTCTTCATCGCCATGATCGCCTCCGGAGTGATGAGTGAGTAGTTCACCCCTGGACCATGGGTCCATAGCAGTAGCTAGATGGTCGTCTTCTCCTTGTTGTGCTTCATTGTTGGATCTTGTGAGCTGCCTAACATGATCAAGATCATCTATATGTAATTCTATATGTTGTGTTTGTCGGGATCCGATGGATAGAGAGTACTATGATTATGGTGATTATCAATCTATTGTTTATGTGTTGTTTATGATCTTGCATGCTCTCCGTTACTAGTAGAGGCTCTGGCCAAGTTTTTACTCTTAACTCCAAGAGGGAGTATTTATGCTCGATAGTGGGTTCATGCCTCCATTGAATCTGGGACAGTGACAGAAAGTTCTAAGGTTGTGGATGTGCTGTTGCCACTAGGGATAAAACATTGATGCTATGTCTAAGGATGTAGTTGTTGATTACATTACGCACCATACTTAATGCAATTGTCTGTTGCTTTGCAACTTAATACGGAGGGGGTTCGGATGATAACCTGAAGGTGGACTTTTTAGGCATAGATGCAGTTGGATGGCGGTCTATGTACTTTGTCGTAATGCCCAATTAAATCTCACTATATTTATCATATCATGTATATGCATTGTTATGCCTTTCTCTATTTGTCAATTGCCCGACTGTAATTTGTTCACCCAACATGCTTTTATCTTATGGGAGAGACACCTCTAGTGAACTGTGGACCCCGGTCCTATTCTTTACATAGCATACAATCTACTGCAATACTGTGTTTTTTTTGCAAACATCTTCCACTCGATACGTTTAATCCTTTGTTACAGCAAGCCGGTGAGATTGACAACCTCACTGTTTCGTTGGGGCAAAGTACTTTGGTTTTGTTGTGCAGGTTCCGCGTTGGCGCCGAATCCCTGGTGTTGCGCCGCATCACATTTCGCGACCATCAACCTTCAACGTGCTTCTTGGCTCCTACTGGTTCGATTAAACCTTGGTTTCTTTCTGAGGGAACTTGCACCATGCGCATCCTCCTTTGGGGTTCCCAACGGACGTGTACATCTACGCGCATCATGTCCTGACGGTGCTTTTTCCAGCAGAATCCTGACTCCGGTGAATAATTCTCCAATGATCATGAAACATGCAAAATAGATGAAATAACATAAGTATCATCTCTAAATATGAAATATATCAATGAATAACAGCAAATTATGATATAAAATAGTGATGCAAAATGGACGTATCAACTCCCCCCAAGCTTAGACTTCGCTTGTCCCCAAGCGAAACTGAGCTCATAGAACAAGACCACATGTTTATGGAGTGAAGAGTCGATAAATAAAATACGGACAAGAAGCATCATATTGATTCACACAAGATATTCTAGTAAACATTCTCTTCATATAACTCAACTTGAAATAAGTAAAGAGAAATCACAAATAGAGGTGCATAGGAAATCATAAACGGTTATGGCAAACTTTGTTCTTGGTCAGAGAACTACTAACGGATTGTACTTATCTTCTAAGCAAAGCTTTCATATTAGAATTTATATAGCAGGGCTTTCATTCTCAATCATAACAATCTCCTCATAATCATTGATAACTTTCAAAGTCATATTCATTCAGATAAAATTTGTACTAAACAAGAAAGCATAAAAGACATGATTAACTAGATCATAGCATAAATGGTTGGTTCACAACAACTCAATTGCTTGCTTAAGATAGAAGACATAGGTTTACTGACTCAACATAAAAGTAAAAGATAGGCCCTTCGCAGAGGGAAGCAGGGATTAAATCATGTGCTAGAGCTTTTCAAGTTTTGAAATCATATAAAGAGCATAAAAGTAAGATTTTGAGCGGTGTTTGTTGTTGTCAACGAATGGTAGCGGGCACTCTAACCCCCTTGCCAAACGAACCTTCCAAGAGCGGCTCCCATGGAGGACGGCATCTCTACCAGCAAGGTAGATCATCCCCCTTCTCTTTTGTTTACACATGTATTTTAGTTTTATTATGGGTGACACTCCCCCCAACCTTTGCTTTCACAAGCCATGGCTAACCGAATCCTCGGGTGCCTTCCAACATTCACATACCATGGAGGAGTGTCTATTGCAAAATTAAGTTGCTTACTGATAAATCAGGGCAAAACATGTGAAGAGAATTATTAATGAAAGTTATTAATTGGGGCTGGGAACCCCGTTGCCAGCTCTTTTTGCAAAATTATTGGATAAGCGGATGTGCCACTAGTCCATTGGTGAAAGTCCGCCCAACAAGATTGAAAGATAAAACACCACATACTTCCTCATGAGCTATAAAACATTGACACAAATAAGGAGTAATATAGTTTGAATTATTTAAAGGTAGCACATGAAGTATTTACTTGGAGTGGCGCAAAATACCACATAGTAGGTAGTTATGGTGGACACAAATGGCATGGGTTTGGTCTAAGGTTATGGATGCATGAGAAGTATTCCCTCTCGATACAGGTCTTTGGCTAGCAAGGTTGGGTAGCAAGCATAAAGGTTGAGGGAAACAAACAAATATACATGTGATAGAAACAATCATGCATCTTTCTCATAAGCACAAGCAATTTTAACTTCAGAATACTAAACTCATTAGCATAAAGATAATAGAGTAATATATCTACATGTATTTCCCTTTTCTATTTAAACATCAAGGTGTTGTTGCTATTGACCAATGCTAAGTTTGCCAAAACCAAATAGATTTACTTGATGCTCCCAAAGTGATATCAATACTAATGTCAAGAGTGATCATATAAAAGAAATTGCAAACTAAAATAAGGTGTGCAAAAAGTAAATGATAAGACTTCTCATTAATATTCCATAACGATAACTCACACCAACGGATACATAGATAACCAACTAAGAGAGAGATACTTCCACACTGCAAACTATTCTATATGATAACTTCCCTACTCATGATATGACACTACTTGATAGTAAAAGATAAAGATAGTGATGATGTGATACCGCGGCACTCCCCCAAGCTTGGAACAAACCAAGGGGATGCCAATACCGATGATGAATTACTCCTCCGGTGGTGATGATGGTGGATTCTTCTCGCGCTTCTAAAGATCTCCTTCAACTTCAGCTTCTTTGGCAGTTCTGCACTAAAACTCGAAGAGATTCATTGTTATCCGAATGTGGCGGTGGCGGCCTTGTGATGGGAATCGAGTAATATTCCAGCATTCTGCGAAGTCGCTGGTTCTCCTCCTGAAGTATCTCCACTTCCCTTCTTAGAGCACGATATTGATCACAAAACTCATCGGTAACCCGTATTGCTTCCTCCACACAAGGGAAAGAGTCGAGGCTAAGAGCAGGCGGAAGAAGTCCCTGCAAGTTATGAGAAAAAGAACGCCCAGTGTTAACCGATCCCACCAAGATTGGCTTACTCTCCATAGCTTCCCGCTCTCTTTTGCTGATGCTATCTTCTTCTTCTCCTTATTGATCCTTCCATCCATCTCTTCCTTCCAAGGCTCCTTGTCTTTGTTGTTGGAGACCATGGTGCTTCTAGATCAAAAACAGATCCTGGCAGAAAACAGCTCGAAACAAAACACGACGAGAAAACGATATACGGACCTCTGGAGATCCGGGGGATTATATAGCAAATATTTTTACGACAAAAGGAAGGTTCCAGGCCGAAAACGAGTGGAAACGGGACGCCGAGGGGCTGTCACCATAGGGCGGCGCGGCCAGGGTGGGGCCCGCGCCGGCCTATGGTGACGGGCCCTCGCGCGTCTCCTCCACTCCGTTTCGATCCCGTAATTTTTCATATTTTCCAAAAACAGCAAAAATATTGTTCGGAAAGTTAAACGCGGACTTTTTATTACTAAAACTGTTACCTATTCAAAGTCGAACTCTGCAGAACTGTCAATTTGGTCTTTGATGAAAGCTTCCGGAGTCATCACTTGAATAACATCAATATCTTCATTATAAGAATCTCCAGAAATATAATGCTTGAGTCTTTGTCCATTCACTACTTGTGTGGCGTTACCTTCCAAAGAGCTAATTTTTATTGCTCCTGAACGATATACCTCCTCAATAACATATGGTCCTTCCCATTTTGAGAGTAATTTCCCTGCAAAAAATCTGAGACGAGACCGATACAATAGGACTTTATCTCCAACATTAAATTCTCTTTTAATAATTCTTCTATCATGCCACTTCTTAACTTTCTCCTTAAAAAGTTTAGCATTTTCATAAGCTTCACTTCTCCATTCATCTAAAGAACTCAATTGTAGCAACCTCTTCTTACCGGCAAGTTTAAAATCTTTATTAAGTTCTCTTACAGCCCAATAAGCTTTGTGCTCTAGTTCTAAAGGTAAATGACAAGCTTTTCCATAAACCATTTTATAAGGAGACATTCCCATAGGGTTTTTATAAGCAGTTCTATAAGCCCACAATGCTTCCTTTAACTTACTAGCCCAATTCTTTCTAGATTTATTAACAGTCTTTCCCAAAATAGCTTTAATTTCTCTATTCGATAATTCTACTTGCCCACTAGTTTGAGGATGATAAGCTGAAGCAATTCTATGATTAATACCATATTTGGCAAGAGTTTTTCTAAAACCACCATGAATAAAATGAGAACCTCCATCAGTCATAATATATCTAGGTACTCCAAATCTAGGAAATATAACATCTACAAGCATTTTTATAGAGGTCTCACCATCAGCACTTTTTGTAGGTATAGCTTCTACCCATTTAGTAACATAATCAACAGCGACAAGTATATGAGTGTTACCTTCTGAAGAAGGGAAAGGACCCATGAAGTCGAATCCCCAACAATCAAATGGTTCAATAACAAGAGTATAATTCATAGGCATTTCATTGCGTCTAGAGATATTACCAACTCTTTGACATTCATCACAAGATAAGATAAACTTCCTTGCATCTTTGAAAAGTGTTGGCCAATAAAAACCTGATTGTAGAACCTTTTGCGCGGTTCTATCTCCAGCGTGATGTCCTCCATAAACACTACCATGGCATTTACTCAATATCTCTTGTTGTTCATATTCTGGGACACATCTTCGCATAATACCATCCACTCCTTCTTTATATAAGTGTGGGTCATCCCAAAAATAATGCCTCAAATCATAAAAGAATTTCCTCCTTTGCTGAGCTGAAAAGGTTGGAGGCAAGTACTTCGAAACAATAAAGTTAGCATAATCAGCATACCAAGGACTATCTCGAGAACTCACCTTTATTACAGTGTTGCCTGCAAAACCCACCGGCGAGCAGTGGTTAAGCAACACGAAGAGCCGGGAGGCTGCCAAGACTGCTGGGTGGGCCCTGGTCCCTCGACGTCGTCCCGCAATGTTCCGGCACACGTCCTGGCGGTTGCAAGGGCGTGCCACCTGACCTATACCTGGTCAGGAAGGTGTTGGATTGCTTCGATTAGTCTCCTGCATGGTAGACACGTAAACATTAAATACGAGCCCGATCGGCTCTCAGGTTGCCCTGTGGATCGGCTCAAAGAGCCGATCGCCCCATGGTTCACGTTGGGTTTACGATGACATGGGGATCCTGCTTGATCAATACAAAGTTAAACCAATCCACGACAGTTTAGGGTTTTCACCGCATGATCGGAACATCCTACGCGTAGTTGAGCCTAATAGACACGAAAGATGATGGAAAACTAACCCTAAAAGAGGCCTAAAAACCAACATTAAGTCAATTCCCGGAACATCCCTCTTAGGACTAACAAACCATACCTAACGCACTACCGGATCGTTCAACCCGTTTGCAAGGCCTAACCATACGGATATTAAACTAATCCTTGAAAAACAAGGAGCAACTATAACAGATTGGATCTACTAAACAATGAACAAACAAGGTGCTGCCCCTACACCTAGATAGGCATAAGGGCAGCTAGATATCGAGGGACGGCATAGCTAAGCAAATATGTATAAGAAAAGCATCAATGCAAGCCCCAAAACATCTACGATAAGTAGTGTTACTCGCCATCAACAACGCTTCAGCACGAGCAACACAAGATAACGAATAAACGTGTACTGCCTAGATCGCAAGATGCGATCTAGGCAGCATGATGCTTACCCGGAAGAAACCCTCGAAACAAGGGGTGGCGATGCGCCTGGTTTGTGTTTGTTGTGAACGTGATTGTCCTCCTTTCTCAATAACCCTAGGTACATATTTATAGTCCAAGGGACTTTCTAATTCGAACGTACACCTAACCGTGTACGGGTTAAACTCTATCTTTTAATTCTAAACTAAGATGCAATCTACTATAATTACAGATACACGGGCAATCTAGCCCAAACTCTTCGTGCAAGGCCGCTTAGACACTCCACGTATATCCTTCAAGCCCATCTCAATTACGGCCCATCTCCTGATTTGGCCAAAATCTGGTGATAACAGCCAATTGTTCATTTGGAAAACTATCATTAACAGGAACAGGATCATAAGTAATATTTTCCAATCTAGATAAATTATCAGCAACAGGATTATCAGCACCTTTCCTATCTACAATATGTAAATCAAATTCTTGCAAAAGAAGCACCCATCTAATAAGCCTTGGCTTAGCATCTTTCTTTTCCATAAGGTACCTAATCGCAGCATGATCAGTATGAACTGTAACTTTTGAATCAACAATATAGGGTCTAAACTTGTCACATGCAAAAACTACGGCTAATAACTCTTTCTCAGTTGTAGCATAATTTCTTTGAGCAGCGTCTAGAGTTTTACTAGCATAATGAATAACATTCAATTTTTTATCTACTCGCTGTCCAAGGACAGCACCTACAGCAAAATCACTAGCATCACACATAATTTCAAAAGGCAAATTCCAATCAGGAGGTTCAACTACAGGAGCAGTTGTTAAGGCTTTCTTTAGAGTTTCAAAAGCTTCCTTACAATCATCATAAAAAACGAAAGGTACATCTTTTTGAAGAAGATTAGTAAGAGGCTTTGAAATTTTAGAGAAATCTTTAATAAATCTCCTATAAAACCCAGCATGACCAAGAATACTACGAATACCTTTAACATCCCTAGGATAGGGCATCTTCTCAATTGCTTCAACTTTAGCTCTATCAACTTCAATACCTCTCTCGGAAATTTTATGTCCCAATACAATTCCTTCATTAACCATAAAGTGGCATTTCTCCCAATTAAGAACAAGGTTAGTTTCTTCACATCTCTGCAAAACTTTATCAAGGTTTCGCAAGCAATTATCAAAAGAATTCCCATAGACAGAAAAATCATCCATGAATACCTCAACAATCTTTTCACAAAAGCCATGAAAAATAGCAGACATGCATCTTTGAAAAGTAGCAGGAGCATTACATAAACCAAAAGGCATACGCCTATAAGCATAAGTTCCATAGGGACAAGTGAAAGTGGTTTTCTCTTGATCTTTAGCTCTAACAGCAATTTGTGAAAACCCAGAATATCCATCAAGAAAACAGAAATGAGTATTTTTAGACAACCTTTCTAACATTTGATCAATAAAAGGTAAAGGGTAATGATCTTTCTTAGTAACTTTATTAACTTTTCGAAAATCAATGCACATTCTATACCCTACAACTACTCTTTGAGGAATAAGCTCATCATTATCATTAGGCACAACAGTATTCCTCCTTTCTTAGGAACACAATGCACAGGACTAACCCATCTACTATCAGCAATAGGATATATAATACCTGCTTCAAGAAGTTTTAATACCTCATTTCTTACCACATCCTTCATCTTAGGAATTAGACGACGCTGATGTTCAACAACAGGTTTTGCACCATCTTCTATATTAATAGCATGTTGGCAAATAGCGGGAGAAATCCCCTTCAAATCATCAAGAGTGTAGCCAATAGCTCCTCGGTGTTTCTTCAATATTTCCAATAACCTTTCTTCCTCGATATCTGAAAGCTTAGCACTAATAATAACATGATATGTTTTCTTATCATCAATATAAGCATACTTAAGATTATCAGGTAATGGTTTCAAATCAAATACATGATCTTCCTTTGGTGGTGGTGTTACACCTAAATCTTCAACCGGTAAGTCATGTTTAAGAATAGGTTGACGAAGGAAAATTTCATCAAGCTCATCCCTTTCTTCCCTAAAAACTTCACTCTCACTATTCTCCAAATGTTGCTGCAAAGGATTACTAGGAGCAAGAGCAATAGATGCACACTGTTCAACTCTAAAATCATCATTAGGCAAATCAGCTTTATAAGGAGTTTTGGCAAATTTAGAGAAGTTAAACTCATAAGATTCACCAGCAAATTTAGTAACAATTTTCTCTTTCTTGCAATCTATAATAGCTCCACAAGTATTCAGAAAAGGTCTACCAAAAATAATAGGACAAGACTTACTAGCAGCAGAACCAAGTACCAAAAAGTCAGCAGGATATTTAATCTTACCACATAGAACTTCAACATCTCGAACAATACCAATGGGAGAGATAGTTTCTCTATTAGCTAGCCGAATAACCACATCAATATCTTCAAGTTCACAAGAACCAATTTCATGCATAATTTCCGTGTAGAGCTCATAAGGAATGGCACTAATACTTGCACCAATGTCGCATAAACCATAATAGCAATGATCACCAATTCGAACAGAGAGCACAGGAACACTGGCTTTCCTAGACTTATTAGGATGCGAAACAATATTAGAAGCATCTTCACAAAAAATAATATGACCATCTTCCACATTTTCAGTCACAAGATCTTTAACTATTGCAACAGCAGGTTCAACCTTTATTTGTTCTTCAGGTTCTATGGGTTTCTTTGCACTTTTATTAACTACACTAGTTATAACAGAATACTCCTTCATTTTAGCAGGGAAAGGAGTTTTTTCAATATAAGCTTCAGGAAGAACATGATCAACAGTTTTAATTTCAATACATTTACCTTTAGGTGAATCAACTTTATCTTTATAAGGTTCATGATACTTATCAAAATTCTTCCTAGGCAATTCAAAATGAGAGGCAGATACGTCTCCAACGTATCCATAATTTCTGATGTTCCATGCTTGTTTTATGACAATACTTACATGTTTTGCTCACACTTTATAATGTTTTTATGCGTTTTCCGGAACTAACCTATTAACAAGATGCCACAGTGCCAGTTCCTGTTTTCTGTTGTTTTTGGTTCCAGAAAGGCTGTTCGGGCAATATTCTCGGAATTCGACGAAACGAAGACCCAACATCTTATTTTTCCCGGAACCTTCCAGAAAGTCAAAGGGGCCAGGGGCCCCAGGGGGCCCCACACATGGTGGCGGCGCGGCCCAGGCCCGGGCGCGCCCTAGTGTGAGGAGGCCCCGTGGCCCCTCCGACTCCGACTCTTCGCCTATATAAGCCCTTTCGACCTAAAAACGCGAGACCACTTGACGAAACTCCAGAAAGACTCCAGGGGCGCCGCCGCCATCGCGAAACTCCAATTCGGGGGACAGAAGTCTCTGTTCCGGCACCCTGCCGGACGGGGAAGTGCCCCCGGAAGCCATCTCCATCAACGCCACCGCCTCCATCATGCTCCGTGAGTAGTTCCCCCATGGACTACGGGTTCTAGCTGTAGCTAGTTGGTATTCTCTCCCCCATGTACTTCAATACAATGGTCTCATGAGCTGCCTTACATGATTGAGATTCATCTGATGTAATCGGTGTTGTGTTTGTTGGGATCCGATGGATTGTTACATTATGATTAGTCTATCTATAAAGTTTGTGAAGTTATTGTTGCTGCAATCTTGTTATGTTTAATGCTTGTCACTAGGGCCCGAGTGGCATGATCTTAGATTTAAGCTCTATAATTATTGCTTAGATTGTATCTACAAGTTGTTTGCACATGTCTATGTCCGGAACCCGAGGCCCCAAAGTGACAGAAATTGGGACAACCGGAGGGGAAGGCGTAGGTATGAGGATCACATGTTTTCACGGAGTGTTAATGCTTTGCTCCGGTGCTCTATTAAAAGGAGTACCTTAATTTCCAGTAGATTCCCTAGAGGCCCGGCTGCCACCGGCTGGTAGGACAAAAGATGTTGTACAAGTTTCTCATTGCGAGCACGTATGACTATATATGGAAAACATGCCTACATGATTAATAGACTTGATATTCTGTCTTAATGCTATTTCAATCCTATCAATTGCCCAACTGTAATTTGTTCACCCAACACTTGTTATTGGAGAGTTACCACTAGTGTAGATAGCTGGGAACCCCGGTCCATCTCTCATCATTATATACTTGTTCTACATGTCATTGGAAGTAGTATCAACTATTTTCTGGTGCCATTGCTCTCATATTACTATTACTGCTGCTGTGTTACTGTTACTACTGCTCTCATATTACTGCTACTTTCACATCACCCCTGTTACTAGTGCTTTTCCAGGTGCAGCTGAATTGACAACTCAGTTGTTAAGGCTTATAAGTATTCTTTACCTCCCCTTGTGTCGAATCAATAAATTTTATTTTACAAGATACTTGCGATCCCCTAGGCAATTCAAAATGAGAGGCAAAGGCTTTATAAATATTTGCAACAACTTGAGAGTCAAGACCATATGTAGCACTTATATTACGATATTCATCAGTATCCATAAAAGTTTCAATGCATTCATAATTATAATTTATACCTGACACTCTACCTTTGTCGTTCTCCCATCCTTCAGTATTTTCTTGGATTCGATCAAGAAGGTCCCATTTAAACTCTTCTTTATTGCGCGTGAATGATCCAGAACAAGCAGTATCCAGCAAGGTTTTATCTTGAAAAGAAAGTCTTGCATAGAAATTATCAATGATAATATTACCAGGAAGCTCATGAATGGGGCATTTGAGCATTAAAGACTTCAATCTCCCCCACGCTTGGGCAATACACTACAAGAAAAGTTCTGATAGACAACGTCCCAAAATCGTCAACTAAGGGGCATTTTTCGTCGCCTATGGGCCTAACCCGACGATATGGGTTCTGTTGTCGAAACTGCGTCAGGCAAAGTCCTACGACGTTTTTTTCGGTCCGTCGCGCTTGGGCGCCCTTCCGCCACGGAAAATCGGACCGTTGCGGAAGTGTTTTCGGGAGCCCGTTGACTGCTGACGTCATGCAAACTGACACGTGGCAGACGCCGTTAACTGCGTTAACGGCGTTAACCGGCTGAAACCCCGTGGTAGATGGTAGGCCCACACGAGGCCTGCCACGTCTTAAGCGGGCCAGATGACATAGTTTGACCGGTCAACTATATAGCTGGGCTGGTCCATTAGTTACGTGGGCCGGGCCTAACCTCTAAGGTTGACTGGTCAAAACTTAAATGGGCCGGCCCATTTAACATGTGGGGTCCACCTTACAGAATCGGGCCGGCCCAAGCAAGCGGGTCGGCCAAAAACACAGTGGGTCCCACTTTCCTGTTAAAAGGCCGGCCCATTTAGTGTGTGGGGTCCACCGTATAGCAAGTGGGCCGGCCCAACAAGCTAGTGGGCCGGCCAAAAACACAGGTGGGTCCCACTTTCCAGCTAAAAGGTCGGCCCATTTAGTTTGTGGGGTCCACCATATAGCAAGTGGCCGGCCCAACAAAATAGTGGGCCGGCCAAAAACACAGGGGTCCCACTTTCCTGTTAAAGGGCCGGCCCATTTAGTATGTGGGGCCCACCATATAGCAAGTGGGCTGGCCCACCAAGATAGTGGGTCGGCCAAAAACACAGGTGGGCCCCACATTCCTGTTAATGGCCGGCCCATTTGGTATGTGGGGTCCATATAGAAAGTGGGCCGGCCCAACAAGATAGTGGGCCGGGCCAAAACACAGGTGGGTCCCACCTTCCTATTAAAGGGCCGGCCCATTTACCATGTGGGACCACCATAGAGCAAGTGGGCCGGCCCAACAAGATAGTGGGCCGGCCCAATAAGCATGTGGAGCCCATTATCGTGTAACCGGGCCGGCCTACTAAAGAAGTGGGCCGGCCCAAAATGAAAGTGGGTCCCACACTACTGTAAGTGGGCCGGCCCAATCTGTTGTAGGGCCCTACTTGTTTGACTAGTCAACTTGCATTAAATTTCATGAGCCTAAAATCTGATTTCAATGATACACACAAGTACATACACAAATAAAACAAATAGGAAAATTACAAGGCAATTAATGTGCCCAAATAAAAAAATTACATAGAATCATTGAGGACTTCTATTAGCATCATCAATAACACGTTGACATTTGGCAATCGCCTTGATTGAATCTTGTGTACTCTTTGTCAACATATCAGCTACAGATCTTAAAGCAGCAATACCATGTCTTTTATAAAGTACAGCCTTGAGATATTTACTGTTTGATGAAAGCAATGGTCTAGGTTGACGGCTATGAGAAGATGCATCAGAAGAAAGATCAGAACTTTTTGTGGGCCTCACTTCTAATGAAGATTGCTTCATCACAACTGCATTCTGATAATAATGCAAAAAGAGTTAAACGATGAACTATGCAAACATTTATTATGCAATGTAGATATAAGATAATAACAAGTTGCATAAATAAGACATGTATGGAACTTGTACTAAGCACAAACTTACATCATAATGTTGCACAGGGTCGCTACAGATCCTTTTTTGGCGACTATCTTCTAATGATGACTGCTTCATTAAAACTGCATTCTGGTAACATTGTAAACATAGTTACAACAATTAACTATTCAAACATGTATTACGCAATGTAGAGATCAGATAACAGCATGTAGCAGAAATAAGCACAAGATAAGATAAGATGCATGTACTAAGCACATACTGGCTCACTGCAGGTCCTTCTCTTGCGTGCACTAGTCGTGGTCAACATGCCTATCATTTTAGGTTCAGCCATCAAGTGAAATGCTAATCCTCCTGCTCCATTGTCCTTAATCTGTGTTTAGATATCACATTTAAGACCAAGTCAGCTGGTTTCAAATAACAAAAAACTTGAGCTGCCAAATGAATAAGCCAATATTTACCAGATATCAGATTAAAACCAACTAGATGTTGCTTTGCATGAGATACGAATTTCAGACATTCAGATTTAGAGTAGGGTAATGCCAAGGTTTTACACATAAAGTAAACTGGCATTAAGAATGACCAAATGTCAGGTTCAAATCACCCTCGCAGTTTCTCCAAGACAAGCATATCAAATAGGCAGAAACATAGTAAAGCATGAATGGCATTGCTATGGCAGGGTTCCAAGTGTTAATCTCTTGCATAAGGAACAATGCATATAGGTTATAGATAATAACGGAAGTAAACTGCCAAAATTACCAACCACGAACTCAGATTCCAACCTTACCTAGCGTCCCCGCTGTTAATGTTGGATGTTCTAATAAGTGGTTCGCATGATCAATCCCTAGGAAAAATAACATTGACAAGTCAGTCTACGATAATACAAAGACCAGACATGCACGCAGCAATAACTATATAAGCTAAAGACGAGGTATAAGAGCAAGCAGATTGGAAATGCACATAGCATGATTATAAAAGCAGTGTGAGAATAGCAGACACGAGAAAACAGCTAGCGGTGAGCTAATGACGTGGTATAAGAACAAGCAGATTGGAAATGCCCATAGCACGACTATAAAAGCAGTGCGACAATAGCATGCAGTACAAAAACAGTTGGCAGCAAATGAATGGGTACAAGGCTATAAATATGTGGATGCACACAGGTGTCAGTAGAATGAACAGGATGGTAGCGACCGGATAATGCTTTTGTACTGTACAATATTTAAACAAACTTCATGCGAAGCAACACATCAAGAAAGTTAACGGCATATGAGATCTGCAAATAACTACACAAAACATGGCTAAAGAAACACCGCGATCTAACGGGCCAGCGTACTAACCAAGCTGCGGCGGGGTGGACGGGGGCGGCAACTTGCATTCCAGCGGCGGCGAACGCGGGAGACGATGAATCGACCCTGTTTCAGTAGAAGCGGGCGTTAGTGAAGCAGATCTGGTTGGCTGGCAAGGTATTCGGTGAAGTTGATACAGCCGCTGCGGCGAGGTAGTCGGTGGCGAGGTCGGCGGTGAAGCAGATCCGTCGGTGGCGAGGTCGGCGGTGAAGCAGATCCGTCGGTGACGAGGGCGGCGGGGGAGCGGATCAGGTGGGTGGACAGCCAACACGATCAAGGCTACGCTGTGGAGGAGTATGCCGGCGGCGAAGCAGATCTAGTACTGTAGAGAGTCAGAGCTTTGGCGTGTGAGAGTATTTTTGAGCTAATGGGGCGAATGGTTGGTGGGTGGGTGTGGGCCTGTGGGGAGGGTTCGGGATCTAGGCAAGATATTTCATTGTTACCGAATGAGCCCTCCATGGTCGGTGGGTTGTAGCTTCCGGACCAGGGTTAAAAGGGTAAAACTGGTCACGGGATTTTCGAATGGATGCGGCGGGATGATTTGGCGCGCGGCCGAAATTTTCAGTTTCAAGCTACGAGCAGAACGACAAAAATAATGTTCTTCCCCAGGGAGCTCTCATTTCTTCCTCTTCTCTTTCTCTCTCGAGTCTCTCCCACTCCCCCGGCTCCTCTCCCCCTTCTCTCCGGCGGCCTCGCCGGCCGGAGACGAGGCCGACTTCTCTCTGTATATTGTACACCCTCCGAACTAAATTAATTGATTCAACTTTCCTTAGACGTGTATGTATCTAGAGTAAAAACATGTGTGGATACATCCATATTTAGATAAGCAAAGTTGAGTCAGCTAATTTGGATCCGAGGGAGTTAGTGTTGTTGTAAGCTTAGATCCAGTGTTTCCCATGAGCAGAATGGCGCAATGGAGTCGGGGATCTCGTCATCGGCTTCAGATCTGGCCTATGGTGAATCTGGCGGATCTTGCCGGCCAAACCCCGATCTGGTGCCATCAATGTGATGGCGCTAACGGTGAGGCTTGCTTTGGTCAGTGCTTCAGATCTGGCCAATGGGGAAGTCAAGCTGCTAAAGTTCACAAGCTCGGGGCATACGACGGCGTCATCCGTCTTGCCCGTGCACATCTTGGACTTTCAGCGGCCCTTCTCAGAGCCAATATGCCGTTGCTGAGGCCCTTCTTCTCCTTCGTCCTGGCGACTACCGGCGACACCGTCCCAAGTGGTGCGTCCCCGGCGACGGAGTTGCTGGAAAGGATGCGGAGCAGAGATCTGATGTGCGGTCGAGAAGGACTCGATTGATTTTCTTCTATATGTTTTGGGGTCCTTTTTGTAAAGTTGCAGGTTCTATTAGTTATTGTCTAGTACTTTTGGTCCTCTATGTAATTTTTTGGACTAGTTTCCATTGGCACTGATAAACTTGAATTTTGACAAGTTCACGGGGAAAAAAATTCCTTTGCACATATGGCCTATCATGTATAAACATTCTTGAGATTTAAACTATATGTAATGTGCCATGCATTAACCCTAAACCATATATATGTAACTAACCCTAGCTGATCAAACCCTACTTAATTAAAACAAATAACCCTAAACTATACGCATGCACTTTATGCGCAAAGGCGCGGGTGCCTCTAATAATGTGTGTGCGCACTCGATCGATGATCCCTAAACCTTATACAACCCTGAAACCCTAATCCCTAATCCCTAAACCCTAAACACCCTAAACACTAAACCCTAGACCCTAAACCCTAACCCTAACCCTAAACCCTAATTAAACCCTATATATAGGCCAACGACACTTAATTGTGCATCAAGCAGGCCAGGGGTGCCTCGCGGTCCTCTAATTAAATTAAATGTGCCATGCATTAACCCTAAACCATATATATGTAACTAACCATAGCTAATCAACCCTACTTAATGAAAACACATAACCCTAAACTATACTAGCTATAACCCGATCTAATAAAAACATGCTCTATATATAGCAGCTAGCTAGCAAACCGTAGATTAACACCAATTAATATATACATGGCCTATATCGATCATGTTGTATAACATATCCCTGAGATTCATTAATTAATTATATAATTATCGTGATAAATTAATTAACTTTAATTTTGACAAGTTCTCTCGAATGAAAACACATTTGATTAAGTTGCCTCATAATATATATATATAATTAGTGTGCATGCATGGCCTACCATGCATTCGTGCATATATTTTAATGTATATTTGAACATATTCTTGGGGATTTCAATCTCTCTCTCTCGATCATCTATATATCGTTGGTGGCCAAAAAACACACATATATATGCATGCAATTTATGCGTAAAGGCGCGGGTGCCTCTAATAATGTGTGTGCGCACTCGATCGATGATCCCTAAACCTTAAACAACCCTAAAACCTTAAATCCCTAATCCCTAAACCCTAAACACCCTAAACACCCTAAACACTAAACCCTAAACCCTAGACCCTAAACGTACCCTAACCCTAACCCTAACCCTAACCCTAAACCCTAGCTAATCCTAAACCCCAATTAAACCCTATGTATAGGCCAACGACACTTAATTGTGCATCGATCGAGCGGGTCATGGGTGCCTCGTGATCCTCTAATAAAATTAAATGTGCCATGCATTAACCCTAAACCATATATATGTAACTAACCCTAGCTAATCAACCCTACTTAATTAAAACACATAACCCTAAACTATACTAGCTAGCTATAACCCGATCTAATAAAAACATGCTCTATATATAGCAGCTAGCTAGCAAACCGTAGATTAACACCAATTAAAATATACATGGCCTATATCGATCATGTTGTATAACATATCCCTGAGATTCATTAATTAATTATATAATTATCGTGATAAATTAATTAACTTGAACTTTGACAAGTTCTCTCGAATGAAAACACATTTGATTAAGTTGCCTCATAATATATATATAATTAGTGTGCATGCATGGCCTACAATGCATTCGTGCATATATTTTAATGTATATTTGAACATATTCTTGGGGATTTCAATCTCTCTCTCTCGATCATCTATATATCGTTGGTGGCCCAAAAAACACACATATATACGCATGCACTTTATGCGTAAAGGCGCGGGTGCCTCTAATAATGTGTGTGCGCACTCGATCGATGATCCCTAAACCTTAAACAACCCTAAACCCTAATCCCTAAACCCTAAACACCCTAAACACTAAACCCTAAACCCTAAACCCTAACCCTAACCCTCTACCCTAGCTAACCCTAAACCCTAATTAAACCCTATGTATAGGCCAACGACACTTAATTGTGCATCGAGCAGCCCAGGGGTGCCTCGCGGTCCTCTAATTAAATTAATTGTGCCATGCATTAACCCTAAACCATATATATGTAACTAACCCTAGCTAATTAACCCTACTTAATTAAAACACATAACCCTAAACTATACTAGATATAACCCGATCTAATAAAAACATGCTCTATATATAGCAGCTAGCTAGCAAACCGTAGATTAACACCAATTAAAATATACATGGCCTATATATATCGATCATGTTGTATAACATATCCCTCAGATTCATTAATTAATTATATAATTATCGTGATAAATTAATTAACTTGAATTTTGACAAGTTCTCTCGAATGAAAACACATTTGATTAAGTTGCCTCATAATATATATATAATTAATTAGTGTGCATGCATGGCCTACCATGCATTCGTGCATATATTTTAATGTATATTTGAACATATTCTTAGGGATTTCAATCTCTCTCTCGATCATCAATATATCGTTGGTGGCCAAAAAACACACATATATATATACGCATGCAATTTATGCGTAAAGGCGCGGGTGCCTCTAATAATGTGTGTGCGCACTCGATCGATGATCCCTAAACCTTAAACAACCCCTAAAACCTTAAATCCCTAATCCCTAATCCCTAAACCCTAAACACCCTAAACACTAAACCCTAAACCCTAGACCCTAAACCCTAACCCTAACCCTAACCCTAAACCCTAGCTAACCCTAAACCCTAATTAAACCCTATATATGTATATAGGCCAACGTCACTTAATTGTGCATCGAGCAGCCCAGGGGTGCCTCGCGGTCCTCTAATTAAATTAATTGTGCCATGCATTAACCCTAAACCATATATATGTAACTAACCCTAGCTAATTAACCCTACTTAATTAAAACACATAACCCTAAACTATACTAGATATAACCCGATCTAATAAAAACATGCTCTATATATAGCAGCTAGCTAGCAAACCGTAGATTAACACCAATTAAAATATACATGGCCTATATATCGATCATGTTGTATAACATATCCCTCAGATTCATTAATTAATTATATAATTATCGTGATAAATTAATTAACTTGAATTTTGACAAGTTCTCTCGAATGAAAACACATTTGATTAAGTTGCCTCATAATATATATATAATTAATTAGTGTGCATGCATGGCCTACCATGCATTCGTGCATATATTTTAATGTATATTTGAACATATTCTTAGGGATTTCAATCTCTCTCTCTCGATCATCAATATATCGTTGGTGGCCAAAAAACACACACATATATATATACACATGCAATTTATGCGTAAAGGCGCGAGTGCCTCTAATAATGTGTGTGCGCACTCGATCGATGATCCCTAAACCTTAAACAACCCCTAAAACCTTAAATCCCTAATCCCTAAACCCTAAACACCCTAAACACTAAACCCTAAACCCTAGACCCTAACCCTAACCCTAACCCTAACCCTAAACCCTAGCTAACCCTAAACCCTAATTAAACCCTATGTATAGGCCAACGACACTTAATTGTGTGCATCGAGCAGGCCAGGGGTGCCTCGCGGTCCTCTAATTAAATTAAATGTGACATGCATTAACCCTAAACCATATATATGTAACTAACCCTAGCTAATCAACCCTACTTAATTAAAACACATAACCCTAAACTATACTAGCTAGCTTCTATAAGCAACGGTGGTGATGATGATCACGGGTGATGGCAGCGGAGATACACGACGATGAAGTGGATGATAACTTGTATGACGCAACGAGATCTCTCGATTGGTCCCTGTCGCCAATGCAACAGCTCTCAACCCTGCAAGATATTCGCAACTCCACACACTTGCGCACGTAGCCGCCGACCACGAAGCGGTAAGTTGCAACCGTCTAATTCCCAATGGAACAGCAGATCACACAAGACTTAAACAGGATCTACACAATATCCAAGCAATATGGTGTAGGGAATTCAATAGTTTTGCAGAGCAAACAACTAAGAACTAGGGTTTATCTTAAACGTGGTCTAAAGCAGCTAGGGGGTCGTCCAAGGCACTTATATAGGCGTCCGGGACGAGTTCTGGTCGAAAAATACAAGTAAAACCGACCCAGAATAGATCTGGTCGAGACAGACTCGGACGCGTCCGGTCTGGGATCCGGTCGACCGGGCTGGACCGGCCGGTCCGGTTGGCGGCCGGTCAACCGGGCTGTGGACCGAATGGTCCGGTGTGGTCCGGTCAACCGGGTCGGAACCCGAAACTGCGAAGTTTCCGGTTTCTGTCCGGTACGATACGCTCCGTCCGGTCGGTGGCCGGTTGGCGGCCGGTCGACCGGGCCAGGGACCGGGCTGGCCGGTCTGGGGGCCGGTCTGACCGGGTTCTGGACCGGCCTGGACTTCTTCTTCTCCTCTCGCGCATGCCTCCCGCTCCTCCCTCGCGCGTCCATGAGATATCTTCATGTCCAGCTCCATGTCCAGCTTCACGGCCATCTTGACGTCCGTCTTCATGTCCAGCTGCTCCTCTCCTCGTGCGATGCTCGTCTCCTCTTGATACCTGATGATACATAAGTAATAGGACTTAGGCAGTATAAAGTTCTCATCAATCAAAGTATCGTTTAGGAACAAGTTCACCTGTTGTTTAAGTAGCTTCGCACGAGCTCGTGTCATTGGTCCAATCCTGACTTCATTGGACTTGAGCTTCACAGCAGGTTCATCTTCAGTTGGTAATGACGGAGGTAGTAGTGAGGTAGGGATGTCCTCATCATCTCCCCCCCTTCAAAAGGCGTCGACCCCGACGCTCCAAGGTCTTCTCCGTCATATGGTGTCAAATCAGCAACATTGAAAGAATTACTGACACCAAACTCATCCTCTGGAAGATCTATCGAGTATGCATTATCATTGATCTTGGCAAGCACTTTGTAAGGACCATCACCACGAGGCTTCAACTTAGACTTCCTCAGCTTTGGGAACCTATCCTTGCGAAAATGTACCCAGACCAAATCACCAGGCTTGAACAACATCTCCTTGCGCTTCTTATTCATCCTTGCAGCATTGCTCTTGCCTTTCTTCTCAATCAACTCTTTAGTCTTCTCATGAATCTTCTTCACATAATCTGCCCTCTTTGATGCCTCCATATTAACTCTCTCATGTATGGGCAAAGGCAACAAGTCAAGTGGAGTAATGGGTTTGAAACCATACACCACCTCAAAAGGACATAGCTCCGTGGTAGAATGTACCGCCCTGTTGTAAGCAAACTCCACATGCGGCAAACACTCTTCCCACTCCTTCAGGTTCTTCTTGATCATGGATCTCAACAGTTGTGACAATGTTCTATTCACCACTTCAGTTTGACCATCAGTTTGGGGATGACAAGTAGTGCTGAACAGCAGCTTCGTCCCCAGCTTTCTCCAAAGCGTCTTCCAGAAGTAGCTCATAAACTTCACGTCACGATCAGAAACAATAGTCTTCGGGACTCCATGTAGACGTACAATCTCCCTGAAAAACAGGTTAGCAATATGCGACGCATCGTCGCTCTTGTGGCAGGCAATAAAGTGTGACATCTTAGAAAATCTATCCACTACCACAAATATAGAATCATGGCCTCTCTTAGTACGCGGCAAACCCAACACAAAATCCATACTAATATCCTCCCATGGTGTAGTAGGTGCCGGTAAAGGAGTATACAAACCGTGAGGCTTCAGCTTGGACTTAGACTTGTTGCAAGTAATGCATCTTCGCACATATCTATCCACGTCCCGCCTCATCTTTGGCCAATAAAAGTGGTCAGCTAGCATGAGTAGCGTCTTCTCACGCCCAAAGTGACCCATCAAACCTCCAGCATGTGATTCCTGCAATAAGAGCAAACGCACAGACGATTCTGGAACACATAGTTTGTTAGCCCTAAACAAGAACCCATCATGTATGTGATATTTTTCCCATGCTTTACCAAGAGCACATAAGCGATATGGTTCAGCAAAATCATGATCAGTGGCATACAAATCACATAGTATCTCTAAACCAGGAATTTTAACATCAAGTTGAGTTAATAGCATATTCTTCCTAGATAGAGCATCAGCAACAATATTATCTTTTCCCTTCTTATGCTTAATAATGTATGGAAAAGACTCAATGAACTCAACCCACTTAGCTAGACGCTTATGCAAAGTAGATTGGGCTTTCAGGTATTTCAAAGCTTCATGATCAGAATGTATGATAAATTCTTTTGGCCACAAGTAATGTTGCCAAACCTCAAGAACTCTAATTAAAGCATACAATTCTTTATCATATATAGGATAGTTCAACTTAGCACCAGATAGTTTCTCAGAAAAATATGCAATTGGGCGACCCTCTTGCATCAACACACCACCAATTCCAATACCACTAGCATCACATTCAATCTCAAATTGCTTATTGAAATCAGGAAGTGCAAGCAACGGTGCAGAAGTTAACAATCGTTTCAGTTCATCAAAAGCATGATCTTGGGCTGCGCCCCACTCAAAAACAACACCCTTTTTAGTCAAATCATTCAAAGGTGCAGCAATAGTAGAAAAATTGGGCACAAAACGGCGATAAAACCCAGCTAGACCATGAAAACTTCTAACTTGACTCACATTCATGGGAGTAGGCCAATTTTGAATAGCTTCAATTTTAGACACATCTACTTCTACTCCATGCTTAGAGACAACATAACCCAGAAATATGACCTTATCTTTGCAAAATGTGCACTTCTCAAGATTACCATAGAGTTGATTATCACGCAACACTTGCAAAACATGTCGAATATGTATAGTATGATCAGATTCATTGCGGCTGTAGATTAATATGTCATCAAAATACACAACCACAAATTTGCCAATAAATTCACGCAAAACATGGTTCATCAGTCTCATGAAAGTGCTAGGTGCATTAGTCAAACCAAAAGGCATTACTAACCACTCATATAAACCAAATTTTGTTTTAAAGGCTGTTTTCCACTCATCCCCTTCTTTCATCCTAATTTGATGATAGCCACTACGCAAATCAATTTTAGAGAACACAGCAGCACCACTCAATTCATCTAGCATATCCTCTAAACGGGGAATAGGATGACGATATCGAATAGTAATGTTGTTTATAGCTCTACAATCTACGCACATACGCCAAGTACCATCTTTCTTAGGAACTAGAATAACAGGAACAGCACAAGGACTAAGGCTTATGCGAATATAACCTTTGTCGAGTAGCGCTTGTACTTGCTTCTGTATCTCCTTCGTCTCTTCGGGATTAGTGCGATATGGCGCCCTATTGGGCAGCGATGCTCCGGGAATCAAGTCAATTTGATGCTCAATACCTCGCAATGGTGGTAGTCCTGCGGGTACCTCCTCCGGAAACACGTCGCCGAATTCCTGCAAAACATTAGAAACACCAAGAGGAAGAGGGGTCATGTCGTTAGAAACCAAAACCGTACCCCTGTACAAAAGCACAAGAGGCATGGCCGTAGGATCCTCACTAAATTCTCTCATGTCTTCTTTGGTGGCTAATGAGACTAAGGAATTCACTCTCTCACTTTTCGTTATATCACTCACGACATTACAATTCTCTCGCCTATCTAGAGGTGCATCCTCCAAATTCACTTCGATCTTCTGACGAGACTCATTGACAATTTGTTGTGGTGACATAGGCTGTAAGTTAATTTTCTTGCCCTTGTACTCCAAGTGATATGTATTGGCACGGCCATTGTGTTGCACAGAACGGTCATAGAGCCAAGGCCGACCCAATAAGAGGTGACAAACCGTCATAGGAACCACATCAAAATCAATGCAATCCTTATACGGTCCAATCGCAAACTCAACACGCACCATGTGGTTTACCTTCATCTCACCATTGTCGCTCAACCACTGAATATAATATGGATGCGGGTGCGGTAGATACTTCAACTTCAGCTTGGTACATAACTCCTTGCTTGCTAAATTGCGGCAACTCCCGCCATCAATAATGACCTTGCAAGCCTTGTCAGGACCAACTAAAGCTTTGGTTTGGAACAAATTGCAGCGCTGAGTAGATGCACTAGGCAACACATTAAGAGCACGCTGCGACACAACAATGGTGCGAGCATCAGAAGGATATGCATCTTCACCATCAGTGTCATAGTCATCATTGTCTGGAGCATTTGGATCAGCATCATCTCCAGTCTCATACTCATTGTCCTCATTGATAAACATGACTTTGCGGTTAGGACAATCTCTCTTGAAGTGACCCTTGCCACCACATGTATGGCAAAGCATATCACGGTTGCGCGTTGTAGACGCACCAGAACCACTCGTACTTGCAGCAGATTCGGACTTCTTTGCATTAGATACATTGGAGACCGGTTTGCTAGGCGGAGTAGAGTAAGGAGCAGAGCGCGTCGAAGGCGCCGGCGCTGTAGAGGGCGCGCGGGGTGTAAAACGCCCAGCTCCCGTAGCACGTCCCTTAACCTTTGCTTCTTCAGCCAACTGTGATTCAGCTTCTCTTGCATGATGTAACAATTGATTCATATTGGTGTAGGTGTAATGACGAACAATGCCTTTAACATCATACTTCAATCCATTGAGAAAACGCTGCATTGTCATCTCTAGAGACTCACGGACACGACCACGCTGCATAAGCATCTCCATCTCCATGTAGTACTCATCAACAGTCTTCACACCTTGCCTCAATAGTGTTAGCTTATCAAATATGTTCCGCATGTAATTTGTAGGCACAAAACGAGAAGTCATTGCCTCTTTCATAGCACGCCATGTACGGATAGGTTGTGCACCATCTTCGTCGCGGTTACGAACCAAAGAATCCCACCAACGCAATGCATAACCATCAAATTCAGAAGACGCAAGCTTGATCTTCCTATCTTCAGAGTAGTGTGGATGTAGGCTCCATAATTTCTCAATCTTGAGCTCCCAAGTGAGGTATTCTTCAACATCAGCTCCTCCTTCAAACTTGGGTATGGAAAACTTAGGCTTACCCAATCCATCTTCTTCATCTTGTCCACGACCATTGCGGCCAAGTGGAACCCAGCCACGAGGACGATGACCACGAGGCGCACCACGAGCATTGTGTGCGTCATCTTCAAGCTCAGGATCTTCATCATCTTCTTGTTGTTGTTGTTGTAGTACAGTCAAGTTCTCAATAGCGAGACGCATATCCGCAATATTGCGCTGTATATCCGTCATTTGATCAGACAATCCAGTGACGGTGACATTAGTAGCATCCAGCGTTTGTTTGATCTCATCAACTGTACTCTTAAGCTCATCATCGTTAGTGCGGAATTCACGTCGCATCTCATTACGAAGAGCTTCATACTCCCTCCATGTGATGATATCTGCCGAATTCTTGTTCTCCTGGTTAACAATCTTATTATCACTAGCAGACATGATTAGTAGGTTAGTGCACTAAATCAAAAATATATGGTGGTACTCTCACAACTCACTCAAAACTGATAAGAAAAGGAAATCTTACCGTTCCAAAGTAAATTAGTGTTGCTTACCACTTGTAGTAACAACTAGTGCACGGATGTAGCGAAGCGAATATCAAGGGTATAAGAACAATCACACGACAAAGCAGGGTATATGTGGGGCTGTAGGTAGGCTACCTATTTGCACCAATAACAAGCTCTAGCGCTGACCGTAGACAACCAAAGATACTCACACAAGGCGATATAATGGGGCAATGCAACTATATGGAGGAAAGGTTGCAATGCACAAGAGAGACGCTAGCAAAGCTCAATGAGACAGGCACAAGATTGCTCAACTACGGATGCAGTAAAGAAAACTTAGGCCTTTCACTTGATTTCAACTAGCACACACTTTTCTTTTTGTATTTTCTTTTTGTAACACACGCAGCTATGTAGCTCTTTTTGCTTCTTTTCAATTTTCTCTTTTTTTTTGATTTTATGACTCAACTCCTTGATAACACGGCCAACAAGATATGCAAAGCACCAAAACCCTAATGAGCAGCCTGTCGAGCGGTAAAACTAGTCTCTTCTGGGGAAGTTCCTAGTCACGTATATCGAAAGGCTGTGTCTATGGTTGGGAACAAGCACACTGTACGCTATGTGGACTCGGAGTAACAAAACTGACACAATATGATAAACTAGATGATAGAGAAAACTCAAACCCTAACAATTCTACTAGAAGAAAGATAAAGTTACGCAAAAACAACTACGAAAAGCAACTAAAACTCGAAATTAGTGCAAGCTATGGCTATGGCAAACCCTAACCCTAAATATTTTTGGCTTTTTCTGGATAGGAAAACACTCACAACTCAACTATGGGGTGGATTGTGGATGGCTTACCGAGGAAAACTGGAAATCTGATACCAAGATGATAAGGGGTGGCCCGATCTTCTCAGTAAGCAACGGTGGTGATGATGATCACGGGTGATGGCAGCGGAGATACACGACGATGAAGTGGATGATAACTTGTATGACGCAACGAGATCTCTCGATTGGTCCCTGTCGCCAATGCAACAGCTCTCAACCCTGCAAGATATTCGCAACTCCACACACTTGCGCACGTAGCCGCCGACCACGAAGCGGTAAGTTGCAACCGTCTAATTCCCAATGGAACAGCAGATCACACAAGACTTAAACAGGATCTACACAATATCCAAGCAATATGGTGTAGGGAATTCAATAGTTTTGCAGAGCAAACAACTAAGAACTAGGGTTTATCTTAAACGTGGTCTAAAGCAGCTAGGGGGTCGTCCAAGGCACTTATATAGGCGTCCGGGACGAGTTCTGGTCGAAAATACAAGTAAAACCGACCCAGAATAGATCTGGTCGAGACAGACTCGGACGTCCGGTCTGGGATCCGGTCGACCGGGCTGTGGACCGGCCGGTCCGGTTGGCGGCCGGTCAACCGGGCTGTGGACCGGGATGGTCCGGTCTGTGGTCCGGTCAACCGGGTGGAACCGGGAAACTGCGAAGTTTCCGGTTTCGTCCGGTAGGGGCTTCGTCCGGTCGTCGTCCGGTTGCGGCCGGTCGACCGGGCCAGGGACCGGGCTGGCCGGTCTGGGGGCCGGTCTGACCGGGTTCTGGACCGGCCTGGACTTCTTCTTCTCCTCTCGCGCATGCCTCCCGCTCCTCCCTCGCGCGTCCATGAGATATCTTCATGTCCAGCTCCATGTCCAGCTTCACGGCCATCTTGACGTCCGTCTTCATGTCCAGCTGCTCCTCTCCTCGTGCGATGCTCGTCTCCTCTTGATACCTGATGATACATAAGTAATAGGACTTAGGCAGTATAAAGTTCTCATCAATCAAAGTATCGTTTAGGAACAAGTTCACCTGTTGTTTAAGTAGCTTCGCACGAGCTCGTGTCATTGGTCCAATCCTGACTTCATTGGACTTGAGCTTCACAGCAGGTTCATCTTCAGTTGGTAATGACGGAGGTAGTAGTGAGGTAGGGATGTCCTCATCATAAACTATACTAGATATAACCCGATCTAATAAAAGCATGCTCTATATATATAACAGCTAGCTAGCAAACCGTAGATTAACACCAATTAAAATATACATGGCCTATATCGATCATGTTGTATAACATATCCCTCAGATTCATTAATTAATTATATAATTATCTTGATAAATTAATTAACTTTAATTTTGACAAGTTCTCTCGAATGAAAACACATTTGATTAAGTTGCCTCATAATATATATATAATTTTAGTGTGCATGCATGGCCTACCATGCATTCGTGCATATATTTTAATGTATATTTGAACATATTCTTGGGGATTTCAATCTCTCTCTCTCTCGCGATCATCTATATATAACGTTGGTGGCAAAAAACACACACATATATACGCATGCACTTTATGCGTAAAGACGCGGGTGCCTCTAATAATGTGTGTGCGCACTCGATCGATGATCCCTAAACCTTAAACGTACAACCCTAAAACCCTAAATTAATTATCGATCTCCCTGTGATTCATTAATTAATTATATATATAATTATCGATGATAAATTAATTAACTTGAATTTTGACAAGTTCTCTCGTATGAAAACACATTTGATCAAGTTGCCTAGCTCATAATATATATATAATTAGTGTGCATGCATGGCCTACCATGCATTCGTGCATATATTTTGATATATATTTGAACATATTCTTGGGGATTTCAATCTCTCTCTCTCGATCATCTATATATCGTTGTTGGTGGCAAAAAAACACATATATATATACGCATGCACTTTATGCGGAAAGGCGCGGGGTGCCTTGATACGTCTCCAACGTATCGATAATTTCTTATGTTCCATGCTACTTTATTGATGATACCTACATGTTTTATGCACATTATATGTCATATTTATGCATTTTCTGGAACTAACCTATTAACAAGATGCCGAAGAGCCAGTTGCGTTTTCTGCTGTTTTTGGTTTCAGAAATCCTAGTAAAGAAATATTCTCGGAATTGGACGAAACTTTCGCCCAGGGTCCTATTTTTGCACGAAGCTTCCGAAGACCGAAGAGATAACGAAGTGGGGCCACGAGGCGGCCAGAGGGGAGGCCGGCGCGGCCCAGGCCCTGGCCGCGCCGACCTACCCCCTGGGCCCCTCGTGTGCCCCCCGCGTTGACCCTCCGCCTACTTAAAGCCTCCGTCGCGAAACCCCCAGAGAGCCACGATACGGAAAACCTTACCGAGACGCCGCCGCCGCGAATCCCATCTCGGGGGATTCTGGAGATCGCCTCCGGCACCCTGCCGGAGAGGGGATTCATCTCCCGGAGGACTCTACACCGCCATGGTCGCCTCCGGAGTGATGAGTGAGTAGTTCACCCCTGGACCATGGGTCCATAGCAGTAGCTAGATGGTCGTCTTCTCCTTGTTGTGCTTCATTGTTGGATCTTGTGAGCTGCCTAACATGATCAAGATCATCTATATGTAATTCTATATGTTGTGTTTGTCGGGATCCGATGGATAGAGAGTACTATGATTATGGTGATTATCAATCTATTGTTTATGTGTTGTTTATGATCTTGCATGCTCTCCGTTACTAGTAGAGGCTCTGGCCAAGTTTTTACTCTTAACTCCAAGAGGGAGTATTTATGCTCGATAGTGGGTTCATGCCTCCATTGAATCTGGGACAGTGACAGAAAGTTCTAAGGTTGTGGATGTGCTGTTGCCACTAGGGATAAAACATTGATTCTATGTCTAAGGATGTAGTTGTTGATTACATTACGCACCATACTTAATGCAATTGTCTGTTGCTTTGCAACTTAATACTGGAGGGGGTTCGGATGATAACCTGAAGGTGGACTTTTTAGGCATAGATGCAGTTGGATGGCGGTCTATGTACTTTGTCGTAATGCCCAATTAAATCTCACTATATTTATCATATCATGTATATGCATTGTTATGCCTTTCTCTATTTGTCAATTGCCCGACTGTAATTTGTTCACCCAACATGCTTTTATCTTATGGGAGAGACACCTCTAGTGAACTGTGGACCCCGGTTATTTTTAGCATACAATCTGCAATTGTGTTTTACTGTTTTCTTTGCAAACATCTTCCACTCGATACGTTTAATCCTTTGTTACAGCAAGCCGGTGAGATTGACAACCTCACTGCTTCGTTGGGACAAAGTACTTGGGTTGTGTTGTGCAGGTTCCGCGTTGGCGCCGAATCCCTGGTGTTGCGCCGCATCACATTTCGCGACCATCAACCTTCAACGTGCTTCTTGGCTCCTACTGGTTCGATTAAACCTTGGTTTCTTTCTGAGGGAAAACTTGCCACCGTGCGCATCATACCTTCCTCTTGGGGTTCCCAACGGACGTGTACATCTACGCGCATCAAGCACTTTTTCTCGCGCCGCGGGGAACGAAAGAAAATTTACACCACATAGAATTGCCTCCCACGGCAACAAGACTTTTTCCGGCGCCGTTGTCGGGGAGATCAAGACACGCCGCAAGGGGAGTCTCCACTTCTCAATCTCTTTACTTTGTTTTTGTCTTGCTTTATTTTATTTACTACTTTGTTTGCTGCACCTAAACAAAACACAAAAAAATTAGTTGCTAGTTTTACTTTATTTATTGTCTTGCTCTCTATATCAAAAACACAAAAAAATTAGTTACTTGCATTTACTTTATCTAGTTTGTTTTATTTACCGTTGCTAAAATGAATACCCCTGAAAATACTAAGTTGTGTGACTTCACAAATGCAAATAATAATGATTTCCTATGCACACCTATTGCTCCACCTGCTACTACAGCAGAATTCTTTGAAATTAAACCTGCTTTACTAAATCTTGTCATGAGAGATCAATTTTCTGGTGTTAGTTCTGATGATGCTGCTGCCCATCTCAATAATTTTGTTGAACTTTGTGAAATGCAAAAGTATAAAGATGTAGATGGTGATATTATTAAATTGAAAGTGTTTCCTTTCTCATTAAGAGGAAGAGCTAAAGATTGGTTGCTATCTTTGCCTAAGAATAGTATTGATTCATGGACTAAATGCAAGGATGCTTTTATTGGTAGATATTATCCTCCCGCTAAAATTATTTCTTTGAGAAGTAGCATAATGAATTTTAAACAATTAGATACTGAACATGTTGCTCAAGCATGGGAGAGAATGAAAACTTTGGTAAAGAATTGCCCAACCCATGGACTGACTACTTGGATGATCATCCAAACCTTCTATGCAGGACTAAATTTTTCTTCGCGGAATTTATTGGATTCAGCTGCTGGAGGTACCTTTATGTCCATCACATTGGGGGCGGCTACAAAACTTCTTGATGATATGATGATAAATTACTCTGAATGGCACACGGAAAGAGCTCCACAAGGTAAGAAGGTAAATTCTGTTGAAGAAACCTCTTCCTTGAGTGATAAGATTGATGTGATTATGTCTATGCTTGTGAATGGTAGATCTAATGTTGATCCAAATAATGTTCCTTTAGCTTCATTGGTTGCTCAAGAAGAAAATGTTGATGTGAATTTCATTAAAAATAATAATTTCAACAACAATGCTTATAGGAACAACTCTGGTAATAACTATAGGCCATATCCTTCTGCTAATGGTAATGGTTATGGTAATTCTTATGGGAATTCTTACAACAATAATAGGAATGTACCCTCTGGTCTTGAAGCCATGCTTAAAGAATTTATTAGTACACAAACTGCTTTTAACAAATCTGTTGAGGAAAAGCTTGATAAAATTGATACTATTGCTTCTAGAGTTGATAGACTTGCCTCCGATGTTAATCTTTTAAAATTGAAAGTTATGCCTAATAATGATATTGATAATAAGATTACTACTACAGCAAATGCCATCCAAGTTAGAATTAATGAGAATATAAGATTAATGGCTGAATTGCGTGCTAGGTGGGATAGAGAAGAAAATGAAAAACTAGCTAAAGAGAGTAATGTAGCTAAAGTTTGGACTATTACCACCACTAGTAATGCTAATTCTCCACATGTTGCTGCACCTCCTACTATCAATGGTAAAATAATTGGTGTTGGCAATGTTTCTACTCCTAGTGCAAAGCGAACAAAACTGCCTGAAATTGCTAAAACTGCTGAAACTGCTTGTGATAAAACTGCTGAAATTTTTTCCAACCTTGGGAACAATGATCCCATTGCTGTAGCTCATAATGATTTAGATTTTGATGATTGCCACATCTCTGAAGTTATAAAGTTCTTACAAAAACTTGCTAAAAGTCCTAATGCTAGTGCTATAAATTTAGCCTTTACAAAACATATTACAAATGCTCTCATAAAAGCTAGAGAAGAGAAACTAAAACTTGAAACTTCTATTCCTAGAAAGTTAGAAGATGGTTGGGAGCCCATCATTAAAATGAAATTCAATGACTTTGAATGTAATGCTTTATGTGATCTTGGTGCAAGTATTTCTGTTATGCCTAAAAAGATTTATGATATGCTTGACTTGCCACCATTGAAGAATTGTTATTTGGATGTTAATCTTGCCGATAATGTTAAAAAGAAACCTTTGGGGAGGATTGATAATGTGCATATTACGGTTAACAATAACCTTGTCCCCGTTGATTTTGTTGTCTTGGATATTGAATGCAATGCATCTTGTCCAATTGTGTTGGGAAGACCTTTTCTTCGAACTGTTGGTGCTGTTATTGATATGAGGGAAGGTAATATTAAATATCAATTTCCTCTCAAGAAAGGTATGGAACACTTCCCTAGAAAGAGAATGAAGTTGCCTTTTGATTCTATTATTAGAACAAGCTATGATGTTGATGCTTCTACTCTCGATGTTACTTGATTTGCACTTTCTGCGCCTAGCTGAAAGGCGTTAAAGAAAAGCGCTTATGGGAGACAACCCATGTTTTTACCTACAGCAATTTTTTGTTTTGTTGAGTCTTGGAAGTTGTTTACTACTGTAGCAACCTCTCCTTATCATGTTTTTGTGCCAAGTAAAGTTTCTATGTCAAAGTTGATGTTATATTTGGGATTGCTGCGCAGAAACAGCATTGCTGTCTGTCACGAATCTGGGCACAGTTCTCTGTAGAAAATTCGAAAAAATCTGCCAATTTACGAGCGTGATCCTCAGATATGTACGCAACTTTCATTAGTTTTGAGTTTTTCCATTTGAGCAAGTCTGGTGCCAGCTTTAAATTCGTCTTTACGGACTGTTCTGTTTTTGACAGATTCTGCCTTTTATTTCGCATTGCCTCTTTTGCTATGTTGGATTTATTTCTTTGATCCATTAATGTCCAGTAGCATTATGCAATGTCCAGAAGTGAAAATAATGATTGTGTCACCTCTGAATGTGTGAATTATTAATTGTGCACTAACCCTCTAATGAGTTTGCTTGAAGTTTGGTGTGAAGGAAGTTTTCAAGGGTCAAGAGAGGAGAATGATATACTATGATCAAGAGGAGTGAAAGCTCTAAGCTTGGGGATGCCCCCGTGGTTCACCCCTGCATATTTTAAGAAGACTCAAGCGTCTAAGCTTGGGGATGCCCAAGGCATCCCCTTCTTCATCGACAACATCATCAGGTTCCTCCCCTGAAACTATATTTTTATTCAGTCACATCTTGTGTTCTTTACTTGGAGCGTCGGTTTGTTTTTGTTTTTGTTTGAATAAAATGGATCCTAGCATTCACTTTGTGGGAGAGAGACACGCTCCGCTGTTGCATATGGACACATGTGTCCTTAGGCTTTACTCATAATGTTCATGGCGAAGTTTCTTCTTCGTTAAATTGTTATATGGTTGGAATTGGAAAATGCTACATGTAGTAATTCTAAAATGTCTTGGATAATGTGATACTTGGCAATTGTTGTGCTCATGTTTAAGCTCTTGCATCATATGCTTTGCACCCATTAATGAAGAAATACATAGAGCTTGCTAAAATTTGATTTGCATATTTGGTTTCTCTAAGGTCTAGATAATATCTAGTATTGAGTTTTGAACAACAAGGAAGACGGTGTAGAGTCTTATAATGTTTACAATATGTCTTTTATGTGAGTTTTGCTGCACTTGTTCATCCTTGAGTTTGCTTCAAATAACCTTGCTAGCCTAAACCTTGTATCGAGAGGGAATACTTCTCATGCATCCAAAATCCTTGAGCCAACTACTATGCCATTTGTGTCCACCATACCTACCTACTACATGGTATTTCTCCGCCATTCCAAAGTAAATTGCTTGAGTGCTACCTTTAAAATTCCATCATTTACCTTTGCAATATATAGCTCATGGGACAAAATAGCCTTAAAAACTATCGTAGTATTGAATATGTACTTATGCACTTTATATTTTATTAAGTTGCTTGTTGTGCGATAACCATGTTTCTGGGGAACGCCATCAACTATTGTTGAATATCATGTGAGTTGCTATGCATGTCCGTCTTGTCTGAAGGATCTATCATTTTAGTGGTTGGAGCATGCAAAATTGTTAGAGAAGAACATTGGGCCGCTAACTAAAGCCATGAATCATGGTTGAAGTTTCAGTTTTGGACATATATCCTCAATCTCATATGAGAATAATAATTGTTGCTACATGCTTATGCATTTAAGAGGAGTCCATTATCTGTTGTCCATGTTGTCCCGGTATGGATGTCTAAGTTGAGAATAATCAAAAGCGAGAAATCCAAAATGCGAGCTTTCTCCTTAGACCTTTGTACAGGCGGCATGGAGGTACCCCTTTGTGACACTTGGTTGAAACATGGCATGCAAAGATCCGGTAGTCCAAGCTAAGTAGGACGAGGTGCGGGCACTATTAGTATACTATGCATGAGGCTTGCAACTTGTAAGATATAATTTACATAACTCATATGCTTTATTACTACCGTTGACAAAATTGTTTCATGTTTTTAAAATAAAAGCTCTAGCACAAATACAGCAATCGATGCTTTCCTTTTTGAAGGACCATTCTTTTACTTTTATTGTTGAGTCAGTTTACCTATCTCCTTCCACCTTAAGAAGCAAACACTTGTGTGAACTGTGCATTGATTCCTACATACTTGCATATTGCACTTGTTATATTACTTTATGTTGACAATATCCATGAGATATACATGTTATAAGTTGAAAGCAACCGCTGAAACTTCATCTTCCTTTGTGTTGCTTCAACACCTTTACTTTGATTTATTGCTTTATGAGTTAACTCTTATGCAAGACTTATTGATGCTTGTCTTGAAGTACTATTCATGAAAAGTCTTTGCTTTATGATTCAGTTGTTTACTCATGTCATTACCTTTGTTTTGATCGCTGCATTCATTACATATGTTTACAAATAGTATGATCAAGATTATGATGGCATGTCACTTCAGAAATTATCTTTGTTATCGTTTTACCTGCTCGGGACGAGCAGAACTAAGCTTGGGGATGCTGATACGTCTCCAACGTATCGATAATTTCTTATGTTCCATGCTACTTTATTGATGATACCTACATGTTTTATGCACATTATATGTCATATTTATGCATTTTCTGGAACTAACCTATTAACAAGATGCCGAAGAACCAGTTGCTGTTTTCTGCTGTTTTTGGTTTCAGAAATCCTAGTAAAGAAATATTCTCGGAATTGGACGAAACTTTCGCCCAGGTCCTATTTTTGCACGAAGCTTCCGTAAGACCGAAGAGATAACGATGGGGCCACGAGGCGGCCAGAGGAGGCCGGCGCGGCCCAGGCCCCGGCCGCGCCGACCTACCCCTGGGCCCCTCGTGTGGCCCCTCGCGTTGACCCTCCGCCTACTTAAAGCCTCCGTCGCGAAACCCCCAGTACCGAGAGCCACGATACGGAAAACCTTCCAGAGACGCCGCCGCCGCGAATCCCATCTCGGGGGATTCAGGAGATCGCCTCCGGCACCCTGCCGGAGAGGGGATTCATCTCCCGGAGGACTCTACACCGCCATGGTCGCCTCCGGAGTGATGAGTGAGTAGTTCACCCCTGGACCATGGGTCCATAGCAGTAGCTAGATGGTCGTCTTCTCCTTGTTGTGCTTCATTGTTGGATCTTGTGAGCTGCCTAACATGATCAAGATCATCTATATGTAATTCTATATGTTGTGTTTGTCGGGATCCGATGGATAGAGAGTACTATGATTATGGTGATTATCAATCTATTGTTTATGTGTTGTTTATGATCTTGCATGCTCTCCGTTACTAGTAGAGGCTCTGGCCAAGTTTTTACTCTTAACTCCAAGAGGGAGTATTTATGCTCGATAGTGGGTTCATGCCTCCATTGAATCTGGGACAGTGACAGAAAGTTCTAAGGTTGTGGATGTGCTGTTGCCACTAGGGATAAAACATTGATTCTATGTCTAAGGATGTAGTTGTTGATTACATTACGCACCATACTTAATGCAATTGTCTGTTGCTTTGCAACTTAATACTGGAGGGGGTTCGGATGATAACCTGAAGGTGGACTTTTTAGGCATAGATGCAGTTGGATGGCGGTCTATGTACTTTGTCGTAATGCCCAATTAAATCTCACTATATTTATCATATCATGTATATGCATTGTTATGCCTTTCTCTATTTGTCAATTGCCCGACTGTAATTTGTTCACCCAACATGCTTTTATCTTATGGGAGAGACACCTCTAGTGAACTGTGGACCCCGGTCCTATTCTTTACATAGCATACAATCTACTGCAATACTTGTTTTACTGTTTTCTTTGCAAACATCTTCCACTCGATACGTTTAATCCTTTGTTACAGCAAGCCGGTGAGATTGACAACCTCACTGTTTCGTTGGGACAAAGTACTTGGGTTGTGTTGTGCAGGTTCCGCGTTGGAATCCCTGGTGTTGCGCCGCATCACATTTCGCGACCATCAACCTTCAACGTGCTTCTTGGCTCCTACTGGTTCGATTAAACCTTGGTTTCTTTCTGAGGGAAAACTTGCCACTGTGCGCATCATACCTTCCTCTTGGGGTTCCCAACGGATGCGTAAAGGCGCGCGTGCCTCTAATAATGTGTGTGCGCACTCGATCGATGATCCCTAAACCTTAAACAACCCTAAAACCCTAATCCCTAATCCCCTAAACCCTAAACACCCTAAACACACTAAACCCTAGACCCTAAACACCCTAAACACTAAACCCTAAACCCTAGACCCTAAACACCGTAAACATTAAACCCTAAACCCTAAACACCCTAAACACTAATTAAACCCTAAACCCTAGACCCTAAACACTAGACCCTAAACCCTAGACCCTAAACACCCTAAACACTAAACCCTAAACCCTAGACCCTAAACACC
This sequence comes from Lolium multiflorum, assembly GCA_030979885.1. Classification (NCBI taxonomy): domain Eukaryota; kingdom Viridiplantae; phylum Streptophyta; class Magnoliopsida; order Poales; family Poaceae; genus Lolium; species Lolium multiflorum. The sequence continues at coordinate 297,089,143 of CM061749.1, read as the reverse complement.
GTAAACACTAAACCCTAAACCCTAAACACCCTAAACACTAATTAAACCCTAAACCCTAGACCCTAAACACTAGACCCTAAACCCTAGACCCTAAACACCCTAAACACTAAACCCTAGACCCTAAACACCGTAAACACTAAACCCTAAACCCTAGACCCTAGCTAAACACCCTAAACACTAAACCCTAAACCCAGCTAGCTAACCCTAAACCCTAATTAAACCCTATATATAGGCCAACGACACTTAATTGTGCATCAAGCAGGCCAGGGGTGCCTCGCGGTCCTCTAGTTAAATTAAATGTGCCATGCATTAACCCTAAACCATATATATATCTAACCCCTAGCTAATCAAACCCTAGTTAATTAAAACACATAACCCTAAACTATACTAGCTATAACCCGATCTAATAAAAACATGCTCTATATATAGCATGCAGCTAGCTAGCAAATTAAACGGTAGATTAAAACCAATTAATATATACATGGCCTATATCGATCATATGTTGTATAACATCTCCCTGAGATTCATTAATTAATTATATAATTATCGATGATAAATTAATTAACTTGAATTTTGACAAGTTCTCTCGAATGAAAACACATTTGATTAAGTTTCCTCATAATATATATATAATTAGTGTGCATGCATGGCCTACCATGCATGCATTCGTGCATATATTTTAATATATATTTGAACATATTCTTGGGGATTTCAATCTCTCTCTCTCGATCATCTATATGTCGTTGGTGGCCAAAAAACACACACATATACGCATGCACTTTATGCGCAAAGGCGCGTGTGCCTCTAATAATGTGTGTGTGCGCACTCGATCGATGATCCCTAAACCTTAAACCCTAAATAAACCCTAATCCCTAATCCCTAAACCCTAAACACCATAAACATTAAACCCTAAACCCTAGACCCTAAACCCTAACCTCCTAACCCTAAACCCTAAACCCTAATTAAACCCTATATATAGGCCAATGACACTTAATTGTGCATCAAGCAGGCCAGGGGTGCCTCGCGGTCCTCTAATTAAATTAAATGTGCCATGCATATATATGTGTTTAATTTGGGGATTTCAATCGCTCTCTCGTATGTAGCTCTCTCTACCTCTCTCTCTTTCTCTGTCTCTCTCTCTCTCTCTCTGGCCAACAACACACACATGCACTTTGTGCGCAAAGGCATGCGCCTCTAATAATGTGTGCGCAGTCGATCGATCTAGTTTTGATTAATCATAGCACACAAATAAAGAAGTTGTATTTGAATCCACACAACCTAATCTAAAACACATAACCCCTAACATGGCCTAATTAATTAACCCTTCTCGATCTCTACCTAATTAGTGGAAATTGCACAAAATCAAAAGGGGTCCCTCACTAATTATGCATATCTGCTAGATTGTGATAAACTTTTGCCACATATATATTTGGTGGATGGGTGCATCTTGGCATGTAAACAATTAGTGTTTGCAAATGGCGTTGTCAAAATTTATGTACAAATGATTTCTTTCCATCCAAAGTGCATAAAATGGGAGTTTTAATGAAGAAAGTACAAATAAAACAGCTCAACATGCTTCCACACCCCGATTTTCACACGAAGTAGAGCATATTTAAAGGATAATTCCAGAGTTTTACTATTTTTCAAGCAACTTTGCTAATTTTCCCCCACTCACATGACTTTATGTCGATTTAACGAAAATATGGCGAATTTAAACTACATGGGCGGGATAGTTTGAATTGTGCGCGCGGCAAAGGGAACCGCCTATTCCTCAACCTTGTGCACGGCAAATTACACACGCAACTCCATTAAACGCCACCTACCGACCTTAATTATCACCCCGGCGGCCCGGCCGCATGACCCCCCACCCACCCGTACACAACTTATCCCCGTCCGTGCGAAGAGCTTCCCCTCCCCGTCCCGTCCGTGCGAAGAAGAAGCTTCCCCTCCCCGTCGTTCTTCTCGAGACGCACCGGCGGTCAAGTTGATCCACGGTAGGGCTGCTATCTCTAGCTCAATCATGTATCGGGCAAGACAGCCTAACGATTTATATTTTCTTGATGCTGCTAAAAAAATTCGTCAGTATGCTCGAACTAATTGGCACTTTATAGTTTTCCGCTCGATTTGTCATCGATCAATTTGTTCATTTGCGTGGGCATATAGAGTCAGTTCTGCACTCGATCCGTTAATTTGCTGAAATGCCATGGCAGAGTTTTGTACACGATCTGTTTGCTAAAATGTCGATGGGCATTTTTTGTTTTGTACTCGACATGATTGCTGAAATGCATAATCATGTAGTATAGTTTTGTACTCGATGGATATACATTTCCTACTTCGCCTTAAATTAATCACCAACCACTGTATCTCATAATTAAACAGATGGACAGAACTTGGATACTGCATGGACACTTATGTTCCCCTTCATATATAAATGGTGTTCAACCCTTTATGGGGTTTATTAGAGCTCATGATGGTCACAACCTGGACGTGTATTGCCCGCGCTGCACATGTATGAATGGTGAGAAGAGGCCTCACCCTGTAGTGGCAGATCATTTACACATTTTTGGGATGGACCGCACATATGTTAGGCGGGTTTAGCATGGTGAACCATATAATGATCCTTTAGCAGGAGAAGCAGATCTTGCTCACACTGTATGTGTGCTGGCATATGTAGTTAATTATTTATATTGATGCTGCCGCTGTTTCAATCAATAGTTTGCATTGCTGTGCAAGGTTCTGTACTCAAATTTAACTTGTTGCAGATGGATGGACGGGAAGGAGAGAAAAAGCGCTTGCTTCAGGAAACGGGTTTCAGCTCTGGGACATGTGCTGTGCCAGATGAGAAGGTAAATATGTAAAACGGCATTTGTTCAGGTTGCATCCCTTAGATGTTTGTCTAATCGGTTGATGTACTAATTGCAGAAGCATAGAGTTGAAGAGGTCTCTCAGTTTGATGGGAGATTTGAAGATGAATCTCAGTTTGATGCACCTGTGGATGGTACTGATGACGAGCCTTTCATAGACGAAGGTCCTGCACCTGAGATTATCCAGCCTACAGAAGGAGGCCGTGGACCGAGTACACAGCTTTGCGTTGAAGTGGATGCACGCCCGGAGATCATCACGGGCGTCCGGGTAGTCTCAAGACCACCCAGCCCTGATGCACCTGTGGATGGTACTGATGACGAGCCTCTCATAGACGAAGGTCCTGCACCTGAGATTATCCAGCCTACAGAAGGAGGCCGTGGACCGAGTACACAGCTTTGCGTTGAAGAGGATGCACACCCGGAGATCATCAGGGGCGTCCCGGTAGTCTCAGGACCACCCAGCCCTGATGCAAAATGTTGAGCTACTTTATGATTCGTACTCTTATGTTCTGGTGCTGTAGTATGTTATGATTTGTACGCCTTTGGCGCTAGATTAAGCATTCAGTGGATGATCGCGTTGCAAAATTCGACACCCACACAATCAGTTCATCGTATGAGTAGTAGCACAATTACTTCTACAGCGATTCCTGCCAGCGCATTAGTTGGTAGCATGAAACACTTTCAGGTACTCCCCTCTGATTCATATTAATTGACTCAATTCTGTCTAGATATGGATGTATCTAGATGCATTTGTTAACTAGACTAACAAACTTGAGTCAGTTAATATGAATCCGTGTAAACCGCCCAAGTCCTCGAGCAGCTAGTTTATTGACTCTGGACTCCAAGCCTCTCGCGGCAAGCCATCGACGAAGCTTTGACCAGATCTTGGCCCGCAATTTTTTTTGTGTGGCGAATAGCAAAGCTTTGACCAGTTCCTCTCGGGATACAGCACGCCGGTGAGCTTGCACGGTTGCCATGAGCACTTTCCGGCGGAACTTCCTCTTCAGCGCCCTCAAGCCGCTGCTGCGAGACAGCACGCAGTGCCTCGAGGTGGACGGAATTCTGGATCTCAGGGCGGGTGGTCCGCATCGTCCGGGAACGATCTCCAGCGGGTTAACGAGGACATGCATGGCGGCCAGGATTTTTTTTTTTTGGTTTGAGCTTGGGATTTGGGGTTTTTTCGGATAGGGGAGGAGGAACCGAGGAAGAGGAAGGAACAGCCGCGTGCTTGGCGCGTGGCGGTGTGCTTGAATTTCGAATTTTTGTGAAATGTTTCATTTCCCCGCTACAATTCGGGGGTTTCTTGACGCGCCAATGCGTCCCGCCGGGCAGCTTCAAGTAAATTTGGGGTGCCACACTATGGGCCCTAGTTTCAGTGAGACATGTAATGACTAGTCACATCAGTAAGTTCACTGTGTAATAAAATATGTTACCCCTCCCCTTTATGTAGCACCCCTTCTCTCCCGATCGAGTGCCGATTGCCGACGGATGCAAGCCGCTAGCTCGATCCCCTCCTTTCGCCTCCACCGTCCAGGCATCCAGCTTGGAGGGGCAAGCTGCATCTAGCCCAAGCGGATTAGGTAGGACTAGTAATGTTCTCTCCTTTCTCGAGATCGGTTCTTTTTTCCTCTCCTCGATATCTTGCGCATCTCTTTCCTATTCTGGGCAAAGGGGTGTCTTTCTGGTCACCCTCGAGCTGGGAGTGATTGATGGGGGTGGGGGGCGGGGGCTACCTTTGCTTGGATTGGGGTGTTCTTCCTTTATTTGTCGACATTTGCAACCTTTGTAGTTTCTGCTGATCCTCACTGTATCTTTTGTCAGCTTGTACAGGAAAGGTAAGACCTCGGCGGTGGGGGCAATGGAGCGTAAGGCCACCACGCATGTGGGCAGTTGGCTGAGCCTGAGCTGCGTCCCCAGCCCCGCGAAGCAGGTACTCCGTTTGCTTATCCACTCTTTACCTTTTAAGTGTCTCTCTGGTCTCTGCATCCTCAATCTGTTCCTGTTCTGGAATATGCTTAAAGTAGCACATGTCTTCAGCTGTTTGTGCGTAAAGCCTCTGTGACACCATGCTCTATATTCTCTGTATCAGGTTGGTACCTCCAGGTTCCGTGCTGAGGCTATGGGGAACGAGAATAGCGCCCCACCTGCTGCAGGAGCATGGCCCGATCTGCAGCACAAGAAGCGAAATGCCACTGCCGAGCTGGGCAGGGACCGCCCAGGGGTAATTTTTTTAAACCAACTTACCATGATGTAGTCTGAATCTGATACTCCCTCAGATCCAAATTAATTGACTCAACTATCTGTAGATACGGATGTATCTAGATGTGTTTTAGCTCTAGATACTACTGCCTCCATCCCAAAGCTTTGGGCTTATATTATTTTTAGAAAGTCAAACTATACCATGTTTGACTAAGCTTTTACCAAAAATCAGTAACATGCAAAATACAAAATTAATATCATTAAATAGATAATAAAATATATTTTCCTACGGTATCTACACAGTATTATATTTGTTGATAGAATGTTCTAAAATTTTGGTCAAACTTTGCTTGTTTTGATTTCTCAAAAATAAATAAGGCTTAAGCTTTTGGATGGTGGTAGTACATTCATATCTAGACAAAGCTGAGTTAACTAGTTTTTTTGTCTGTCCATAGCTAGTGTTCACGCTGCAAAAGGCTAAGAGCATCCACTATATGCATCAGTCTATCTCATACAGTAATTCAATATCACTGCTGAGGTCTGCCTTTTGTTTTGCTATTCATATGCAGACTGAAACTTTAGGGCCTTTACTCAAAAGGAAGATCAAAACTGCGGCTGATCAGGCTGCCAGTATGTTGATGCCGCCCCCATCTTCTAAATGCCTCTACAAGCACAAGGCCACGCACCAGCTCCAACGTATCGATAATTTCTTATGTTCCATGCTACTTTATTGATGATACCTACATGTTTTATGCACATTATATGTCATATTTATGCTAACCTAAACTAACAAGAACCAAGAGCCAGTTTGTTTTCTGTTTTTGGTTTCAGAGTTAGTAAAGAAATATTCTCGGAATTGGACGAAACTTTCGCCCAGGGTCCTATTTTTGCACGAAGCTTCCAGAAGACCGAAGAGATAACGAAGTGGGGCCACGAGGCGGCCAGGGGAGGCCGGCGCGCCCAGGCCCCGGCCGCGCCGACCTACCCCCGGGCCCCTAGTGTGGCCCCTCGCGTTGACCCTCCGCCTACTTAAAGCCTCCGTCGCGAAACCCCCAGTACCGAGAGCCACGATACGGAAAACCTTCCAGACGCCGCGCCGCGAATCCCATCTCGGGGGATTCTGGAGATCGCCGCCGGCACCCTGCCGGAGAGGGGATTCATCTCCCGGAGGACTCTACACCGCCATGGTCGCCTCCGGAGTGATGAGTGAGTAGTTCACCCCTGGACCATGGGTCCATAGCAGTAGCTAGATGGTCGTCTTCTCCTTGTTGTGCTTCATTGTTGGATCTTGTGAGCTGCCTAACATGATCAAGATCATCTATATGTAATTCTATATGTTGTGTTTGTCGGGATCCGATGGATAGAGAGTACTATGATTATGGTGATTATCAATCTATTGTTTATGTGTTGTTTATGATCTTGCATGCTCTCCGTTACTAGTAGAGGCTCTGGCCAAGTTTTTACTTTTAACTCCAAGAGGGAGTATTTATGCTCGATAGTGGGTTCATGCCTCCATTGAATCTGGGACAGTGACAGAAAGTTCTAAGGTTGTGGATGTGCTGTTGCCACTAGGGATAAAACATTGATGCTATGTCTAAGGATGTAGTTGTTGATTACATTACGCACCATACTTAATGCAATTGTCTGTTGCTTTGCAACTTAATACTGGAGGGGGTTCGGATGATAACCTGAAGGTGGACTTTTTAGGCATAGATGCAGTTGGATGGCGGTCTATGTACTTTGTCGTAATGCCCAATTAAATCTCACTATATTTATCATATCATGTATATGCATTGTTATGCCTTTCTCTATTTTGTCAATTGCCCGACTGTAATTTGTTCACCCAACATGCTTTTATCTTATGGGAGAGACACCTCTAGTGAACTGTGGACCCCGGTCCTATTCTTTACATAGCATACAATCTACTGCAATTGTGTTTACTGTTTTCTTCGCAAACATCTTCCACTCGATACGTTTAATCCTTTGTTACAGCAAGCCGGTGAGATTGACAACCTCACTGTTTCGTTGGGGCAAAGTACTTTGGTTGTGTTGTGCAGGTTCCGCGTTGGCGCCGGAATCCCTGGTGTTGCGCCGCATCACATTTCGCGACCATCAACCTTCAACGTGCTTCTTGGCTCCTACTGGTTCGATTAAACCTTGGTTTCTTTCTGAGGGAAAACTTGCCACTGTGCGCATCATACCTTCCTCTTGGGGTTCCCAACGGACGTGTACATCTACGCGCATCAAGCACTTTTTCTGGCGCCGTTGCCGGGGAGATCAAGACACGCTGCAAGGGGAGTCTCCACTTCTCAATCTCTTTACTTTGTTTTTGTCTTGCTTTATTTTATTTACTACTTTGTTTGCTGCACTAAATCAAAATACAAAAAAATTAGTTGCTAGTTTTACTTTATTTACGTCTTGCTCTCTATATCAAAAACACAAAAAAATTAGTTACTTGCATTTACTTTATCTAGTTTGTTTTATTTACCGTTGCTAAAATGAATACCCCTGAAAATACTAAATTGTGTGACTTCACAAATGCAAATAATAATGATTTCCTATGCACACCTATTGCTCCACCTGCTACTACAGCAGAATTCTTTGAAATTAAACCTGCTTTACTAAATCTTGTCATGAGAGATCAATTTTCTGGTGTTAGTTCTGATGATGCTGCTGCCCATCTCAATAATTTTGTTGAACTTTGTGAAATGCAAAAGTATAAAGATGTAGATGGTGATATTATTAAATTGAAAGTGTTTCCTTTCTCATTAAGAGGAAGAGCTAAAGATTGGTTGCTATCTTTGCCTAAGAATAGTATTGATTCATGGACTAAATGCAAGGATGCTTTTATTGGTAGATATTATCCTCCCGCTAAAATTATATCTTTGAGAAGTAGCATAATGAATTTTAAACAATTAGATACTGAACATGTTGCTCAAGCATGGGAGAGAATGAAAACTTTGGTAAAGAATTGCCCAACCCATGGACTGACTACTTGGATGATCATCCAAACCTTCTATGCAGGACTAAATTTTTCTTCACGGAATTTATTGGATTCAGCTGCTGGAGGTACCTTTATGTCCATCACATTGGGGGCGGCTACAAAACTTCTTGATGATATGATGATAAATTACTCTGAATGGCACACGGAAAGAGCTCCACAAGGTAAGAAGGTAAATTCTGTTGAAGAAACCTCTTCCTTGAGTGATAAGATTGATGTGATTATGTCTATGCTTGTGAATGGTAGATCTAATGTTGATCCAAATAATGTTCCTTTAGCTTCATTGGTTGCTCAAGAAGAAAATGTTGATGTGAATTTCATTAAAAATAATAATTTCAACAACAATGCTTATAGGAACAACTCTGGTAATAACTATAGGCCATATCCTTCTGCTAATGGTAATGGTTATGGTAATTCTTATGGGAATTCTTACAATAATAATAGGAGTGTACCCTCTGGTCTTGAAGCCATGCTTAAAGAATTTATTAGTACACAAACTGCTTTTAACAAATCTGTTGAGGAAAAGCTTGATAAAATTGATACTATTGCTTCTAGAGTTGATAGACTTGCCTCTGATGTAAATCTTTTAAAATTGAAAGTTATGCCTAATAATGATATTGATAATAAGATTACTACTACAGCAAATGCCATCCAAGTTAGAATTAATGAGAATATAAGATTAATGGCTGAACTGCGTGCTAGGTGGGATAGAGAAGAAAATGAAAAACTAGCTAAAGAGAATAATGTAGCTAAAGTTTGGACTATTACCACCACTAGTAATGCTAATTCTTCACATGTTGCTGCACCTCCTACTATCAATGGTAATATAATTGGTGTTGGCAATGTTTCTACTCCTAGTGCAAAGCGTACAAAACTGCCTGAAATTGCTAAAACTGCTGAAACTGCTTGTGATAAAACTGCTGAAATTTTTTCCAACCTTGGGAACAATGATCCCATTGCTGTAGCTCATAATGATTTAGATTTTGATGATTGCCACATCTCTGAAGTTATAAAGTTCTTACAAAAACTTGCTAAAAGTCCTAATGCTAGTGCTATAAATTTAGCCTTTACAAAACATATTACAAATGCTCTCATAAAAGCTAGAGAAGAGAAACTAAAACTTGAAACTTCTATTCCTAGAAAGTTAGAAGATGGTTGGGAGCCCATCATTAAAATGAAATTCAATGACTTTGAATGTAATGCTTTATGTGATCTTGGTGCAAGTATTTCTGTTATGCCTAAAAAGATTTATGATATGCTTGACTTGCCACCATTGAAGAATTGTTATTTGGATGTTAATCTTGCCGATAATGTTAAAAAGAAACCTTTGGGGAGGATTGATAATGTGCATATTACGGTTAACAATAACCTTGTCCCCGTTGATTTTGTTGTCTTGGATATCGAATGCAATGCATCTTGTCCTATTGTGTTGGGAAGACCTTTTCTTCGAACTGTTGGTGCTGTTATTGATATGAGGGAAGGTAATATTAAATACCAATTTCCTCTCAAGAAAGGTATGGAACACTTCCCTAGAAAGAGAATGAAGTTGCCTTTTGATTCTATTATTAGAACAAGCTATGATGTTGATGCTTCTACTCTCGATGTTACTTGATTTGCACTTTCTGCGCCTAGCTGAAAGGCGTTAAAGAAAAGCGCTTATGGGAGACAACCCATGTTTTTACCTACAGCAATTTTTTGTTTTGTTGAGTCTTGGAAGTTGTTTACTACTGTAGCAACCTCTCCTTATCATGTTTTTGTGCCAAGTAAAGTTTCTATGTCAAAGTTGATGTTATATTTGGGATTGCTGCGCAGAAACAGCATTGCTGTCTGTCACGAATCTGGGCACAGTTCTCTGTAGAAAATTCGAAAAAATCTGCCAATTTACGAGCGTGATCCTCAGATATGTACGCAACTTTCATTAGTTTTGAGTTTTTCCATTTGAGCAAGTCTGGTGCCATCTCTAAATTCGTCTTTACGGACTGTTCTGTTTTTGACAGATTCTGCCTTTTATTTCGCATTGCCTCTTTTGCTATGTTGGATTTATTTCTTTGATCCACTAATGTCCAGTAGCATTATGCAATGTCCAGAAGTGAAAATAATGATTGTGTCACCTCTGAATGAGTGAATTATTAATGATGCACTAACCCTCTAATGAGTTTGCTTGAAGTTTGGTGTGAAGGAAGTTTTCAAGGGTCAAGAGAGGAGAATGATATACTATGATCAAGAGGAGTGAAAGCTCTAAGCTTGGGGATGCCCCCGTGGTTCACCCCTGCATATTTTAAGAAGACTCAAGCGTCTAAGCTTGGGGATGCCCAAGGCATCCCCTTCTTCATCGACAACATCATCAGGTTCCTCCCCTGAAACTATATTTTTATTCAATCACATCTTGTGTTCTTTACTTGGAGCGTCGGTTTGTTTTTGTTTTTGTTTTTGTTTGAATAAGATGGATCCTAGCATTCACTTTGTGGGAGAGAGACACGCTCCGCTGTTGCATATGGACACATGTGTCCTTAGGCTTTACTCATAATGTTCAAGGCGAAGTTTCTTCTTCGTTAAATTGTTATATGGTTGGAATTGGAAAATGCTACATGTAGTAATTCTAAAATGTCTTGGATAATGTGATACTTGGCAATTGTTGTGCTCATGTTTAAGCTCTTGCATCATATGCTTTGCACCCATTAATGAAGAAATACATAGAGCTTGCTAAAATTTGATTTGCATATTTGGTTTCTCTAAGGTCTAGATAATATCTAGTATTGAGTTTTGAACAACAAGGAAGACGGTGTAGAGTCTTATAATGTTTACAATATGTCTTTTATGTGAGTTTTGCTGCACTTGTTCATCCTTGAGTTTGCTTCAAATAACCTTGCTAGCCTAAACCTTGTATCGAGAGGGAATACTTCTCATGCATCCAAAATCCTTGAGCCAACTACTATGCCATTTGTGTCCACCATAACTACCTACTACATGGTATTTCTCCGCCATTCCAAAGTAAATTGCTTGAGTGCTACCTTTAAAATTCCATCATTTACCTTTGCAATATATAGCTCATGGGACAAAATAGCCTTAAAAACTATCGTAGTATTGAATATGTACTTATGCACTTTATATTTTATTAAGTTGCTTGTTGTGCGATAACCATGCTTCTGGGGAACGCCATCAACTATTGTTGAATATCATGTGAGTTGCTATGCATGTCCGTCTTGTCTGAAGGATCTATCATTTTAGTGGTTGGAGCATGCAAAATTGTTAGAGAAGAACATTGGGCCGCTAACTAAAGCCATGAATCATGGTTGAAGTTTCAGTTTTGGACATATATCCTCAATCTCATATGAGAATAATAATTGTTGTTACATGCTTATGCATTTAAGAGGAGTCCATTATCTGTTGTCCATGTTGTCCCGGTATGGATGTCTAAGTTGAGAATAATCAAAAGCGAGAAATCCAAAATGCGAGCTTTCTCCTTAGACCTTTGTACAGGCGGCATGGAGGTACCCCTTTGTGACACTTGGTTGAAACATGGCATGCAAAGATCCGGTAGTCCAAGCTAAGTAGGACAAGGTGCGGGCACTATTAGTATACTATGCATGAGGCTTGCAACTTGTAAAATATAATTTTCATAACTCATATGCTTTATTACTACCGTTGACAAAATTGTTTCATGTTTTCAAAATAAAAGCTCTAGCACAAATACAGCAATCGATGCTTTCCTCTTTGAAGGACCTTTCTTTTACTTTTATTGTTGAGTCAGTTTACCTATCTCCTTCCACCTTAAGAAGCAAACACTTGTGTGAACTGTGCATTGATTCCTACATACTTGCATATTGCACTTGTTATATTACTTTATGTTGACAATATCCATGAGATATACATGTTATAAGTTGAAAGCAACCGCTGAAACTTCATCTTCCTTTGTGTTGCTTCAACACCTCTACTTTGATTTATTGCTTTATGAGTTAACTCTTATGCAAGACTTATTGATGCTTGTCTTGAAGTACTATTCATGAAAAGTCTTTGCCATATGATTCACTTGTTTACTCATGTCATTACCTTTGCTTTGATCGCTGCATTCATTACATATGTTTACAAATAGTATGATCAAGATTATGATGGCATGTCACTTCAGAAATTATCTTTGTTATCGTTTTACCTGCTCGGGACGAGCAGAACTAAGCTTGGGGATGCTGATACGTCTCCAACGTATCGATAATTTCTTATGTTCCATGCTACTTTATTGATGATACCTACATGTTTTATGCACATTATATGTCATATTTATGCATTTTCTGGAACTAACCTATTAACAAGATGCCGAAGAGCCAGTTGCTGTTTTCTGCTGTTTTTGGTTTCAGAAATCCTAGTAAAGAAATATTCTCGGAATTGGACGAAACTTTCGCCCAGGGTCCTATTTTTGCACGAAGCTTCCAGAAGACCGAAGAGATAACGAAGTGGGGCCACGAGGTGGCCAGAGGGAGGCCGGCGCGGCCCAGGCCCTGGCCGCGCCGACCTCCCCCGGGCCCCTCGTGTGGCCCCCGCGTTGACCCTCCGCCTACTTAAAGCCTCCGTCGCGAAACCCCCAGTACCGAGAGCCACGATACGGAAAACCTTCCAGAGACGCCGCCGCGAATCCCATCTCGGGGGATTCTGGAGATCGCCTCCGGCACCCTGCCGGAGAGGGGATTCATCTCCCGGAGGACTCTACACCGCCATGGTCGCCTCCGGAGTGATGAGTGAGTAGTTCACCCCTGGACCATGGGTCCATAGCAGTAGCTAGATGGTCGTCTTCTCCTTGTTGTGCTTCATTGTTGGATCTTGTGAGCTGCCTAACATGATCAAGATCATCTATATGTAATTCTATATGTTGTGTTTGTCGGGATCCGATGGATAGAGAGTACTATGATTATGGTGATTATCAATCTATTGTTTATGTGTTGTTTATGATCTTGCATGCTCTCCGTTACTAGTAGAGGCTCTGGCCAAGTTTTTACTTTTAACTCCAAGAGGGAGTATTTATGCTCGATAGTGGGTTCATGCCTCCATTGAATCTGGGACAGTGACAGAAAGTTCTAAGGTTGTGGATGTGCTGTTGCCACTAGGGATAAAACATTGATGCTATATCTAAGGATGTAGTTGTTGATTACATTACGCACCATACTTAATGCAATTGTCTGTTGCTTTGCAACTTAATACTGGAGGGGGTTCGGATGATAACCTGAAGGTGGACTTTTTAGGCATAGATGCAGTTGGATGGCGGTCTATGTACTTTGTCGTAATGCCCAATTAAATCTCACTATATTTATCATATCATGTATATGCATTGTTATGCCTTTCTCTATTTTGTCAATTGCCCGACTGTAATTTGTTCACCCAACATGCTTTTATCTTATGGGAGAGACACCTCTAGTGAACTGTGGACCCCGGTCCTATTCTTTACATAGCATACAATCTACTGCAATTGTGTTTACTGTTTTCTTTGCAAACATCTTCCACTCGATACGTTTAATCCTTTGTTACAGCAAGCCGGTGAGATTGACAACCTCACTGTTCGTTGGGGCAAAGTACTTTGGTTTTGTTGTGCAGGTTCCGCGTTGGCGCCGGAATCCCTGGTGTTGCGCCGCATCACATTTCGCGACCATCAACCTTCAACGTGCTTCTTGGCTCCTACTGGTTCGATTAAACCTTGGTTTCTTTCTGAGGGAAAACTTGCCACTGTGCGCATCATACCTTCCTCATCTTCTAAATGCCTCTACAAGCACAAGGCCACGCACCAGCTGGGTGGTGATCTTTTAATGAATATGGTATATTTTCTTAATCCACAAAACATGCCTTGATTTTTCTCTGTTTATTGTCGGTTTTTTCTATGCTTGCCAAAAGTTTACAACAACAACAACAACAACCAAGCCTTTCAGTCCCAAACAAGTTGGGGTAGGCTAGAGTTGAAACCCATAAGATCTCGAAGCCAAAAGTTTAGAAACACCAAATTCGTTTGCTTACAATCATCATACAGTAATGTTCATCTACTCCAGTTCCCCTAACCCAACATAAAATGATGTTAATTACGATTTTTAGATTAAAAGAGCACCATTAGGCGCTGTTAATTACGACTTTGAGATTAAAATGTCATTTGCAATTGTTAATTACAATTTTGAGACAATTGGTTAGTTTAACCTCGATCTCTTCTGCTCTCCATTTTTCCCAACCGAACAAAAATGTAACCATTCCATTCCTCTGAAATGGAACCATTCCATTCCATTCCACGCTGTTTCAGAACCGAACACACCCTTGCATTGTTGTGAACTGTTGTCCATACACGGCCATACCCTTCCACTTACATCTAGCACTATATGCATCAGTCTGTCTCAGAGTCATTCAATATCACTGCTGAGATCTGTTCCCATTCTTATGCAGGCTGAAACTGCTGCGCCTTTACTCAAGTGGATGCAAAATGAGGCTAATGAGGCTGCTGTGAGGACGATGGTGCCGGCACCATCTTCCGAAAACCTCTACAAGCACGAGGCCATGGGCCAGCTGGGTGGTGACCTTTTAATGAATCTGGTATATTTTCTTAATCCACATACATGATTTCATTATTATCTGTTTAATTACTGTTGGCTTTGTCTAATGCTTACCAAAAGTTCAGAAACACTGCGTTTGCTTACAATCATCATACACTAATTTTTCACTTTTCAGTCTGTCTCATCCAGTATATAAACTGTTGATTTCCATTGGCTTCTTTTGTAATCATTTGCATTGTTGTCAACTGTTCTCTATGCACAACCCTATTCTTCCACTTACACCCCGCACTATTTGCATCAGTCTATCTCATAGATTTATTAAATATCAATGATGAGTTCTGTTGCTATTCATATGCAGGATGAAACTTCTGTGCCTCTACTCAAATGGATAAAAAATGATCCTGATGAGGCTGCTGTGAAGACGATGGTGCTGCCACCATCTTCTGAAAACCTCCTCAAGCACAAGGCCACGGGCCAGCTGGGTGGTACCCTTTTCAGTAAGCAGGTATATTTTCTTAATCCTCATACATGATTTGATTTTTGTCTGTTTATTGCCGGCTTTGTCTAATGCTTACCAATAGTTCAGAAACACACACACCTATTCTTCCACTTACATCCAGCACTATATGCATCAGTGTCTCATAGATTCATTTTATATATCACTGCTGATGTCTGTTGCTCTTCAATTTTTATATGCAGACTGAAACTGCTAAGCCTTCATTGGTCAAAAGGATTGCAACTGCTGCTGATGAGGCATCTGCAGAGGCTGCCACCAAGTTACTGTCAGCCCCACCTTCTGGATGCTTATATAAGCTCAAGTCCAAGGACCAGCCGGGCCGTAACCATCCAAGGGTTCGGGTATATTTTCTTAAGCCACATATACATGCCATGATTTATGTCTGATATTATCACTGGCTCTGTCTAATGCTTTTTGGAATTCGGAAACACCAAATTAGCATGCTTATATTCATCATACACTAATTTTTCACTGTTCAGTTTGTAACATAGTGTTATGCACTTGCTTGTCAACATTTGCATTGCTCTGAACTATGCACTTTACACAACCTAATTCTTCCACTTACGTTCAGCGCTACGCACCAGTAGTACCTCCCATGTTTCCTTCACCATCCCGATGCCGAGCTTGCGGGAATATGGCGGGCCCATGTACATACCCCGCATATACGTCTCCGACGTATCGATAATTTCTTATGTTCCATGCCACATTATTGATGATATCTACATGTTTTATGCACACTTTATGTCATATTCGTGCATTTTCTGGAACTAACCTATTAACAAGATGCCGAAGTGCCAGTTCCTGTTTTCTGCTGTTTTTGGTTTCAGAAATCCTAGTAACGAAATATTCTCGGAATTGGACGAAATCAACGCCCAGGTTCCTATTTTTCCCGGAACCATCCGAACACCCGAGAGCCGCCAGTAGGAAGCCCCGGGGCCCCACACCACCCGGCGCGTTGCCGGGGGCCGCGCCCCCTATGGTGTGGTGGCCCCAGGCCCCTCCGAGGCTCCCCTTTCGCCTATTTAAAGGTCCTGACCTAAAACCCCGACGGAGGAAGCCACGGTACGCGAAACCTTCCAGAGCCGCCGCCATCGCGAAGCCAAGATCTGGGGGACAAGAGTCTCTGTTCCGGCACGCCGAACGGGGAAGTGCCCCCGGAAGCTCCTCCATCGACACCGCTGCCATCTCCACCGCCATCTTCATCACCGCTGCTGCTCCCATGAGGAGGGAGTAGTTCTCCATCGAGGCTCGGGGCTGTACCGGTAGCTATGTGGTTCATCTCTCTCCTATGTACTTCAATACAATAATCTCATGAGCTGCCTTACATGATTGAGATTCATATGATGATGCTTGTAATCTAGATGTCATTATGCTAGTCAAGTGAGTTTTACTTATGTGATCTCCGGAGACTCCTTGTCCCACGTGTGTAAAGGTGACAGTGTGTGCACCGTGTGGGTCTCTTAGGCTATATTTCACAGAATACTTATTCACTGTTATGAATGGCGTAGTGAAGTGCTTATTCATATCTCTTTATGATTGCAATGTGTTTTGTATCACAATTTATCTATGTGCTACTCTAGCAATGTTATTAAAGTAGTTTTATTCCTCCTGCACGATGTAATGGTGACAGTGTGTGCATCCGTGTTAGTACTTGGTTTATGCTATGATCATGATCTCTTGTAGATTGCGAAGTTAACTATTGCTATGATAGTATTGATGTGTATTATTCCTCCTACATAAGCATGAAGGTGACAGTGTGCATGCTATGTTAGTACTTGGTTTAGTCGTTTCGATCTTTCATGCACTCTAAGGTTATTTAAATATGAACATTGAATTGTGGAGCTTGTTAACTCCGGCATTGAGGGTTCGTGTAATCCTACGCAATGTGTTCATCATCCAACAAGAGAGTGTAGAGTATGCATTTATCTATTCTGTTATGTGATCAATGTTGAGAGTGTCCACTAGTGAAAGTCTAATCCCTAGGCCTTGTTCCTAAATACTGCTATCGCTGCTTGTTTACTGTTTTACTGAACTACTGCTGCGTTACTGCATGTTTACTTCCCGCAATATTACTACCATCAACTGCACGCCAGCGAGCTATTTTCTGGCGCCGTACTACTGCTCATATTCATTCATACCACTTGTATTTCACTATCTCTTCGCCGAACTAGTACACCTATTAGGTGTGTTGGGGACACAAGAGACTTCTTGCTTTGTGGTTGCAGGGTTGCATGAGAGGGATATCTTTGACCTCTTCCTCCCTGAGTTCGATAAACCTTGGGTAATCCACTTAAGGGAAACTTGCTGCTGTTCTACAAACCTCTGCTCTTGGAGGCCCAACACTGTCTACAAGAATAGAAGCACCCGTAGACATCAAGCACTTTTCTGGCGCCGTTGCCGGGGAGGAAAGGTAAAAGGCACTCATACTCCGGTTCCAGGTAACAGTACTTTTCTGGCGCCATTGTGTGTGTGCTCGAAGCTATTTCCTTTAGACTCTGCAATTGCGACATTTGGTTTCTTGTTTACACTAGTTAGGCATAATGGACAACAAAGAGCTTCTTATTCTATTTCCTGATTTAAGACATGGATGGTTTGATGCGAAAATTAAAAAACCCATGGAACATATTAATATGAATGCTTTGAACACTATTGTTGCTAATGCTATGGAAAATTCTAAGCTTGGGGAAGCTGGCTTTGATGAGCATGATATTTTTAGTCCCCCAAGCATTGAGGAGAAAATTTACTTTGATGATACTTTGCCTCCCATTTATGATGATTATAATGATAGTAGTCTTTTGTTACCACCTGTTATGGAGGATAAATTTGATTATGATTACAATATACCTCCTATATTTGATAGCTACTTTGTTGAATTTGCTCCCACTACAACTAATAAAATTGATTATGCCTATGTGGAGAGTAATAATTTTATGCATGAGACTCATGATAAGAATGCTTTATGTGATAGTTATATTGTTGAGTTTGCTCATGTTGCTACTGAAAGTTATTATGAGAGAGGAAAATATGGTTGTAAAATTTTTCATGTTACTAAAACACCTCTCTATGTGCTGAAATTTTTGAAGCTACACTTGTTTTATCTTCCTATGCTTGTTACTTTGCTCTTCATGAACTTGTTTATTTACAAGATTCCTATGCATAGGAAGCATGTTAGACTTAAATGTGTTTTTAATTTGCCTCTTGATGCTCTCTTTTGCTTCAACTTCTATTTCTTGCGAGTGCATCATTAAAACTGCTGAGCCCATCTTAATGGCTATAAAGAAAGAACTTCTTGGGAGATAACCCATGTGTTTTTTTTACTACAGTACTTTGTTTTATATTTGTGTCTTGGAAGTTGTTTACTACTGTAGCAACCTCTCCTTATCATGTTTTTGTGCCAAGTAAAGTTTCTATGTCAAAGTTGATATTATATTTGGGATCGCTGCGCAGAAACAGCATTGCTGTCTGTCACGAATCTGGGCACAGGCCTCTGTAGAAAATTCTAAAAAATCTGCCAATTTACGAGCGTGATCCTCAGATATGTACGCAACTTTCATTAGTTTTGAGTTTTTCCATTTGAGCAAGTCTGGTGCCATCTTAAAATTCGTCTTTACGGACTGTTCTGTTTTTGACAGATTCTGCCTTTTATTTCGCATTGCCTCTTTTGCTATGTTGGATTCATTTCTTTGATCCATTAATGTCCAGTAGCTTTATGCAATGTCCAGAAGTGAAAAGAATGTTTGTGTCACCTCTGAACATGTGAATTTTTGATTATGCACTAACCCTCTAATGAGTTTGCTTGAAGTTTGGTGTGAAGGAAGTTTTCAAGGGTCAAGAGAGGAGGATGATATACTACGATCAAGAAGAATGAAAAGTCTAAGCTTGGGGATGCCCCGGTGGTTCATCCCTGCATATTTCAAGAAGACTCAAGCATCTAAGCTTGGGGATGCCCAAGGCATCCCCTTCTTCATCGACAAAGTATCAGGTTCCTTCTCTTGAAACTATATTTTTATTCGGTCACATCTTATGTACTTTACTTGGAGCGTCTGTGTGTGCTTTTATTTTTGTTTTGTTATCTTAGTTCTCTGAATAAGTTCATCCTTGTGTGGGAGAGAGACACGCTCCGCTGGTTCGTATGAACACATGTGTTCTTAGCTCATAATATTCATGGCGAAGTTTCCTCTTCGTTAAATTGTTATATGGTTGGAATTGGAAAATGCTACATGTAGTAATTCTAAAATGTCTTGGATAATGTGATACTTGGCAATTGTTGTGCTCATGTTTAAGCTCTTGCATCATATACTTTGCACCTATTAGTGAAGAAATACATAGAGCATGCTAAAATTTGGTTTGCATATTTGGTCTCTCTAAGGTCTAGATAATTCTAGTATTGAGTTTTGAACAACAAGGAAGACGGTGTAGAGTCTTATAATGTTTACAATATGTCTTTTATGTGAGTTTTGCTGCACCGGTTCATCCTTGTGTTTGTTTCAAATAACCTTGCTAGCCTAAACCTTGTATCGAGAGGGAATACTTCTCATGCATCCAAAATCCTTGAGCCAACCACTATGCCATTTGTGTCCACCATACCTACCTACTACATGGTATTTCTCCGTCATTCCAAAGTAAATTGCTTGAGTGCTACCTTTAAACAATTCAAAAGTTATTACCTCTTATTTGTGTCAATGTTTTATAGCTCATGAGGAAGTATGTGGTGTTTATCTTTCAATCTTGTTGGGCAACTTTCACCAATGGACTAGTGGCTTCATCCGCTTATCCAATAATTTTGCAAAAAGAGCTGGCAATGGGATTCCCAGTCCCAAATTAATTAACAAAAATAGACACTCCTCCATGGTATGTGATTGTTGGACGGCACCCGAAGGATTCGGTTAGCCATGGCTTGAGAAAGCAAAGGTGGGGAGGAGTGTCATCTAAATAAAACTAAAATAAAAAGGCACTCCTTCATGGTATGAGATTGTTGGCAGGCACCCGAGGATTCGGTTAGCCATGGTTTGTGAAAGAAAGGTTGGAAGGAGTGCCACCCAAAAATAAAATAAAATGGGAGCCGCTCTTTGAAGGTTTGTCTGGCAAGGGGGTTAGAGTACCCACTACCATTCGTTGACAACAACAAACACCTCTCAAAATTTTACTTTTATGCTCTCTTTATGTTTTCAAAACCAAAGCTCTAGCACAAATATAGCAATCAATGCTTTCCTCTTTGAAGGACCTTTCTTTTACTTTTATGTTGAGTCAGTTCACCTATCTCTCTCCACCTTAAGAAGCAAACACTTGTGTGAACTGTGCATTGATTCCTACATACTTGCATATTGCACTTGTTATATTACTTTATGTTGACAATATCCATGAGATATACATGTTATAAGTTGAAAGCAACCGCTGAAACTTAATCTTCTTTTGTGTTGCTTCAATACCTTTACTTTGATTTATTGCTTTATGAGTTAACTCTTATGCAAGACTTATTGATGCTTGTCTTGAAGTACTATTCATGAAAAGTCTTTGCTTTATGATTCACTTGTTTACTCATGTCATTACCATTGTTTTGATCGCTGCATTCATTACATATGTTTACAATATGATCAAGTTTATGATGGCATGTCACTTCAGAAATTATCTTTGTTATCGTTTTACCTGCTCGGGACGAGCAGAACTAAGCTTGGGGATGCTGATACGTCTCCGACGTATCGATAATTTCTTATGTTCCATGCCACATTATTGATGATATCTACATGTTTTATGCACACTTTATGTCATATTCGTGCATTTTCTGGAACTAACCTATTAACAAGATGCCGAAGTGCCAGTTCCTGTTTTCTGCTGTTTTTGGTTTCAGAAATCCTAGTAACGAAATATTCTCGGAATTGGACGAAATCAACGCCCAGGTTCCTATTTTTCCCGGAACCATCCAGAACACCCGAGAGCCGCCAGAGGAAGCCCTGGGGGCCCCACACCACACCCTGGCGCGGCCAGAGGGGGGCCGCGCCGCCCTATGGTGTGGTGGCCCCAGGCCCCCTCCGAGGCTCCCCTTTCGCCTATTTAAAGGTCCTGACCTAAAAACCCCGACGGAGGAAGCCACGGTACGCGAAACCTTCCAGAGCCGCCGCCATCGCGAAGCCAAGATCTGGGGGACAGGAGTCTCTGTTCCGGCACCCGCCCGGGGAAGTGCCCCCGGAAGGCTCCTCCATCGACACCGCTGCCATCTCCACCGCCATCTTCATCACCGCTGCTGCTCCCATGAGGAGGGAGTAGTTCTCCATCGAGGCTCGGGGCTGTACCGGTAGCTATGTGGTTCATCTCTCTCCTATGTACTTCAATACAATAATCTCATGAGCTGCCTTACATGATTGAGATTCATATGATGATGCTTGTAATCTAGATGTCATTATGCTAGTCAAGTGAGTTTTACTTATGTGATCTCCGGAGACTCCTTGTCCCACGTGTGTAAAGGTGACAGTGTGTGCACCGTGTGGGTCTCTTAGGCTATATTTCACAGAATACTTATTCACTGTTATGAATGGCGTAGTGAAGTGCTTATTCATATCTCTTTATGATTGCAATGTGTTTTGTATCACAATTTATCTATGTGCTACTCTAGCAATGTTATTAAAGTAGTTTTATTCCTCCTGCACGATGTAATGGTGACAGTGTGTGCATCCGTGTTAGTACTTGGTTTATGCTATGATCATGATCTCTTGTAGATTGCGAAGTTAACTATTGCTATGATAGTATTGATGTGTATTATTCCTCCTACATAAGCATGAAGGTGACAGTGTGCATGCTATGTTAGTACTTGGTTTAGTCGTTTCGATCTTTCATGCACTCTAAGGTTATTTAAATATGAACATTGAATTGTGGAGCTTGTTAACTCCGGCATTGAGGGTTCGTGTAATCCTACGCAATGTGTTCATCATCCAACAAGAGAGTGTAGAGTATGCATTTATCTATTTTGTTATGTGATCAATGTTGAGAGTGTCCACTAGTGAAAGTCTAATCCCTAGGCCTTGTTCCTAAATACTGCTATCGCTGCTTGTTTACTGTTTTACTGTGTTACTACTGCTGCATATTACTTGCAATATTACTACCATCAACTGCACGCCAGCGAGCTATTTTCTGGCGCCGTACTACTGCTCATATTCATTCATACCACTTGTATTTCACTATCTCTTCGCCGAACTAGTACACCTATTAGGTGTGTTGGGGACACAAGAGACTTCTTGCTTTGTGGTTGCAGGGTTGCATGAGAGGGATATCTTTGACCTCTTCCTCCCTGAGTTCGATAAACCTTGGGTAATCCACTTAAGGGAAACTTGCTGCTGTTCTACAAACCTCTGCTCTTGGAGGCCCAACACTGTCTACGGGAATATGGCGGGCCCATGTACATACCCCGCATATAACACCTCCTATGGCTCTATCTACCTTTCTAGTAGCTCCTTCACAGAGTTACAGGTATGTATTCTCAGTGGTTTAGCATGAATTGGCATATAGTAAAGTCTTGTTTTTAGTCTTCCTGCTTCTTACATTTGTATCAATTTTCACATGCAGACTGTACCTTGTGAACTTCGTCCAATGATTAACCAGATGTGTCCGCATGAAGGATCTTTCACTATGCATGGCAATGGCAAATTGATGAACACCTACACGGTCTATGAGGTGTATGTCTACAAGACGCAGGCCATCACATATTTGTATGGACATGATTGGAGAAAGTTTGCTTTTGACTACGGTCTGAAGAAGGGCGACGAGCTGAGGATCAGAAACTCAAACGGGCAGATATACGTAACTGCTTACAGAGTTGGAGACACTTCCAAATATATAATATGTAACTTTTTTCTACTCATATCTTTTGATAACTGCATTCTGAGCAGTTGTTCTAAACCATTCCCTCTGTTCTAGCTTGCTGGGTTTAACATGATCAAAGCTGCAGATCCCCTGATGGAACAGGAGCGGATGTCACAAAGGGCAACCACACCAGCACCGGCACCGGCTTCCCACTCTCCTGCATCAGCACCGGTTCCTGTACCAGCTCCGTTTACTGCATCTACCCAGCAGTCCCCTACATCAGCATTGGTTCCTGTAGAGGCCCCATATACTACACATGCCCAGCAGGCTCCTGCATCAGCACTGGTTCCTCTAGCTGCACCGTTTACTGCACCTGCCCAACAGTCTCCTGCATCAGCACCGGTTCCTCTAGAGGCACCGTTTACTGCACCTGCCCAGCAGTCTCCTGCATCAGCACCAGCTCGTGTACCAGCCCAGGCTCATGCACCTGCCCCAGCCAGATCACCGAGGTCTCAGCTCATTGCTGTGGCCACCCGTGTGGTGACCAGGACGCATCTGAAGGCTATGTTCGTGAGTATATGACAGCATAACTGCTCTTATCTTGATGTCTTCTCTGCTCAAAGTCTCACATGGTTCAGTGCATTGGTGCCATTGACTAATTTTTGGTGGTATCTCTTGCTTTGAATCAGAAATTGCCTAAAAGTATCTCCAAGGATCTCAATGCTGGCCGAAGGGGCAAGATATCCCTCGTCATGGAGAGTGAAGGTCTCACCGTGGAGGGACGGTACTCTGTCAGTCCCACAGATGGCCGCTTGGCTGTTACTTCCAGGTGGAAAAAGTTCATTGACGGTGCCAAACTTCGCATTGGATCAAAGTTGAAGGTCAAGATCTTTCGATGCCGCTGTGACATGCTGGTCATAAAGTTCGCGGTTGTCTAGTTCTGTTGTCCCATGAGCCCTTAGCAAATGCATTTGTAGTTATACTTATATAAGGTTATCTTATCTGAACTGCTAATTAATTGTATGGGTGGTAAAACTCTGGCAAGCTTTTGCTCTTAGCAAGTATGTATGTATGATCAGCTATTATGATAACTAATGTTTGTGTTCATCTTAATTTGCATTTCCGTTTTAGAAAAAAACTTAATTTCTATTTTGGCTGACCTGTTAGAGAACTATCAGATTGAACCCACAACATGATTCATATAGATTCATTACACCGAGCCACATGTCTTGACCTTGCGATACACTACTTCCATTAATTAGTGCAAGAAGGCTTACCTGAGCTGCCTGAACCATGGCAGATTCGAATCCACCTTATCTATCTAGAAATACAACCTTTGCAGAAAGAGGATTTGCAGTATGGGGAGGCTGACATTGGGGACCCATGAGCCAGCAGCGTCGTCAACGTTTTAAAGGTGGCAGGAGATCGAAAGAAAAAATAAGCCAAAAATCAGTTGGTAAACAAATTCAAGAAAAGAAACATTTACCTTTCTGAGAGGATGACATGCGGGACCCATGAGGCAGCAGCATCCTCAACTATTTCAAGGCGGCAGGGGATCAAAATAAAAAAGGAAATAGCCAGAAATTAATTAGGGTCAAAAATAAATCCATCAAAGGAAACTTTTATTGTTCATAGAGGATGACATGTGGGACCGACTTGCCAGCTGCGTCGTCATCGTTTCAAAGGGGGCAGGGGATCAAAAGAAAAAGACAAATAGCCAGAAATTAGGGGAAAAAATAAATCCAACAAAGAAAACTTTTATTGTTCATAGAGGATGACATGCGGGACCCATGAGCCAGCAGCTTCCTCAACGTTTCAAAGTCGGCATGAGATTGAAAGAAAAAGTCAAGTGACATAATATCAGGAGCCAAAAATAATCCAAGAAAAGAAACTTTATTGTACATAGAGGATGACATGCGGGTCCCATTTTGTAGCAGCGGTCTCAACGCTTCCAAGGCGGCACAGGACCGAAAGAAAAATGAAGTAGCCAGAAATCAGGGTGTGAAAAAAATCCAAGAAAAGAAAGATTTCAATTGGGCTGTATCTGGACATCTGGGCCTTCGAACTATCCTGCTGGGCCTTTTGACTCGTACAATTTCAGCCCACTCCAAAACAGGAAAGGTCGGATTTTTCTCAAAAAAAAACAGGAAAGTCCTATGCTTCGCAAAAACAAAAAACAAGGAGATTCAACATATAAGTTTGTTTATGTAGATATAAAGATTTAATTTATCCGTTTGCAATAGCTCAGAGCGAAATACAACGTTTATTGTCTGCAAAATAAAATATCACATGTTTCTTGTACGGGGAGGCTGACATCGGGGACCCATGAGCCAGCAGCGGAGTCAACGTTTCAAAGGCGGCAGGGGATCGAAAATAAAAAAAGCCAAAAATCAGTTGGTAAAAAAATACAAGAAAAGAAAACATTTATCGTTCTGAGAGGATGACATGCGGGACCCATGAGGCAGCAGCATCCTCAACGTTTCAAAGTCGGCATGAGATCGAAAGAAAAAGGCAAGTGACCAAATATCAGGAGCCAAAAATAATCCAAGAAAAGAAACTTTATTGTACATAGAGGATGACATGCGGGTCCCATTTGCAGCAGCGGTCTCAACGTTTCCAAGGCGGCAGGACCAAAAGAAAAATGAGGCAGCAGCATTCTCAACAATTCCAAGGCGGCAGGGGATCAAAAGAAAAATAAAGGAAATAGCCAGAAATTAATTAGGGGTCAAAAATAAATCCACCAAAGGAAACTTTTATTGTTCATAGAGGATGACATGTGGGACCGACCTGCCAACAGCGTCCTCATCGTTTCAACGGGGGCAGGGGATCAAAAGAAAAAGGCAAATAGCCAGAAATTAGGGGTAAAAAATAACTCCAAGAAAGGAAACTTTTATTGTTCGTAGAGGATGACATGCGGGACCCATGAGCCAGCAGCTTACTCAACGTTTCAAAGGCGGCATGAGATCGAAAGAAAAAGGCAAGTGACCAAATATCAGGAGCCAAAAATAATCCAAGATTTATTGTACATAGAGGATGACATGTGGGTCCCATTTTGCAGCAGCGGTCTCAATGTTTGTAATGCGGCTTGAGATCAAAAGAAAAAGAAAGTAGCTAGTAATTAGGGGGTGAAAAAAAAGAAAAGAAAGTTCATGGACATAGAGGATGACATGCGGGTCCCTTGAACCAACAGCTTACTCAACGTTTCAAAGGGGGCAGGGGATCAAAAGAAAAAGGCAAGCCAAAAATCAGAGGGTGAAAAAAAATCCAACAAAGGAAACTTTTATAGCACACAGAGGATGACATGCGGGTCCCATGAGCCAGCAGGTCCTCAACGTTTCAAACGTGGCATGATCGAAAGAAAAAGGCAAGTGACCAAATATGAGGTGCCAAAAAAACTCCAAGAAAAGAAAGTTGATTGCTCATAGAGGATGACATGCGGGTCCCATTTAGCTGCAGCGGTCTCACCGTTTGAGAGGCGGCAGGGGATCGAAAGAAAAAGTCAAGTGACCAAATATGAGGTGCCAAAAATAATCCAAAAAAAGAAAGTTTTATAGTACATAGAGGATGACATGCGGGTCCCATTTAGCAGCAGCGGTATCACCGTTTGAGAGGCAGCAGGGGATCGAAAGAAAAAGTCAAGTTACCAAATATGAGGTGCCAAAAAATCCAAGAAAAGAAAGTTTTATAGTACATAGAGGATGACATGGTCCCATTTAGCAGCAGTATCACTGCTTGAGAGGCAGCAGGGGATCGAAAGAAAAAGTCAAGTGACCAAATATGAGGTGCCAAAAAAAATCCAAGAAAAGAAAGTTTTATAGTACATAGAGGATGACATGCGGGTCCCATTTAGCAGCAGCGGTATCACCGTTTGAGAGGCGGCAGGGGATCGAAAGAAAAAGGTAAGTGACCAAATATGAGGTGCCAAAAATAATTCAAGAAAAGAAAGTTTTATAGTACATAGAGGATGACATGCGGGTCCCATTTAGCAGCAGCGGTATCACCGTTTGAGAGGCGGCAGGGGATCGAAAGAAAAAGGTAAGTGACCAAATATGAGGTGCCAAAAATAATTCAAGAAAAGAAAGTTTTATAGTACATAGAGGATGACATGCGGGTCCCATTTAGCAGC
Source organism: Lolium multiflorum (assembly GCA_030979885.1). NCBI lineage: Eukaryota > Viridiplantae > Streptophyta > Magnoliopsida > Poales > Poaceae > Lolium > Lolium multiflorum. Next base: position 297,062,127 of record CM061749.1, on the reverse strand, counting down.
AGCGGTATCACCGTTTGAGAGGCGGCAGGGGATCGAAAGAAAAAGGCAAGTGACCAAATTTGAGGTGCCAAAAAAACTCCAAGAAAAGAAAGTTGATTGCACATAGAGGATGACATGCGGGTCCCATTTAGCAGCAGCGGTCTCAACGTTTCCAAGGCGGCAAGGGATCAAAAGAAAAAGGAAGTAGCCAGAAATCAGGGGGTCAAAAAAATCCAAGAATAGAAAGAATTTTGGTTCATAGAGGATGACATGCGGGACCCATGATCCTGCATCGTAAACGGCTCGATCGGAGAACGTTGAACGAGATGGCGCGATCTAGAAAAAAACAATGCCAGAGAGGCTGCCATCTGGGCCCTACATCCCTCGGCGGTGCGGATTTGCGTTGACTCGGCCGGCGAACCCGAGATTTCGAGATGCACCACGTCCCGGGCCACCATACGCGACGTTTTGGCCGCTTTCGTCGGGCTAGGTGGCCTCAAAAACGAGAAAAAAAAGTTTTGACATGCACCACGGAGGGACCAAAAATCGTCGGCCATGGTACACCAGCAACCACGGCGCGACTTCAACTTCGTCGGCCATGGCCATTCTTGTAGTGATACTCTCTCCTTCATGAGGCCAGAAATTATATATTCGGTTGCGGTCTTTGTGAATTTCACTTGGAGGATAGAATTTAGAGTAAAATAGAGGCACAATATCCTTCCAATCAAGAGAACGCCCATCCTTCAGCAGTTTATACCAATGCGCCGCTTTACCAGATAGCGACATAACAAATAATTTCTTCCTAACTTCATCCATTGAAATACCTGCACATTTGAATAACCCGCATAATTCATGTAAAAACAGTAAATGATCTCCAGGATGAACAGTTCCATCCCCTTCATAGCGGTTATCCACAACACGTTCAATAATTTTCATAGGTATTTTATATGGTATTACTTCCTCACCTGGCGCCTCATCCACTACCGTTGCAGTAGTAGTAGATTTCCCAAATAGAAATTCAAGGGAGGATCTCTCCATAATGACTTATAGTAGCAAGCAGAAACAAAATCAGCACGTACAGTAAAAGTTTCCTTACCAATTCCACTTACCAATAGCGCTTCACTCCCCGGCAACGGCGCCAGAAAATAGTCTTGATGACTGATACGTCTCAAACGTATCTATAATTTCTTATGTTCCATGCTACTTTTATGACAATACTTGAATGTTTTATACATACTTTACAACATTATTATACATTTTCCGGCACTAACTTATTAACAAGATGCCGAAGTGCCAGTTGCTGTTTTCTTTTGTTTTTGGTTTCAGAAATCCTAGTAAGGAAATATTCTCAGAATTGAAATCAACGCCCAGGGCCTATTTTTACACGAAGCTCCAAGACCGAAGGGAGACGAAGTGGGGCCACGAGGTGGCCACACCAGGCGGCGCGGCCCAAGCCCTGGCCGCGCCGGCCTAGTGTGTGGGCCTCGTGACGCCCGACCTACCCTTCCGCCTACAAATAGCCTTCATCGCGAAACCCCCGTACCGAGAGCCACGATACGGAAACCTTCCAGAGACGTCGCCATCGCGAATCCCATCTCGGGGGATTCAGGAGATCGCCTCCGGCACCCCGAGAGGGGAATCATCACCGGAGGGGCTCTACATCATCATGCCCGCCTCCGGATTGATGCGTGAGTAGTTCATCCTTGGACTATGGGTCCATAGCAGTAGCTAGATGGTTGTCTTCTCCGCTTGTGCTATCATTGTTTAGATCTTGTGAGCTGCCTAACATGATCAAGATCATCTATTTGTAATGCTACATGTTGTGTTTGGCGGGATCCGATGAATATAGAATATTATGTTAAGTTGATTATCAATCTATCATATATGTGTTGTTTATGTTCTTGCATGCTCTCCGTTGCTAGTAGAGGCTCTGGCCAAGTTGATACTTGTAACTCCAAGAGGGAGTATTTATGCTCGATAGTGGGTTCATGCCTCCATTTAATCTGGGACAGTGACAGAAAGTTCTAAGGTTGTGGATGTGCTGTTGCTACTAGGGATAAAGCATCGATGCTTTGTCTATGGATATTTGTGTTGATTACATTACACGCCATACTTAATGCAATTATCTGTTGTTTACAACTTAATACTGGAAGAGGTTCGGATGATAACCTGAAGGTGGATTATTTAGGCATAGATGCATGCTGGATAGCGGTCTATGTACTTTGTCGTAATGCCCTGATTAAATCACATAGTAATCATCGTTGATATGTATTGAATCTTTATTTGTCAATTGCCCGCCTGTAATTTGTTCACCCAGCATGTTAGTTATCTTATTGGAGAGACACCACTAGTGAACTGTGGACCCCGGTCCATTCTTTTACATCTGAATACATTCTACTGCAATCTTTGTTTTTACTGTTCTTTGCAAACAAACACCATCTTCCACTCGATACGCTTAATCCTTTGTTTTCAGCAAGCCGGTGAGATTGACAACCTCACTATTACGTTGGGGCAAAGTACTTTGATTGTGTTGTGCAGGTTCCACGTTGGCGCCGGTTTCACTGGTGTTGCGCCGCACTACATTCCTCCACCAACAACCTTCACGTGCTTCTTGGCTCCTACTGGTTCGATAAACCTTATTTTCTTTTCTGAGGGAAAACTTGCCGCTGTGCGCATCATACCTTCCTCTTGGGGTTCCCAACGGACGTGTGCTTACCGTCACAACGGTTGTTGACTACACGCCAGCAGCTACTTTTTCTGGCGCCGTTGCCAGGGAGATCAAAACACGCTGCAAGGGGAGTCTCCACTTCCAATCTCTTTACTTTGTTTTTGTCTTGCTTTACTTTATTTTATTTACTGTCTTGTTTGCTTCATATTAAAAACACAAAAAAATTAGTTACTTGTCTTTACTTTATTTGCTTAGTTTACTTTTGTTACTGTTATAATGAGTAATCCTGAAGTTGAAGTTCGTTCTTTTAAGCAACAAGGTGGAGAAAGTTTTAAAGATGCTTGGTACAGAATTAGTAATGCTCATCATAGGTGCATTAAGAAACACTCCACTATTATCCTTCTTAGGAACTTTTATGTTGGCTTATCTAGTTGGAATAGGTATGTTCTTGATACTCTTTCGGGAGGTAATTTCCTAGGTACTCCCGCTTTAGAAGCTAGTTGCATCATTGAGAGTCTAGTTGGAATACCACCTGTTAATGAAGTTAAAATTGAAATCTCTCTTGAGGATGTTATGAAAAAATTGGAAACCATAGAGAAAAAATTTCCAAGTATTGAAACTAAATTGGAAATGTTATTTGATAAAACTGATGAACTTGATAAATCCCTAGGAGGAATTGATGAAAGAATTAGTGTCCTAGGAACTTGTGTTGTCCATGATAATCAAACCAATAGGATTGATGAACTTGAAAAAGCTATGGGAACCTTGGGTTCAACTTTTTCTTCTCTCAAGTATAAGGAGAAAGCTTATGTGGGTAAAGAGCAAAAATTCATGTATGCCTCTAAGGTGTCTAAACAAAAGAATTATTATAGGCCTAAAATTGATAAAACCCCTAGCACCACCATAGGAAATTTAGATAATGGAGCATCTAAGGTACCCTCTGCAACAAGTTGTGTTTGTAAGAAAAATAATGATGTTGATGCTTCTTCTCTTGATGTTACTTGATTTGCACTTTCTGCGCCTAGCTGAAAGGCGTTAAAGAAAAGCACTTCTTGGGAGATAACCCATGTTTTATTTTATTTACTGTATTGTTGAGTCTTGGAAGTTGTTTACTACTGTAGCAACCTCTCCTTATCATGTTTTTGTGCCAAGTAAAGTTTCTATGTTAAAGTTGATACTATATTTGGGATCGCTGCGCAGAAACAGCATTGCTGTCTGTCACGAATTCTCGCAGAAGTCTCTGTAAAAAAATCGAAAAAATCTGAAAATTTACGAGCGTGATCCTCAGATATACGCACGCAACTTTCATTAGTTTTTAGTTTTTCCATTTGAGCAAGTTAAGTGCCCCTGCCAGATTCATCTTTACGGACTGTTCTGTTTTTGACAGATTCTGTCTTTTATTTCGCATTGCCGCTTTTGCTATGTTGAATGAGTTTCTTTGTTCCATTAACTTTCAGAAGCTTTGTGCAATGTCCAGAAGTGTTAAGAATGATTGTGTCACCTCTGAATGTGTGAATTTTGGTTATACACTAACCCTCTAATGAGTTTGCTTGAAGTTTGTGTGAAAGAAGTTTTCAAGGGTCAAGAGAAGAGGATGATATACTATGATCAAGAAGAGTGAAAGGTCTAAGCTTGGGGATGCCCCGGTGGTTCATCCCTGCATATTTTAAGAAGACTCAAGCATCTAAGCTTGGGGATGCCCAAGGCATCCCCTTCTTCATCGACAACATTATCAGGTCACTTCTAGTGAAACTATATTTTTATTCCATCACATCTTATGTTCTTTACTTGGAGCGTCGGTTTGCTTTTATTTTTGTTTTGGTTTGAATAAAGTTGGATCCCACCATTCTTATATTGGAGATATTACGCTCCGCTTTTTCATATGGAACACTTGTGTTCTTAATTGTGCTTTAATGTTCATGGCGAAGGCTGAAATTGCTTCGTTAAATTGCTATTTGGTTGGAATCAGAAAATGCTGCATATGGTTTGGTAACTTGGAAATTGTTTGAGCTCTCATAGATCATGTTTAAGCTCTTGCATCATGTAGTTTAATCTATTAATGAAGAACTACCGTAGAGCTTGTTTAATTTGGTTTGCATGATTGGTCTCTCTAAGTCTAGATATTTTCGGGTAAAGTGTTTGAACAACAAGGAAGACAGTGTAGAGCCTTATAATGCTTGCAATATGTTCTTGTGTGAGTTTTGCTGTACCTGTTCATACTTGTGTTTGCTTCAAACAACCTTGCTAGCCCAAACCTTGTACTGAGAGGAAATGCTTCTCGTGCATCCAAACACCTTGAGCCAAAACCCATGCCATTTGTGTCCACCATATCTACCTACTATGTGGTATTTTTCTGCCATTCCAAAGTAAATTACTTGAGTGCTACCTTTAAAACTTCATTCCTTTACCTTTACAATATATAGCTCATGGGACAAATAGCTTAAAAACTATTGTGGTGATGAATATGTAGTTATGTGTCTTAATTTTTATAAGTTGCTTGTTGAGCGGTAACCATGTTTCTGGGGACGCCATCAACTTTACCTTTGTTGGATATCATGTGAGATGCTATGCATGTTCGTCTTGTCTGAAGTAAGTGCGATTTCATGATCAAATGGTTTGAGTATGCATATGTTAGAGAAGAACATTGGGCCGCTAACTAAAGCCATGTATCATGGTGGAAGTTTCAGTTTGGACATACAACCTCAATCTCTTATGAGAATATTATCTGTTGTTGAATGCTTAAGCATTAAAAGAGGAGTCCATTATCTGTTGTCTATGTTGTCCCGATATGGATGTCTAAGTTGAGAATAATCAAAAGCGAGAAATCCAATGCGTGCTTTCTCCTTAGACCTTTGTACAGGCGGCATAGAGGTACCCCTTTGTGACACTTGGTTGAAACATATGTTATGCAATGATAATCCGTGTCTTCCGAGCTAAGTAGGACAAGGTGCGAGCACTATTAGTACTCTATGCATGAGACTTGCAACTTGTAGGAAGTATTATGCATAGCACATATGAATTATTACTACCGTTGACAAAATTGTTTCTATGTTTTCAAAACAAAAGCTCTAGCACAAAAATAGTAATCAATGCTTCCCTCTGCGAAGGGCCATTCTTTTACTTTATTGTTGAGTCAGTTTACCCACTTCTTTCTATCTTAGAAGCAAACACTTGTGTTAACTGTGTGCATTGATTCTTACATGTTTACTTATTGCACCTGTTATATTACTCTATGTTGACAAATATCCATGAGATATACATGTTACAAGTTGAAAGCATTCGCTGAAACTTAATCATCCTTTGTGTTGCTTCAATTCATTCTACTTTGAATTTATTGCTTATGAGTTAGCTCTTATGCAACTCTTATTGATACTTGTTTGAAAGTACTATTCATGAAAAGTTTTGCTATATGATTCATTTGTTTAGTCATTATCTTTGTTAGCAATCTTTTGTTCAGATCACTCCATTCATCTCATATGCTTTACAATAATGTTGATCAAGATTATGTTAGTAGCATGTCACTTCAGAAATTATTTGTGTTATCGTTTACCTACTCGAGGGCGAGTAGGAACTAAGCTTGGGGATGCTTGATACGTCTCAAACGTATCTATAATTTCTTATGTTCCATGCTACTTTTATGACAATACTTGAATGTTTTATACATACTTTACAACATTATTATACATTTTCCGCACTAACCTATTAACAAGATGCCGAAGTGCCGCTTCTGTTTTCTGCTGTTTTTGGTTTCAAAAATCCTAGTAAGGAAATATTCTCGGAATTGGACGAAATCAACGCCTGGGGCCTATTTTTACACGAAGCTTCCAGAAGACCGAAAGGGAGACGAAGTGGGACCACGAGGTGGTCACACACCAGGTGGCGCTGCCCAAGCCGGCCGCGCCGGCCTAGTGTGTGGGCCCGTGACCCCCCGACCTACCCTTCCGCCTACAAATAGCCTTCGTCGCGAAACCCCCCGTACCGAGAGCCACGATACGGAAAACCTTCCAGAGACGCCGCTGCGAATCCCATCTCGGGGGATTCAGGAGATCGCCTCCGGCACCCTGCCGGAGAGGGGAATCATCACCGGAGGGCTCTACATCATCATGCCCGCCTCCGGATTGATGCGTGAGTAGTTCATCCTTGGACTATGGGTCCATAGCAGTAGCTAGATGGTTGTCTTCTCCGCTTGTGCTATCATTGTTTAGATCTTGTGAGCTGCCTAACATGATCAAGATCATCTATTTGTAATGCTACATGTTGTGTTTGGCGGGATCCGATGAATATAGAATATTATGTTAAGTTGATTATCAATCTATCATATATGTGTTGTTTATGTTCTTGCATGCTCTCCGTTGCTAGTAGAGGCTCTGGCAAGTTGATACTTGTAACTCCAAGATGGAGTATTTATGCTCGATAGTGGGTTCATGCCTCCATTGAATCTGGGACAGTGACAGAAGTTCTAAGGTTGTGGATGTGCTGTTGCTACTAGGGATAAAACATCGATGCTTTGTCTAAGGATATTTGTGTTGATTACATTACACACCATACTTAATGCAATTATCTGTTGTTTACAACTTAATACTGGAAGGGGTTCGGATGATAACCTGAAGGTGGATTATTTAGGCATAGATGCATGCTGGATAGCGGTCTATGTACTTTGTCGTAATGCCCTGATTAAATCACATAGTAATCATCGTTGATATGTATTGAATCTTTATTTGTCAATTGCCCGCCTGTAATTTGTTCACCCAGCATGTTAGTTATCTTATTGGAGAGACACCACTAGTGAACTGTGGACCCCGGTCCATTCTTTTACATCTGAATACATTCTACTGCAATCTTTTTTTACTGTTCTTTGCAAACAAACACCATCTTCCACTCGATACGCTTAATCCTTTGTTTTCAGCAAGCCGGTGAGACAACCTCACTGTTACGTTGGGGCAAAGTACTTTGATTGTGTTGTGCAGGTTCCACATTGGCGCCGGTTTCACTGGTGTTGCGCCGCACTACATTCCTCCACCAACAACCTTCACGTGCTTCTTGGCTCCTCTGGTTCGATAAACCTTGGTTTCTTTTCGAGGAAAACTTGCCCTTGCGCATCATACTTCCTCTTGGGGTTCCCACCGGAACCGCGCCAGGAAGTTGTCTTGATGACCCACAAGTATAGGGGTGTATCGTAGTACTTTCGATAAATAAGTGTGTCGAACCCAACGAGGAGCAGAAGGTGTTGACAAGCAGTTTCGATGAAGGATTCACTGTAAATGCTCACAGACAAGTTTTCAGGGGGTTTTGATATAGCAGATAAATAAAGTACAAGTAAATAAAATGCGAGAGAAATAATTGCAGCGAGTGGCCCAATCCTTTTTAGCACAAAGGACAAGCCGGTTTGTTTACTTATAATGACCAAACGTTCTTGAGGACACACGGGGATTTTAGTCTAGTGCTTTCGCTTCATACGGCTGATTAATCTTCATTGTTTTGATAAGTGTTGTGTGGGTGAACCTATGCTAATGCACCGCCCTTCCTAGGACTAATACATACTTGTGATTATACCCCTTGCAAGCATCCGCAAATACAAGAAAGTAATTAAGATAAATCTAACCACAGCCTTAAACTCTGAGATCCTGCTATCCCTCTTGCACCGATATACTAACGGGGGTTTAGGTTGCTGTCACTCCGGCAACCCCACAATTAGCAAACGAATACAAGATGCACTCCCCTAGGCCCATAAATGGTGAAGTATCATGTAGTCGACGTTCACATGACACCACTAGAAGAGTAACACCACAACTTAAATATCATAACATTGAATACTACTCAACAATAATTCACTACTAACATTTAGACTTCACCCATGTCCTCAAGAACTAAACGAACTACTCACGAGACATCATATGGAACATGATCAGAGGTGATATGATGATGAATAACAATCTGAACATAAACCTTGGTTCAATGGTTTCACTCAATAGCATCAATAACAAGTAGAAATCAATACCGGGAGAGTTTCCCCTATCAAACAATCAAGATCCAACCCTAATTGTTACAGCGGTGACGAGATGCAGCGGTGGAGATGGCGGTGATGATGATGGAGATGATGGTGATGATGATGGAGATGATGTCCGGCTCGATGACGATGGCGATGGCGTCGATTTCCCCCTCCGGGAGGGAATTTCCCCGGCGGATTCCTGCCCGCCGGAGAGCTCTTTTCTCTCTGGTGTCTCTCCGCCCCGCAGAGGCGGCTCTGTCAATTCTCCGTAAGTCCCCGTGCCTTAGGTTTTCGGGTGAAGAAGTACGCGAAGGAGAGGAGGCCAGAGGGGGCTGTGGGCCCCCTCCCCACATGGCGGCGCGGCCGGCCCGGGCCGCGCCGGCCTATGGGGGGCCATGGTGGCCCCTCTCGGCTCCTCCTTTTGGCTCCCTTCGTCTTCTGGAAAAATAGGATTTTTCGTATAACTTCCGTCTTCCTAGTTCAGTCATCGACCAAGCAGCTGGGTAAGTCACCAGGCACCAAGAACACCAAGAACAGATGAACAGCTAGGGCTGTTTCACATATTTCCATTTACCAAAATAAACCAAGACCACAAGCTTACAAGGAGGAGCAGGGGAAGCCAAGAAATCAACTAGAAGCAATCCTCTACGCCAACACCCAAATCCTAGGAGCTGGAGTGAGGTATAAATATGATCATGAACAGACCAAATGGTTCTGTTTATAAATTGCATGGTCTCCAAGACACCAAAAGGGTAGATACCCTATGTTTGTGTCATCATATGGCTATCTAGTCATTTGGTTCAAGCAAACATAGAGAACAGCCATAGAGATCATCCAGGGAACATTGGTTGTGTCCACACAGGGACACAACCAGAGAAATCCATCATGGATTCAAAACCCTGGCTAGCTACCAAGTTCACTTGACAACCTACAGCTAGCTAAGCCATCAGACATGATAGACTATCATGTGTCTATCCTAATTTGTCAACACCAAAAGCATCTGGCAACCAAATATGGTCAGGCCAGTAAGCAATAATCCACCACAGATAGCCACAGAGAAAGGGGGAGCTACCATGACAGCACCAAGTGGCTGTCAAGGCCACCTCAACCCACAGCCAACACTTCCAGCCAGCACATCATCACCCAAGGAGGGTTCAGTATGAGCTAGGGTACCCAACAGATGTTGGCATCTCTCTAGCTAAATCAATTTAACTGTAAGATGATCACAACTGCCAGCAGTTCACATCATTTATCCACTTAGCCAAGCAAAACAACACAAATAAATGAATATACAAGAAATGAATACACCAGAGCTTTGCTATGGATCCAGTGGATCACTGCAAGCATCAGGTGATGCTTGAGCAAGCATCAACACACATCAGCACAAGCACAAGTGTCACACAGACACCAGTGGGAGCACCAGATAAGCACAGGCAGCTAGCAAACATGCAATCAACAAGTCAGTAGTGATCAATTGATCACCAGAGCCTATTAAAGCATACCAGAGCATGCTAGAATCAATCACTGGCATCACACAAAAGCTTTATGAATTAAACAGCCACAGATAATCAACAGATGCCTCACAAATAATCACATAAATAAGTTATGATTGTATCTAGAAGCATACATGAATACACTTGAGCAATTGACAAGAATAAACACTACACAGGGGCCCTGGCTCATACATATATAAGGACCATGCATCATGATCAAGTTAGGGCCAAGGATATGCATACACAGGATGTCCTAGTGGCGTAGCCATCACAGGAGCTGCCCAGGCCATGAGCATCACGGATGATCAGGAGTAATCACAGGAGAGTCACAGTAGGAGTCCAAAGATACCACAGTGCATAGAGCAAAACTAGAATAGCAGCAGCTAGCATCCATGGCAGCAGCAGAAGGCACGAAGACACACGCATCCACAAAGCAGCACAAGCAAAGAAAGCACATAGAGGTAGAGCAAGAGCACAAGCAATGGCCATTGCCGTAGGGCATGGCACAACATAGGCACAAGGAAAAGAAGCCAGAACTGAGCTAGACTAGAAGGGAAGGAAAAGAGGAAGAACAAGTAGTAGAGAAGGAGGGAGGCGTGAGCACTTACAAGCATAACGGAGAGAAGCACGCCCATGGCGGCACGGCGGCACACGCCGGGCGAACGGCGGCGCCAGGCCAAGCCGAGCCAGGCCACCAACTCGCCGCAACGCCAACGTCACCACAGCGGCGCTACGGCACCAGGGCCGCCGGTGAACGGCAGATCTTCACGGATCCATGCGGTCGAGGTGCAGTGAGGTTGGGGGCGAGCGAAACGACGGCGAAAGCCAGATCGACACGGACCAGAAGGTGCGCCGTCGAGCGGTGGTTCTTTTGCGACCACCCGCGCCGCCGGAGCTGGCCGGAGACGGCCGAATTAATTCGGCGACGGCGAGGCGACCACGGCGTCGCGAGAGAGAGAGGAGAGGTAGGGTTTCGCGAGGAAGAGGAGAGAGGGGTCGGTGCGACCGACCGAGCCCAAGTGTGGCTCGGGTTAGGGTTAACCGTTGGGCCACCCTGACAGGTGGGGCCCAGGGGCATTTTTTTGCCATTTCACAATTAACTTAAAATGCATAAACTTTGGAAAGGCACAATAAATATTTAATAGCTCTAAAAAATAATTAAAAATATGAAAATTGATCAGCATAAAATTCTCTACCTGAATAAAATAGCAAAAGAGATTTTTGAAAACAATTAAGAATAAGTCTTAATTTGATGATTTAAATAATCATTTAAATCACACATATTATTTTTAATAATGAAAATAAGTACATTGATGCCTTTGGACTATAAAAACACCTTGACAACATTTCAAGGTTGTATTTTACCCTAAACAGAGTATCCCTAAATTGTTCTTAGTACTAACCTTCCAAATAAAATAATAAAACACCGGAAACCCTAAAAGCTGAATCATGCATAATTGCTTCTTTAACCATTGCCCTTATCGGACAATGATGCTATTTTTCAGCAGCAGAGGACAAGGGTCAGTCCACACCATCCAACTGCAACACTTTGCAGTGTTCAGGCAAGTTCATCGCTTGCTCATGTCATTTGAGTATTTTTACCAAATTACTTGCAAAGTACTATGTTTATCACTATTGCATAAAAAGCAAAACCACTATTTTCATAACTATGAATATGACTATGTGGTGGGCAATGGAACCATGGATTGTGTTGATATGGTGGAGGTTCCATTGCAAGGGTTATATCCATCTAGGATTAAACAACAAATGTCGTCCAGTGATTCTTGTGCCGTAATAACCGTGTTAACCATAAGATCTGGAATGGGACGGAGTAGTCAAAAGTGTTTCCACCTCTCGTTCATCAACGGATGCTCATTACCGGGTGCACATGATCTCGAGAGACATGATGCAGGGGTGGGAACCCGTAGAAGTCCCAACGGGAATGAGGTCTATGATGGGTTGCAACTGCCGGCGTAGGAATGTATGGTAGAGCCCTGCATTGTCGTCGTGGTCGGGGCCCAGCCTTAATTGGCGTAAGTGAACCGGCGTGGACCCAGGGTCGGAGATTGCAACAAAGGGTGGGTGTTCGAGGTAGCGGAGGAACATGATTGACTAGGACCTTATACCGGGCCTCACACCAAAGGAAGTGTGGACGGGAAAGCTGCCCGGTTGGCACCAAGGTTAAGATCTCTTATGGGTAAAGTAACACACCTCTGCAGAGTGTAACGAATTGTGACCAGTCACTCCTTGTTCCGGGATTTGGAACTGCGAACGCTGCCGGAAAGGAACTCCATGAAGTTCTAGTCAACCGGTGAAGGCTGACGGACATAGTTCTTCTGAATAAAAGTAACCTTTTGAAGAAATGATTATCAAAACTTGCATGGTATCAGACTTTCTGGTCTGGTACCGTAGTTAGTGCATTAAACACCTCTTTCCTAATATGAACTTGTTGAGTACGCTCGTACTCATACCACTCTTAAATCCCCTGCTTAGATTGTCTGAACCATCTGGAGGAGGACAACGACAACCCTGAAGGAGCCGACATCATCGGCTATGAAGAACCAGACCTCTCTGGAGGTATTGAAGGCGTAGACTACCTCATAGTCTACGGAACCGGGGAGGCTTCAGGAGGAGACCAAGCCTAGAAGTCGAGTAGTAGCCGAGCAGCACGAACTCTTAATACTTAGCTGCTCGAGAGAATAAATGTTTTGTCTCATGAGACCGCTATATTGTAAGTTAAGTTGGGTTCGCCTCGAACCCAGGAGTAACCTCTCAGGACCCAAGAGGAGCTCCAGGTTGATATGTGCCTATGGTTTGTAATAATGTATAAATGAGTTATGGACCTGCTATGTTCTGTTGTACTACTCTGAGGGATGTAATATTTGCGGATTGGTACTTCGCGAATGTTATATCAACGACTGGCATACTACAACATGCAGTGGTATGCAGGGTCACCACAGTTGGTATCAGAGCAAAAGCTTTGACCTTAGGTTGGAACCTAGTAAATGGGACGAAAACGTTAGGAGTCAAATAGGACTAGTAAAGAATTCTCTAAAAATATGGTGTATATTCAATTGAGAATACAACAATCATATCTTTTAGTGCGATAATTCTTTATTATCTCTATTATGATGCATTATTACTAATCTTATATTCTTTCTATTTCTACAGCCAACAATGGCAAGTTCACGTCCGGGACGAAACGTGAAAGTGATGGATTCCACACTGAGTGAATATGAAGGAGGACTCGCAGATATTCTTCGTGCCATGTTACTTGAATTTGGGTGTGATCCCCAGATTCAAGTAAAGAAATACATGTACTATGATGGTACTGTATTGGCAAAGTGTAGAGTAGGGCTACGACTTCCCGAATCTTTGGGAATGAGCGTAGTTATGCCAGCAGGTGAAGCCAGAACCATCAACACAGCCTACCATATAGCCGTTATGAGAGCCATAACCGATATCCGGGAGCATAAGACGAAAGAGCTTATGGGTTCCGAATTCACCCACATTCCTCATATGGAGGAAGAAGATGATCCCATGCTGAACCACTTTAAATATGCCAAACGCAAACCAGCTGAAGCTGCAAAATACATGGACAATAGCCGTAACTTACTATCATTGTTATTTCAGTTGAACCGTCATTTGACGGGAGCAATTGATACAATGCTAGAAGAGTTCACCGAGCCCAAGGAGGAGACAAAAGGAAAGGAACCCATGGAGGGAGTGGTTCATACACCAGTTTACTCAGCTGGTGATTACATTAGCATTGACCATCCAGAACAGCAAACCACACCTATTACTCCTAGGTATTTTCCTAGTAACTCCTATGGAGGATATGAAGGTGGTGAGGAATCCGGTAACCTTCAGCGTTCCGTGAATCCTATAGAAAACTCAACAGGTTGGCGTTGGGGGTCAGATACTGGAAACCTAGTGAATCGGTTAGGTATAATCCTGAGATGAATGATGATGCCACAACCCAGTTTCAGAACGATCAGTATAATAGAGGAGATATTGAGGGGTATCCGATGCTGATTGGGTCTGATACTGAAGGTGGAGATACCTTTGGCGGAGTCACCGGGGAGTACACCCGATGGGTGGACTATGATGCACTGAATGACCAGTTCATGAACACAGATTTTGCCCTCGGAACATCATCCGATTCCGACTACAAGCCTACGGGAAGACCCTATGTTCCAGATTCTGTCAGGAGGACTTCACGTTCGACCGGATGGAAGCCTGGGATGTATCGGGAGTGAAGCACGACTAGAGACCACCATGGGAGGCGAGACTACAATACAGTTGTACCACATGTATTGTAGTATGTAATATTTGTATAAATTTGTACATATACTTTAATAAGTGAGTTTGCATACTCACATCGCTACTGAGTATTGTAATAAGACCACTTATGTATGTATATACAGGGTATATGTCTTGTATGATTTGCATTTGCTTCTTGATTTCCATTGCGTGACTAGTTCTGTGCACAAAGTTGAGCTCAGAAAACTTGCGCATGGAGTAATTATGAGTACCACTTTGTGTTGCAGAACTAGGGGGATATGTCGGGAGCGCCGAGTGAGGAGAGTGAAGAGCAGCGCCTCGAGCGGGAGGCCAGACAGAAGGCTGAGGTTGATGAAGCAGCCAGGAATCAGTTTCCACCACCACCACCACCCATGACGCAGCAGAACTTTGTCCAGTACATGCAGATGATGGAAGAAAGACAACGTGTAACGTTGGAGCAGCAGAATAAATTCTTCTAGGAACTGCTGCAACAGAACAGAGCTGAGAGACCCGAGAATCAAGGAGTCACTTTGTCGGACTTCTAGAACACCAAACCTATATCTTTTGCATACGCGCCCGAGCCGATGGACGCGAAGACTGGCTTATGGACACCGAGCGAAAGCTCAATACTGTTGGTTGCAACGACCAGGAGAAGGTCCGTTATGCTACACACTTGTTGTGTGGACCTGCCGCATCTTGGTGGGATAATATAGTAGCCGTTTATCCGGCTGGTAAGGTATTCACCTGGGAAGAGTTTAAGAGGAAGTTCAGGGAATCCAATGTCCCTGAAAGCATAGTGGAACTGAAGCGTCGAGAATTTGAGAGTCTCGAGCAGAAGGACAATGCCATCCTGACTTATGTCAGGGAATTCTCAAAACTGTCCCGGTATGCTGTTGAAGAAGTCAACACCGAGGACAAAAAGAAGAAGAGGTTTTTGAGGGGGTTAAGTCCCCAGTTTAAAGTACAGCTCCGGATGATGAGAGCGAAATTCCAAGAGTTGGTGGATGCAGCCATCACTCTTGAAGATGACTTCAAGCAACTGCAAGATGAGAAAAGGAAGAAGGCTAAATATGAGCCTAAGAGGTTTGTTAGCAACAAGCCCAATACCAGCTTGAGTTTCAAACCTAGATACAACAACAACAACAACACCAACAACAACAACAGCAACTACTATAATAGCAGGAGGAATCCATTCCAGACTGCCAACCAGATAGTCTAGCTGTGGAGGAAAAGGACACTTTTCCAAGGATTGCAAAAAACCAAGGATAATATGCTTTGGTGTCGCGAGGAAGGACACATGCTTAGGGATTGCCTAAGAGAAAGAATGGAGGAGGTCGGGAGAGGAGGAGGAAGTCGAGGAGGAAACCCCTAGGAACTGGAAGAACAAGAAACCCTTCGACAAGCTGAACTGCACCAGCTTGGAGGAGGTGGTGAACTCCGATCAAGCAGTGATAGGTACGCTCCAGATACTCACTCATCCTGGCAAAGTACTTTTTGATACTGGTGCAACTACATCATTCATTTCCCAACAATTCATCATCAAACATGGGATTAGATGCACTAAGTTAGATAAACCTATAACCATACTTTCTGCGGGGGGAACGATATTAGTAACCCACACTAAACCTGGACAAGTCATTATGATCAATAAGTGTGCGTTTGACGCAGACCTGTTCATTTTACCGATGAAGGACATTGATGTCATTCTTGGTATGAAATGGTTAGAGGAAAATGGAGCACTTATAGATTGTACCCATAAGACAGTGTCTTTGAAAAGCCCAGGAGGAGATAGAATCATTTATCAAGGAGATAAGCATACTCAGATTGAAGTGGAGTTGAAGTTGAACAGTATGAAGGAAGTGAAACTCGAGGACATTCCAGTGGTCAACGAATTCCAAGATGTATTTCCTAAGGAATTACCTGGAATGCCACCAGATAGGGAGATAGAATTTACTATCGACCTAATTCCAGGAACAACACCCATTGCTAAAGCACCATACAAGATGGGGCCTAAAGAGTTGAAAGAACTCAAGGAACAATTGGATGACCTGGAACAGAAAGGATTCATACAGGAGAGTATCTCACCATGGGGATCACCTGTGATTTTCGTGGATAAAAGAGATGGAGGTCGACGGATGTGCGGAGACTACAGGAATCTGAATAATGTTACTATCAAGAACAAATACCCACTTCCTAGAATCCAAGATCTTTTTGATCAAGTAAGAGGTGCGGGAGTCTTTTCCAAGATTGATCTAAGATCCGGTTATCACCAGATAAAGATCAAGAAGGAAGACGTTCCAAAAACAGCCTTTGTCTCGAGGTACGGACATCATGAGTATCTCGTAGTACCTTTTGGACTAACCAATGCCCCAGCAATATTCATGAATCTCATGAATAAGATCTTCATGCCATGTCTTGACAAGTTTGTCATCGTATTCATCGATGATATCCTGATATATTCCAAAGATAAAGCAGAACATGCTGAACATCTTAGGATAGTGTTGCAAACACTAAGGGAACACCAACTGTACGCCAAGTTCAGTAAGTGTGAGTTTTGGCTAGATCAAGTAGAATTTCTTGGTCATGTCATTAGTAAGGATGGGATAGCAGTAAACCCAAGCAAAGTAGCATCAGTTTTGGACTGGGAAGCACCCAAGAATGTTAAGGAAATCCGAGGATTTTTGGGAATGGCAGGATACTACCGGAGATTCATAGAAGGATTCTCCAAGATAGCAGGACCAATGACCAAGTTGTTAAGAAAGAACACACCATTTGTGTGGTCTGATGAGTGTGAGAAGAGTTTTCAGACTCTGAAAGAGAAACTCACCACAGCACCGGTGTTAGCAGTTCCGGAAGATGGCAAGGATTACACCGTGTACTGTGACGCATCCAAACATGGATTGGGATGTGTACTCATGCAAGACCGGAAAGTAATATCATATGGATCGAGGCAACTCAGACCTCATGAAGTGAATTATCCAACTCATGATTTAGAGTTAGCAGCAGTTGTTTTTGCACTTAAGACTTGGAGACATTTTCTCTATGGAGCCAAGTGTGAGCTCTATACTGATCATAAGAGTCTCAAGTACTTCTTCACTCAAAAGGAACTCAATATGAGGCAGAAAAGATGGCTTGAATTGATCAAGGACTATGATTTGACCATCAATTATACTCCAGGAAAGGCTAATGTTGTAGCAGATGCCTTGAGTAGGAAGAGTACTGGAGGAACAGAACCAGAAATTTCACCGGAGTTGAAGAAGGAAATAAGCCAAGCCCAAATACAACTTTGGGAGAAAGAAGCTCACGAAGGACTATCGGCTCTACAAGTAGCCGATGAAATGAATGTCAACCTCAAGAATGAGATAATCATGGGTCAATTAGATGATCCATTCATCGTGGAGGAGATGAAGAGAATTGATGAAGGAAGACCATCAGAATTTCACCGAGGAGAGATGGGATCATTATGGTTCCAGAAGAGGATTTGTGTTCCGGATATTGCTGAGATCAAGGAAGTAATACTCCGGGAAGCCCATCAAACACCATACTCCATTCATCCGGGAAGTACAAAGATGTACATGGATCTAAAGGAGCTATTCTGGTGGAATAACATGAAGAGAGAAATAGCACAATATGTGGCGGAATGTCATACCTAAAGAGTGAAGGCCGAACACCAGAGTCCGGCAGGAAAGTTACAACCTTTACCCATTCCAGAATGTAAATGGGAGGAGATAGGAATGGATTTCATCACCGGACTACCCATGACCAATAAAAAGAAGGATATGATATGGGTAATCGTGGACCGGTTGACGAAAAGTGCACACTTCTTAGCAGTAAACCAGCAAGACAAAGGAGAGAAACTCATCGATCTTTACATCAAAGAGATCGTGAGTAAACATGGAGTGCCCAAGAAGATCGTGTCGGATCGAGGATCCGTGTTCACGTCAGCATTCTGGAAGCAACTACATGAAGCTTTAGGATCCAAGTTGGACTATAGTACCGCCTATCATCCCCAGACAGGTGGACAAACCGAGAGAACTAACCAGATCCTAGAGGACATGCTTAGGGCTTGTGCCCTAGACTTCGGAGGATCATGGGAAGAACACTTACCATTAGCAGAATTTTCATACAACAATAGTTATCAAAGCAGTATCAAGATGGCACCATTCGAAGCTCTGTATGGAAGAAAGTGTAGATCACCGATATGTTGGTATGAAGCTGGATCAAGCAAAGAGTTCAACCCTGATTATGTCAAGGAAAAGCAACACATCATTGACATTATAAGAGATAGACTGAAGATAGCCCAAAGTCGACAAAAGAGCTATGCCGACCAAAAGAGAAGGACTTGGGAGCCACAAGTTGGAGATATGGTATATATTAAGGTGAGCCCGATGAAAGGTCTTCAGAGATTCGGAGTAAAGGGAAAGTTGAGCCCTAGATACATCGGACCTTTCAAGATACTGAGTCAGAACCGAGGGTTAGCTTTTGAACTGGATCTACCGGGAAGGCTAGCTCAAGTTCACAATGTATTCCATGTGTCACAACTCAGAAAATGCTTAAAGACCCCAGATGAGCCAGTATCACATGCTGAGCTCGAGTTACAACCAGATTTGACTTACATCGAGAAGCCAGCCAAGATTCTCGAGGAGAGCTGGAAACAACTCAGAAATAAAGCTATAAAGTACTGCAAGATACAATGGAAGCATCACCCCGAGAGGGAAGCCACCTGGGAAAAGGAAGAAGACCTGAGGAAAACATACCCCGAACTGTTCAGGTATTACAACCACAACTTCGGGACGAAGTTTTCTTTAAGGGGGAAAGGCTGTAATGTCCCAGGTTTAGAGACGATCGAGGGGTAGATTTTAGAAAGGGATGTGCATTGCATTGCAAATTCTGGGGAAATTTCGCGCTTTTAAACAAAAATTGCATCGTAGGGGGGCAAGTTTCTCTCTCGACACCTTACAGGGTTAGGGTTTCGAGAGTGCGACAAACTTGCATCTCACCTAACTAGATTAGGGTTTTGAGAAGAGAGGGGAGAGTTTGCATGTTGCATGGTTGAATTCTAAATTAAGATGTATGATTGAATTCAAACCAAATTTGAATTTGAATTTCAAATTCAAACATCAAATGATACCACATAAATGAAACTTGAGATAATTTAATAAACAAGTATCATAAATCAAGAATATAAATAATACTATAATTATGTAAAGCTCATTAAGAAAAACTTGAGCTTTATTAATAATCACACATGATACATTGTCAATTACAATATTCAGAATTAAAATAAATAAATAATACAACACATTACAAGAATTGCTTTAATAGAAAAAGAAAGAAGAAAATTACAAGTAAATAAAATCTATCCTAAACTACAAGATCATCTTCATTTGATCTTGGATTGGATGATCTTCATGTTCATCTTGATCAGTTTCTTGAGCCCTGCATACAAACCACACAAATAGAACAATGTGCCAAGTGGCAATGCCAAATGGCAGGTTAGCAAAAATATTGAATCAGGAGGGGATATGATCAAGACTGCCGAGCTGATCCACTCTCACAGCCAAGTGCAGAGCATCAGCAGACACACACACACAGCCTGCTCACATGGCTATGTGCATGCAGCACACACACAGTGAGTCACCAAAGGGGAAAGGTGGAGTGACCAGGGAAACAAGGGCCAACCATATAAAACCATCTCCAACAGAAACCCTAGTTCAGTCATCGACCAAGCAGCTGGGTAAGTCACCAGCACCAAGAACACCAAGAATGATGAACAGCTAGAGCTGTTTCACATATTTCCATTTACCAAAAATAAACCAAGACCACAAGCTTACAAGGAGGAGCAGGGCAAGCCAAGAAATCAACTAGAAGCAATCCTCTACGCCAACACCCAAATCCTAGGAGCTGGAGTGAGGTATAAATATGATCATGAACAGACCAAATGGTTCTGTTTATAAATTGCACATGCATGGTCTCCAGCACACCAAAAGGGTAGATACCCTATGTTTGTGTCATCATATGGCTATCTAGTCATTTGGTTCAAGCAAACATAGAGAACAGCCAGTAGAGATCATCCAGGGAACATTGGTTGTGTCCACACAGGGACACAACCAGAGAAATCCATCATGGATTCAAAACCCTGGCTAGCTACCAAGTTCACTTGACAACCTACAGCTAGCTAAGCCATCAGACATGATAGACTATCATGTGTCTATCCTAATTTGTCAACACCAAAAGCATCTGGCAACCAAATATGGTCAGGCCAAGCAATAATCCACCACAGATAGCCACACAGAGAAAGGGGGAGCTACCATGACAGCACCAAGTGGCTGTCAAGGCCACCTCAACCCACAGCCAACACTTCCAGCCAGCACATCATCACCCAAGGAGGGTTCAGTATGAGCTAGGGTACCCAACATTGTTGGCATCTCTCTAGCTAAATCAATTTAACTGTAAGATGATCACAACTGCCAGCAGTTCACATCATTTATCCACTTAGCCAAGCAAAACAACACAGATAAATGAATATACAAGAAATGAATACACCAGAGCTTTGCTATGGATCCAGTGGATCACTGCAAGCATCAGGTGATGCTTGAGCAAGCATCAACACACATCAGCACAAGCACAAGTGTCACACAGACACCACAAGCAGGCAAGCATGCAATCAACAAGATAAGCACAGGCATCAATTGCATCACCAGAGCACATCAGCAACCAGAGCATGCTAGAATCAATCACTGGCATCACACAAAAGCTTTATGAATTAAACAGCCACAGATAATCAACAGATGCCTCACAAATAATCACATAAATAAGTTATGATTGTATCTAGAAGCATACATGAATACACTTGAGCAATTGACAAGAATAAACACTACACAGGGGCCCTGGCTCATACATATATAAGGACCATGCATCATGATCAAGTTAGGGCCAAGGATATGCATACACAGGATGTCCTAGTGGCAGTAGCCATCACAGGAGCCTGCCAGTAGGCCATGAGCATCACTGGATGATCAGGAGTAATCACAGGAGAGTCACAGTAGGAGTCCAGCATACCACAGTAGTGCATAGAGCAAAACTAGAATAGCAGCAGCTAGCATCCATGGCAGCAGCAGAAGGCACAGCAGCACACACGCATCCACAGCAAGCACAAGCAGCAGAGCACATAGAGGTAGAGCAGTAGCACAAGCAATGGCCATTGCCAGTAGGGCATGGCACAGCATAGGCACAAGGAAAAGAAGGCCAGTAACCAGAGCTAGACTAGAAGGGAAGGAAAAGAGGAAGAACAAGTAGTAGAGAAGGAGGGAGGCGGTGAGCACTTACAGGCATAACGGAGAGAAGCACAACCATGGCGGCACGGCGGCACACGCCGGGCGAACGGCGGCGCCAGGCCAAGCCGAGCCAGGCCACCACCTCGCCGCAATGCCTGCGTCACCACAGCGGCGCTACGGCACCAGGGCCGCCGGTGAACGGCACATCTTCACGGATCCATGCGGTCGAGGTGCAGTGAGGTTGGGGGCGAGCAGAAACGACGGCGAAATCCAGATCGACGCGGACCAGAAGGTGCGCCGTCGAGCGGTGGTTCTTTTGCGACCACCCGCGCCGCCGGAGCTGGCCGGAGACGGCCGGATTAATTCGGCGACGGCGAGGCGACCACGGCGTCGCGAGAGAGAGGAGAGGTAGGGTTTCGCGAGGAAGAGGAGAGAGGGGTCGGTGCGACCGACCGAGCCCAAGTGTGGCTCGGGTTAGGGTTAACCGTTGGGCCACCCTGACAGGTGGGGCCCAGGGGCATTTTTGCCATTTCAAATTAAAATGCATAAACTTTGGAAAGGCACAATAAATATTTAATAGCTCTAAAAAATAATTAAAAATATGAAAATTGATCAGCATAAAATTCTCTACCTGAATAAAATAGCAAAAGAGATTTTTGAAAACAATTAAGAATAAGTCTTAATTTGATGATTTACATAATCATTTAAATCACACATATTATTTTTTTAATGAAAATAAGTACATTGATGCCTTTGGACTATGAAAACACCTTGACAACATTTCAAGGTTGTATTTTACCCTAAACAGAGTATCCCTAAATTGTTCTTAGTACTAACCTTCCAAATAAAATAATAAAACACCGGAAAAGGGGGGAAAATCCTAAAAGCTGAATCATGCATAATTGCTTCTTTAACCATTGCCCTTATCGGACAATGATGCTATTTTTGAGCAGCAGAGGACAAGGGTCAGTCCACACCATCCAACTGCAACACTTTGCAGTGTTCAGGCAAGTTCATCGCTTGCTCATGTCATTTGAGTATTTTTACCAAATTATTTGTCAAGTACTATGTGTATCACTATTGCATAAAAAACAAAACCACTATTTTCATAATTATGAATATGACTATGTGGTGGGCAATGGAACCATGGATTTTGTTGATATGGTGGAGGTTCCATTGCAAGGGTTATACCCATCTAGGATTAAACAACAAATGTCGTCCAGTGATTCTTGTGCCGTATAACCAGTGTTTACCATAAGATCCGGAATGGGACGGAGTAGTCAAAAGTGTTTCCACCTCTCGTTCATCAACGGATGCTCATTACCGGGTGCACATGATCTCGAGAGACATGATGCAGGGGATGGGAACCCGTAGAAGTCCCAACGGGAATGAGGTCTATGATGGGTTGCAACTGCCGGCGTAGGAATGTATGGTAGAGCCCTGCATTGTCGTCGTGGTCGGGGCCCAGCCTTAATTGGCGTAAGTGAACCGGCGTGGACCCAGGGTCGGAGATTGCAACAAAGGGTGGGTGTTCGAGGTAGCGGAGGAACATGATTGACTAGGACCTTATACCGGGCCTCACACCAAAGGAAGTGTGGACGGGAAAGCTGCCCGGTTGGCACCAAGGTTAAGATCTCTTATGGGTAAAGTAACACACCTCGTAGAGTGTAACAATTGTGGGTCCTCCTTGTTCCGGGATTTGGAACTATGAACGCTATGGGAAAGGAACTCCATGAAGTTCTAGTCAACCGGTGAAGGCTGACGGACATAGTTCTTCTGAATAAAAGTAACCTTTTGAAGAAACGATTATCAAAACTTGCATGGTATCCGACTTTCTGGTCTGGTACCGTAGTTAGTGCATTAAACACCTCTTTCCTAATATGAACTTGTTGAGTACACTCGTACTCATACCACTCTTAAATCCCCTGCTTAGACTGTCTGAACCATCTGGAGGAGGACAACGACAACCCTGAAGGAGCCGACATCATCGGCTATGAAGAACCAGACCTCTCTGGAGGTATTGAAGGCGTAGACTACCTCATAGTCTACGGAACCGGGGAGGCTTCAGGAGGAGACCAAGCCTAGAAGTATCGAGTAGTAGTGGTAGCCGAGCAGCACGAACTCTTAATACTTAGTTGCTCGAGAGAATAAATGTTTTGTCTCATGAGACCGCTATATTGTAAGTTAAGTTGGGTTCGCCTCGAACCCAGGAGTAACCTCTCAGGACCCAAGAGGAGCTCCAGGTTGATATGTGCCTATGGTTTGTAATAATGTATAAATGAGTTATGGACCTGCTATGTTCTGTTGTACTACTCTGAGGGGTGTAATATTTGCGGATTGGTACTTCGCGAATGTTATATCAACGACTGGCATACTACAACATGCAGTGGTATGCAGGGTCACCACAGAAGTGGTGTCCAATACCAACAAATGTGCTCATAAACGGTGTATCATCATCACTTCTAATATGCCTTGGTCCATTCCTAGCCATTGTTAGTATTGGGATCAAATAATGTGCCCTTATCCTGCTCTGCATTTCATAACCAATTTCCTCCACCAGATTTTCAACCATTGCAGGAGACCAACTTGCAGTGTCGCAATCATCAAATCAAGTAACTCATACATCGACATAGCTCATGTTAATACCATTCCCAACAAAGAAACCTCCAGGCCATATTCCTACTGAGAAATTATTGCTACCAGGAAAATGATTCAACCATCTATCCACACAATGAACACAAAAAATGCTACATTTTTGTTCCCTGAAACTAGTTAAGACTTTCAGAAATCTTGCAGAACTAGACAAGACATGGCCAAGATTAGTTGACAAAAAACTACTGAAACCAACTGACGGCATATGGCGCAAACTCTAACCATACTCAATCCTTAACCCCTGCGTAAAACCCTACCCAAATACGACCAAATCATCCACAATCCGACGGTAAATTTTAGCACAAATAAAATATGGACTCAACTGTTCAGATTCGACCATCTAAAGAACCCTAGACCAGAAAAGGCAAAGATTTCTGAGAGAGAGAGGTCAAAGCTATGCCCTAAAGATTCGAAACCGTACCATAAATTGGAGGAGGATCACCCTTGGGCCGCCGCCGCGGAGCCATTGCTGACGGCGCACAAGCCCCTCGACACCCACACGCCTATTGACACCGTCGACAATGCCCTCTCTCCTATCGCAACGACAGCGACGACGACGGCGTGGCCGGCGGCTCTTCCTCTCCCGCAACCACCTCGGAATAATCGCAACAAGGTGCGGTCACTGCGGAGATGAAGAAGACAGAGGTGCGGGGATGAACCAGTTATTGCCAATTAATTCAGGGACTTCTCTGCAATAAAACGGCGACCAAACGCCCTCCCGCGACTGACAGTGGGACCCAAAGCGCACCGCCGGGCAGAATACACCGCGCGTCGACATGTGGTGACCGTCGATGGGACAGTCAGCCGTATTCAGTGACCGTATTTCGCGTATTCTTCAGTATGGCGATGGAGACGGGCGAGGCTGCCGAGTTTAGTGACGCGCCATGTATTTTACTCTTTATATTACTTGTCACTGATTCTCATCACGGGCGAGTTTACCACTTTACACGGTAGGCTTTATTAAGCTGAAGTCTACCCTTCAGTTTTGCCGCAGATTTATCAATTATGCGTTCTTAGTGCTAAGGTATGAACAGCAGATTCAGTTTTTGTTGCACAGAATATCACGTAAACAAGCTAGTTTGGGGAGAGGTGTTTCTGAACCTGAGCTCATATGCTTATGTTTAAATAAATAAATCGAAAAAATAGCAAATAATTTTTTAAAAATACGAAAATTTTGCACAATGAACATGAATAAGTGCTCTAACTGCATATGAAAATTCTTCAAGAAAAGACATATGTAGTGGTCTGTGAAAAAAAAAGACAAAATGCGGTGTTTAAATAAACAAATCGAAAAATAGAAAAATATTTTTTAAAAACCTGAAATTTTGCACAATGAACATGAATAAGTGCTCTATCTGCACACTGAGAAAAGACATATGTGTATGTGCAAAAATACCATATATGGTATTGTTTGGAAAATCTAGATTTGTTGCTTACATTACTCCGATTTATCTTTTTTGCACATACCACTACATATGTTTTTTCTCGGAGATTTTTGGTGTGCAGTTAGAACACTTGTACATGTTCATAGTACAAAAAATTGGACTTTTTTTGAACTAGTTTGCTATTTTTTTGGGTATTTATTCAACCAAGAGCATATGAGCTGGGGTTCAAAACTGTAGAAGGGTTTTGGGGGAAGCCTCACACGTATAATGACGCGGGGTTCCGGTGTTTATATAATAGGCCAGAGGCCTAGGGTTAGGTTACAATTACAATACATGCCTACTGTAAATACAATATGTGCAATCTAACACCCCCCGCAGTCCCAGCGGGAGGTTCTCGGACGTTGAGACTGAACCGAAAGTCGAGGAAGAGCTGACTCGGTAATCCCTTCGTCATGACATCCGCGAACTGGTGGGAGGACGGAACATGCAGAACACGGACCTCTCCCAAGGACACCTTCTCGCGGACGATGTGGATGTCTATCTCGATGTGCTTGGTACGTTTATGTTGCACCGGATTCGAGGACATGTAGATGGCGGAGACGTTGTCACAGTAGACAACCGTGGCAGAGCTCAGGGGGCGATGAAGTTCCTGGAGCAACTGGCGGAGCCAACAGCACTCGGCGACGGCGTGGGCGACGGCGCGGTACTCAGCCTCTGCAGAGGAACGGGACACGATGGTCTGTCGCTTGGAGGACCAAGAGATGAGACTATCACCAAAGTAAACGCAGTAACCGGAGGTGGAGCGGCGCGAGTCCGGACAGCCGGCCCAGTCGGCGTCGGAGTAGGCCACAAGGGCGGTCGACGAGGAGGCATGGAGCTGGAGACCAAACTCCAGTGTACCCCGAACATACCGCAGAACACGTTTCACGAGAGCCAAGTGAGACGTGCGCGGAGCATGCATGTGAAGGCAGGCCTGCTGAACAGCGTAGGAGAGATCGGGGCGCGTCAGTGTGAGATACTGAAGGCCGCCCACGATGCTCCTGTAGTCGGTGGCGTCGGGAAGAAGCTCGCCGTTGGAAGCAGAGAGCTTCGAGGACGTGTCGACCGGTGTAGGTGAGGGGTGACAGTCAGACATGCCAGCCCGCTGTAGAATATCCAGAGCATACTGTCGCTGTGACAGAAAGAGACCAGCCGAGGATCGGCTGACCTTCATACCCAGGAAGTAGTGGAGGTCCCCGAGATCAGTCATGGCGAACTCGCTATGAAGACGCGCAAGGAGCCCCTCAAGAAGGCTCGTCGACGAGGCGGTGACGATGATATCGTCCACATAGAGCAGTAAGTATGCCGTGTCTGCCGCAGAGTGGAGGACAAACAGAGACGTGTCCGGTGGCGATGTAGGAGGCGAACTTGTGGTACCAGGCGCGAGGGGCCTGCTTCAAGCCGTACAGGGACTTGTGGAGGCGACATACGTGGTCAGGGCGAGAGGCATCAACAAACCCAGGGGGCTGCTGACAGTAGACCACCTCATCCAAGGAGCCATGCAGGAACGCATTCTTCACATCAAGCTGCCGTATGGGCCAGGAGCTGGAGACAGCAATGTGAAGAACAAGACGGATCGTAGCAGGCTTGACGACAGGGCTGAACGTCTCCTCGTAGTCGATGCCGGGGCGCTGAGAGTACCCACGAACGACCCATCGGGCCTTGTTGCGCGCAAGGGTGCCATCCGAGTGGAACTTCTGACGAAAGATCCACTTGCCAGTGACGACGTTGGCCCGCGGAGGGCGAGGAACGAGGGACCAAGTGTCGTTGTTGACGAGAGCCTGGTACTCATCGGACATGGCAGCACGCCACTGAGGATCCTGCATTGCCTGGCGAAAGGTGGTGGGGACGACGTCAGGGACGGAGTCCACGGCGGAGAGGTTGAGCCTGTCCACGGGACGCACTTGGCGGCCGGAGCGCGTGCGGCGAGGGTTGGAGGCCCCACTCGAGGAGGCCGTCGGGGCAGCATCGGCAGCCGAGGCAGGGTCCGGTTGAACCGGCTGGTGCGCCGGCGTGACCGGCACAGGGCCCGGCCTGGCCGGCTGGGGGACCGGCTGCTCGGCGCGGCGAGGCGGCGGGTCCGGTTGGACCGGCAGGAGCGCCGGCGTGACCGGCACAGGGCCCGGCCGGCCGGCGCCGGGCGCGGCTCGCGAGGCGCGCGAGGCGGGGCGCTCGCGGCGGGGCGGGCACTCGGGCGGCGCATGGGCGCGCGGTGGTGGCACGGTCAGCGTGCCGAAGAGGTCGTCGAGTCCGCGCAGCGCAGGAGGCGCAGCGCGGATGACGAAGCTGCATGCTGAAAAGGAAACACCGTCTCATCGAAGACAACATGTCGTGAGACAATAATTCTCCCAGTGACAGGGTTAAGGCAGCGGTAACCACGATGGTTGGAGGGATACCCAAGAAAGACACATGCCATGGAACGTGCACTGAGCTTGTGTGGGGCGGTGGAAGCGATGTTAGGATAACAAAGGCAACCAAAAACTCGAAGATCAGTGTAGGAGGGAGGACGACCATGGAGGCGTGTGTAGGGAACTTGGGATTGTATGGCTGTACTAGGACGGCGATTAAGCAAGTATGTGGCAGCAGTGGCGGAGCCAGGATTTGAATTGAGCCGGGTCGAACAAATAAGCTCTAAAAAAATTTGGGGCAAAAAATCACATGTAATCAACAAAAAATGGTCCAAACTGATGCATTTATCATATTTCACCGAGTAGAAGTACAAACTGACTAAAAAACAAGAACTAGATACAAAAGTGCTACATTTTGAGGAGATATTATCATACCATTAAGTTGAATCCATGCTAGGAAGTCGAAATCCACGAGGAAGATGACCTCTACGGTTACTGTAGGCATGAAAACGAAGCATACTCTTCTTGTCATCAATTTGTGCAAATATCTCTTTCTCAACATAGCAAATCATTGAGCCAATTGGTCTCCGAATTCCGGGATCGGGAACCAAATTTGCTAGATCAAAGATTTCTGGGACATTTGCCTACAACAATGAAAATAAAACAAACCATGAGGAAACAAACTAGACAAATATGTATCAAAACTCAAGGCAAATGGGGGAAATTCAACCTCTGTGCGTGCCCTCTTGCGTGCTTCTTCTGCTGCCTCAGCGGCCTCCCCTTCTTCAATCCAAGCAGCCAGGTCAGCCTCGTCGCTGGAGTCCATCGAAGACGGCCGCCGGAACAAGCAGAGATGAGGGAGCTTGGAGAGGGGCGGGGGCGGTCAGGGACGGCCGTGGAGCCTGCAGACTGGAGAGGTGCGGGGGCGGTCAGGGACGGCCGGAAACAGGGCGTGCCGGTGCTGGAGCGAGCGAGGGCGCCGGCGTGCGCCGTGCTGGAGCGAGCGAGGGCGCCGGGATCGAGCAACGGCGGCGGCCTGCGGGAGCGAGCGACGGCGGCGGCCTGCGGGAGCGACCGACGGCGGCGGGATCGAGCGACGGCGGCGGCCTGCGGGAGCGACCGACGGCGGCGGGATCGAGCGACGGTGGCGGCCTGCGGGAGCGAGCGGGCTTGCGGGAGCGAGCGAGGTGGGGATTAGGTCGGGGACTCGGCCACTCGGGGCGTTTCCGTGCGTGCGGGACAGGGAGCGAGGTTGGGATTTTTTTTCCCCCAAAATCTGAGCCGGGTCGGTTGACCATGCTCGACCCGGTGTTGGCTCCGCCAATGTGTGGCAGTAGCCAGAGCCTCGGCCAAGAAAGGGGCTGGGATGTGAGCCTGGAACATAAGGGTGCGCATAGTATCATTAATGGTACGAATTGCACGCTCGGCTTTACCGTTCTGCTGTGAGGTGTATGGGCAGGACAACCGTAAGGTGGTGCCATGGGTGGTGAGGAGAGTATCAACAGTCTTGTTGAGGAACTCGGTACCGTTATCTGTCTGGAGAGAGCGAATAGTGACACCAAATTGCGTGCGCGCATAAGCGAAAAAGGTTTCGAGAGTGCGGGAAGTGGAAAAGACCAATAAAAGTGAGAGTAGTCGTCGACAATGACAAGGTAATATCGAAAACCAGAGGTGCTTATAATTGGAGATGTCCACAAATCACAATGTATCAAATCAAAGATGGCACTAGACGCGGTAGTAGACTGACGAAACGGTAAACGGACGTGCTTGCCAAGTTGACATGCATGACACACCCGAGTACGACTAAATTTATTACACTTGATAAAATCTAGACGCTGAAGAGCCGACATGGCATCATGCCCAGGATGGCCAAGACGCTGGTGCCATAGCTCGGCGGTGGCGGTGACGACCAAAGCGGTGGAGGAGGAACGGCGAAAACTGCTCCTCCCGGGAAAGGTGTAGAGATCTCCGTCACTATTGCAACGAAGAATCACGCGACGGGTCTTCAGCTCCTTCACAGAGAAACCAAAGGCGTCAAACTCAATGGAACACATATTATCGCGGGTAAACTTGCGAACCGAAAGCAAATTGCGAATAATGTGCGGTACTAGGAGTACATGGTTGAGTCGAAAGACGTGACCAGAAGGGGTGCGAAAGGAGGTGAAACCAGAAAAGGTAATGGGGATGGAGGTGCCATCCCCGACGGTGACGAAGTGAGGAGTGCGAAGGTGGGAGGAACGAGTGAGGTTACCATCGTCGTTGGTCATGTGTGAGGACGCGCCTGAGTCCATGACCCAACCACCTTGCTGAAGCACGAGGTTGTTGAGGGCGGCGATGAGAGCCGAGCTGTCCCATGTAGTCGCTAAGGTCGACGGCGCGGTGGCGGTGTAGGCCTGGGGCCGAGGGCCCAGGATGTCCTGTCCAGAGGAGGGGGCGCGCCACTGGCCAGCACCCGGGGAGAAACAGACCCACGGGCCGGTCGGGGCCGGCGCGCGGGCGGGCTGGGTGCCCTGGGTGGCGCCTCCACCCTGGCGTCCGCCAGTGCGGCCCTTCTGCTTGGCCGGTGCTTGCCTTTCCCGGCGCCCGCACCAGGGGCGGGACCGTCACCGCGGCAGCCGGGGCCGGGGCATGAAGAGGCGGGGCCGCGGGCCTGGGCGACGAGGTGGTGTTGGCGGAGGTGGCCACCGCGTTGGCCTGCTGCATCTCCTCCATCAGGAGCATGGCCCTGGCGGAGGAAGGTGGGCAGCGGGTCGGTCATGGAGATGACCGTGGCGGCGGAGGCGAAGCGAGGGCCGAGGCCGCGCAGGGTGTTGAGGACGAGGGCGCGGTCGCTCAAGGGAGAGTCGTTGTCGGAGAGCGCATCGGCGAGGTGCTTCTGGCGGCGACAGTACTCGTGGATGGAGAGGGATCCCTGAACAAGCTGGCGAAAGTCATTGTCAAGGTAGATGGCTTTGTTCGCCTTGTTCGCGGTGAAGAGGTCGCGTGCCGCGAGCCACAGCTGACGCGCGGTCTGATTCCCCGCAAGGATCATGTCCGCGACGTCTTCGTCGATGGCGGCGTGGAGGTGGTTGAGGACGGTGTAGTGGCGGTGGCCCACGCAGCATCGGTGGGGGCGGCGGCGACGGTGCCGTCGACATGGCCGAGGTAGCCGGAGCGGCCCAGGGAAGCGTGCATGTAGATGCACCACTTGGAGTAGTTCCCGGCGGCGAAGGAGAGCAGCACGGGGCCAGCGTGACGCGACGCGCCGGCGGGGACGATCGCGGCGGCCGAAGCGGCCGCAGGGGCCGAGGAGGTCCCGTCGGTGAGGGCGGTGAGCTCCATGGCAGCGGAAGGTGGGGTGGGGCTAGGGGTGGCGGCGGCCGAAGAGGCGGCGGCGGCTAGGGTTGGGATGGGGCGGCGGCTAGTTAGGACCGATACCATGTAGAAGGGTTTTGGGGGAAGCCTCACACGTATAATGACGTGGGGTTCCGGTGTTTATATAATAGGCCAGAGGCCTAGGGTAGGTTACAATTACAATACAGTCCTACTGTAAATACAATATGTGGAATCTAACAAAAACTGGTTTTCGGCTATTTTGTGATTTTAACCTATTTGTATGACCACCTTGGCTTCGCTGCAGGCGGGAGCATATGGCCAATCACGAGACAATCACTACTGGCCAAACTAAGGCTGTTTCAGAAGCTAATAGTGTGTCTTGTGTATAAGTTAATAGAGTAATTCAAGTAAGAAGTTGATGAAACTTACAGAGTTGAAGATATTCATAAATATAGATGAAGCTAACAAAATAAAGAGCTACAAAACCATGAAGTTATTTCTAATCTCTTCTGTGTAAAGCAACAATTGTACTATATGAACTTAGTGGTATATAGCATTTTGAATGCTAATCGCCGTCACCATCTGCAACTTAGCGACACGCATCATATATCACTTACTTCGCCAAATATCGTTGGGAAAATTACTTGATGTTTGGCACATGGTTTTATGGTTGAGTTCGTATTCTTTGTACCTCAATGTTTCTTATTTTTCTGCTGTTGTTTCTATGCTATCAATTCATGTGTGGATATTAATTATACGAAAGAATGGATCATATTTTCTATGTTGACAACAGTTTAAACTCACCCACTTATCACACCCTAGATTCATCACTGATTCACTTGTATCTAGACACCTTTTCAGCTATAAGTAATATGGGCCGGATGGCGGAGTAGTAATCTAGTTTTTGTAGCCCTAGTCCACCGCCGAAATAAAAAAGAGCCGCCACCTCCTACTCCACCATAGATCGGTTCCTCCTCCTCCGGTCGGCCTCGCCGGTGTTAGGAGGGGTGGGGAGCCAATCTATGAGTGGAGGTTTCAATAAAAGTAGTGATTTTCCAAAATATTAGGTTAGGGTTTTAGGTAGTCTTCTTCTTTTGGTTCCCAAATCAATGAAGATGGCATCGTCTACAATATTTGATCTTTTGTCCACTTTTCGATGATGAGATCTTCCTCCCGGCGTCAATGGTGGTATTGGAAGATTAATGTTTTCTAGGTATGGTTATTCAGATCTTGCTTCGCCGGATCGATCTAGGATCTTTCCTCATGGTTGCTGCGAGAATATTTGTCCTCGCAATATCTGTCCCGACTGCTCCGTCCTCGACAATGATGATTCGTACTCTCGTGTTCCAGATGACGTTGACGAAGGTGTTTAGTTGCTTTTCCCTGACATACTGTTGTTGTAGTCTTGCTGGTGGTGGTTGACTACTTCAATGATTATGTCCGTGAACGTAGCCTTGCCTTTGCGGCTCAAATTAAAATTATGAGAAAATCTTCGTTGGTATTTTTAGGCTATGAGGGGTTTGGTTTCTATCTTCGGCTACCTCAAGAAAAAGTACAAGATTGTGTCATGAAAAAAAAAGAGTTTAAAATTCTCGAAAATTTGTTAGTTTCTTTCATACTTTATTTTATAATAGTTGAATCAGTTGGTATCTCGTTACCATGTACTATTTATTACAGTACTATATGAGGTATTGACTATAAAAAAAGTGATGGGGCAGGAAAATTTTAGTTATATGGAGTTTTTAGCGGCCACTCACACTCAGGTGTTATTTTTGTACTGTTAATTAAACCGTCGGCGCGTACGTGGTACGTCTCGATGGATCAGGAGAATTTCTTTAGCCGGTGTGCCATCATAATCGTTCGTACTGTTCATGCGTGGTGTGACTTGTGAGTTGTGCTCCGTGGGCCATGCGTCACATGGCCACAATGGCGGTCTCCTTCGCTCGCATGAATGGCCGATATTAATGCATTAACTGATTCTCAAAGGTGTCTCCACAGTACATGTACACATAAGCTCCTGGATTAATTAACGGGTTTCTTAAGGAAAAGTAAACATAGTTGGGGTACACTTTTGTCATGAGGAACTGGCGATTTGCAGCAGTAGAAAATACATGTCCCCACGGTATGAGTGACTACGTTTGCCGGAGAGCCGCGTATTATACAAATTTCCCACACAAAAAAATACTTACTCCAATTCTAAATACTTCAATGAATCTACACATTTTAGCTATGTTTCACCTAAATCTGCAACAAGTCTACCGGACACAATGACACGGGTAAAACACAATTCTTTTTTTTATTTGCGAAAATTCCACCAATTTATTGATAATCATCAATAGAAATATAATTGGCTTTGAAAGTAATAAAATTATAAATAGGTACTCGAACCACGTAGCAACGACTAGAGACACTAGCACGAGCCAATAGCGTGCCGGCGTCCTCGCCCCTCTATCACTGAAGCCACAGAAAATTTGTTGTTATAGAACTTGTTGCAGTAGGCAAACGATGAGTCATCATGCTAAGGCCCGAAAAACCAGTGCACCCGAGCAACAAGCATCACCAATGATGACAACTATAAACCGGAAGTGATTGACATGAAACAACACGAATAAACACAGATCCACTGGGCACACGACTCCACGCGGTCTCCGCTAGCACTAGACGCACCACTAGAGAGAGAATAGAGCTGAGAAGACCTTATTCTAACTTCACGATGTAGCCGATGTGTCTCACCCTTCTGAAAAAAAAACATTGAAAAACATCCCAAAAATTGAAAACTCCTCGTCGACGAGTGGCCATGGTTTGTCACACCTCTAAGGGTATCTCCAACGGCCCGACACAAACGGACACAGACCGACCGTTTCGAACCACACGTCAAAAAATACGTCTGCACGCAAGCCCAGCGGCGCGGCACATAGTGACTGGCATATCTGTCCAGACGCAAACGCGGCCCAAATATGCGCCACGAATGCGTCTGCGCGGTCGCGCCGAGTGACTTTGTATTCCACTCCGACCCCGCACTCGTTAGGGACAGCGAAATCGAGAACGCGGATTTGCTTCTTCCTGCCCTTCTTTGGAGCCCTAGGGCGACGCCGCCACCCCACCCCGCCACACCGCCGTAGTACTGGACGTCTGTTCGGACCACGCCACGCCGGAGTACAGGCTCGATGCCGGGTAGAATCTCCAGCTCTTGATTGCATTTGTCGCGTCTTTGCTGGACACACATCAGCTAGGTGCGCCGACTGGCCTCGCCGCCCAGGACATGTTCGGTCAATTGCGCGGATAAGTTCGCGACTTCATTTTTTGGCGCCAATTTAGGCCAGCATTGATCCATTGTTGGTGCCCAAGCATATGGACATGTAACAGTCGCTTGACAAGTTCCGTAGCGAAGTCCTTGAATCCTCGTCAGACAAGACGTCGCTGGTCATGGCTACTGCGGCCTCCATCCTCCACGAACACAATGCCAGCCAAATGCCGGTGTACCAGGGCTCTGTGAAGGGTCACAAAAAAATCTGCCGCGCAACAAAGTCAGTGGGCACATTCGGCTTTATGAAGACTACTTCGACCGCACCAATCCGGTGTTCCTGAAAAAATTGTTCCGACGACGCTACCGGATGTCAAGGAATCTGTTTTTGTTCATTCTACGGGGCACCAGAGATTACGACCGGTACTTCCAATGCAGGCCCGATGCCACAGGTTCGCTAGGTTTCACCTTCTACCAAAAATGTTCCGCAGCTATTCAAATATTATCATATGAAATGACTGCTGATATATTTGATAAGTATATGCGAATGGGTGAGAGCACGTGCCTTAACTCCATGTGCCGGTTTCCATGTGCCGGTTTTACCGAGCCGTGATTATCTTGTTCGGTGAATATATTACTCTAGAGAGCCAACTGTTGAGAACATAAAAGACTTGTTTTCTATCAACGAGACTACAAGATTTCCGAACATGATCAACAACATAGATTGCACGCAATAAAAGTAAAAGCACTGTCCATTTGAAAAAAACACCACCGCCGAGACTGAGATTATTTACAGTTTTGCCGATCGGTCAGCTGAACACGTACTGTCCCTGTTCCACGGTCTTAAGACCAAATTAGTTTCACATTTCTCTACGTTTAGACCGACCAGGTGTTGGTATCCTGTTGACTGTAGTGTTACTTGATCTCTTTCGATATCAACACCTACGTCATCGAGTGACGATCGTGTGGTTAATTGCGGCAACCACTAAGCTGCGATTCGGATTAGTACTACTAATAATATCTTAAGTTCAGTCATGTGTATACAAGATAAAAGGAGGAATTTTCAACGTTAAGGAATTTACACACGCCTGCATCGTGGTAGAATATGAATCTGACATCGATGTTTATTGTAATGCTTCTATAATGTAATACGGCCTCCTTTTCAAGGTAGCTGGGGTAACTTTGACTAAATTTGGTATAAATACGTACGTATCTACACGTGTTTTAGTGTGTAGGTTTGTTTCTTTTTTAAAGAAACACGCCACTTACTAGCTATGTTTTAATAAAAAAAGCCGCACATGTATTTCAAGACGAATTTTGACCAGAAAATATGAGTAACAAAATCCTGATTATATTGCACGTAATTAAAACCGTTAGATTTGTATTAAAAATACTTTTCAATGATGCTAATTTTATACTACTCCTCCATACCGGTTCATAAGGGTATTACGCATTTCAAGAAATACGTTTGACTAACAATTTGATCAACAAAATATGAGATATATGCAATAAAAATTATATTATTGTCTTCGTATTCAAAAGAAGATTCCAGTAGTATAATTTGTGTGATATAATATCATACCTTTTGTTGACTAAATTAGTAGTAAAGCTTTTTCTCGAAACGCGTAAAACCCTTGTAAACAGGTATAGTGGGAGTAAGAGTCTTTATATATTTAGAATAGTTCTTGATCAGAAATAAAACATACAAACCAAAGAGGCTTTATTTACTGAAATGTATGGAGTAATTCGGAAGGGTAGTGTGAGTAGTTCTATCTTTTCCTCGGAAAGATAGAAGGAAATGAAAACACCGGGAATTAAACTCCACAACCCACGAAGATGTGGTCCTGGCCAAGCAGAAAATTCGTGCCACATGTAACCCCAACATCTCAAAGAGAAGTAGCTAGCGCATTTTTTTTAGAGCAACTATACATTTCATTAATAAAAAAACAAGTTACAAGAAGCAACATGAAGTAACTAAAAGATAAACTAAGATAAAATGATTATTCAGAATTTGTAGTTAAACAGATCGAGAAATACAAAATGATACCTAGCGTTTCCTGCAACCACTGTAGCGAGCGGCCGCCGTCCAACTCTAGCGCCGTCGAGATAGACCTCCACCATTGCAAGATCCAAAAAAGTACCATCGCGAACAAAGCTTTTTGAGTCGATGAACAGGCATGCTGCAAGCAGCGAGGTACATGTCGGTGTGGCTCGTCGACCGAGGATGTCCCCGTGCTATCTTGGACCAAGATTCGCCACCTCCCATCGACGAAGTTGGAAAAGAACGTAATCCACCGCCTCCGAACCAACATCTTCGCTCCAGAAAAACCGCCTCGCCCCGGCCGCCGGCGCCGTCGTGGATAACAACAAACGCCAGCGACATACCGAGAAGCTAAGCTCGCCAGATCTGAAGAACGGAATTCTTTGGCACGGCTGATTCCAACAATGATATCAATGTGTTGCACCGCTATCCGGTTTTTGACCAGCTTATGGAAGGTAAAGCTCCTCAGGTGACCTACAAGATCAATGAAAATGCATATGACAAGTCATATTATCTTGCTGATGGTGTCTATCATGGGCCACAATAGTGAAGACTATTCGTAATCCAAATACGAAAAAAAGAAGAGGTTTGCCAAGATGCAAGTAGCTGCTAGGAAAGATGTGGAGCTGAGATTTGGTGTGCTCCAAGATCGGTGTGAATTGTTCGCCACCCAGGTAGAACACGATCGCCAAAGACCATGCATGAGGTGATGACCTGTTGCATGATCATGCATAACACGGTCATTGAGGATGAGCGTCGTGATGGCTAAAATGAGAACTTATGAAATTTCCACAGTCAGTTGGTCGCGCCAAATCCTAGGGCATCAAGATGGCAATAGTATCTGCATATGAACTGTCACTGACGACAACATGTCAAACACTTCCAGAAGGATTTGATTGAGCATTAGTGGACATTGGCTGGCCATGAAGACATTGCATAGTCATCAATATCACCTTGTTTCGTTTCTTAATTAAATTATGCTATTTGAAATATTTGGATGTAATAAATAAGTACTTTGAACCTGTTTTTTGGTGTTTGTTTTAAACTTTTTTTAGGAAAAAAAAACATAATTTTGCTTGTGACGGACCAAATGCGTTGGGGGCGCCCCTAAAAGCAACTGGATATGATGTAAAAAATTAATCATTTACTTCCACTGTCCGACACAAATGAACACGCGCAGCTAATTTTAACATTTATTTGGAGATATAAGACATAAAAAATCACCAAAACAGAGCAGACAGATGTTGTCTGTTATAAACGCGACAAGCAAACGAAGAACGATAAAGGAATACGCAGCGGTGGGTTTTTTCTCCTTCTGTGTTGGAAGGGGTTTTCCATGTTAAATCTTGTGTCTCCGTTGCGTATTTCTTTATCGTTTTTCGTTATTTGCTTGTCACGTTTATAACATTGCCGTTGAAAGAGAACAAAATCCTGGATAGGTTTTGTGGCGGCCTCCTCCTCGTCTCTGCTGCCTTGTGCCGATTAGACATAACACGTGCACAACCCAGTTGAATATTACACATGAATAATCTTGTGGCAGACAAGCAACGTATTTTTACTGGAAAATAACCATACGAAATCGTGGTTTGCAAAATCTAGTGCAGGATCAAATGTCATGTGCCCGCTACCGGCCGAGTTCTGCATCTTGGCGTGCAGGTGCAGTGGCCGGTGCGTACGTACGTACGTGCGCCCTTGGCTCGGCTGCCGAGATCCACGTAGCCAGCAGGACAAGCGACACCGTAGGTCGCTAGCCACGTCGATCCACCTGCTCGCGCGCCGTGGGCCGGGCGCCACGTGGACGTGTCGGGGTGCCACGCGGATTTGTCGGAAGCGTTGCTGCCTGGGCTCTCCTCGTCACGCCTTGTCGCTTGCACCGTCTCACATGGTGTGTGGCTTGGAGCCAGCACCTTCGCCCCTAAGAAAAACACCACCGCCGAAACTGAGATTATTTGCAATTTGCTCATCGGTCAGCTGCCGACGTAGTACTGTATTAGTATCCTGTTATGACCAGATTAGTTTCACATTTCTCTACGGACCAGGTGTTGGTATCCTGTTGACTGTAGTGTTACTCGTTAGATCTCTTTTTTTTTAGATCTCTTTGACTCTTTCGATATCCACTTATCAGCACCTACGTCATCGTGTCACGATCGTGTGGTTAATTGCGGCAACCACTGAACTGCTCTTCAGATCAGTACTACTAATAATATCTTAAGTTCAGTCGACAGCAGATGTGTACAAGATAAAATGAGCATTTTGCAACGTTAACGAACTTACACACGGCTGCATCATGATGGAATGTGAATCTGAATTTTATACAGCTTGTTGTGCATCCCATCAATATCCATCATTATATAACATAGTCGTGCACAAGAATGAATCTGTTCATTCTTTTATGTCATCACGGCCACTGAATATTGGTTTTCGGAGGACCTTCATGTGTCTAAATGGGATGAATGGTTGCGCCTATGTAACCGGTTAATGGTGATCCAGCTTAATGATGAACCGGATAGGTTTGTACGGAATCTCACCAGATCTGGTGTTTTCATTGTCAAGTCTATGTATGAAGATTTAATGAAAACCCACAAACAGTTTCCTGCTAAATATTTTAAATTACCATTAAAGATAAAAGTTTTCACGTGGTTCCTTCGTCAGATGGTCTTATTAACCATGGCTAATCTAATTAAAAGACAATAGAAGGGATGCAGGAGTTGTGATGCTGAGGAATCTATAGAAAATTTATTTCTTGGCGTGTGCTTTCATTGGACCCTCCATAGGTTGAAACGTTTTACTGAGTGAAACACAAGGATAGCTGAGATTAAACTATACATGTTCGAGATTAGGGGCAGAACGGTTGAGATTAAATGATGCCCTTTCGGGGTTTACACTGTTATTTTTTCATGTCCCTTGTCAAAAATTGTTTGGCGAATTGTCTTTAGCAATTATGATATGCCTCCGTCAACCAATATTAAAAATATGTTTGGAAATTGGTTGAATCGCATCGACATTAAGCTAGAATACGCATTAGGGTATCAGCTATATGTTGGGAGATTTGGAGAAGCCGAAATAATTTAGTTTTTAACAATGCAGTTACTTCTAATTTTATGAAAGTTATTCATATGGCTACACACTGCATCCAAGATTGGTCCGTCTTGCTCCCAGTGGATCAACAGGATCATATGCTTACTGGGTGCAACTGTAAATTGACGGTACTCGAAACTTCTACAACTAGGTTGGTTGGCGGCTTTCTAGATGATTGATGGATGCTTAGCCTGTTGTTTTTTCTTTTACTTTCACATTTGGTCTATGAGTTGCCGATGATGTAAATTTTTGACACCGATTACTTTGACACTCTGCAATAAAAGGGTCATGCGCATCTCTTGATGCAGAAGACGGGGCTATACACTCATTTCGAAAACAAATACAGCTTCCGTTTCAAGTTATCTAACGTAAATTTGATCAGATTTGGTCTAGATAGGCACGTATCTATATGTGTTTTGTGTGTAGGTTTACTTGTTTTTTTAGGAAAATATGTCACTTATTACCTACATTTCGATGAATAAGCCGCATGTGTTTTTCAAGACGAACTTTGACCGAAAAATTTAAGCAAGAAAATCTTAGTTATTTTGCACGCAATTAGAATCGTTGGATTCGTATTAAAAAATATTTTCCAATTACGCTGATTTTATATCAAGAATCTTCATATATTTAGAGTAGTTCTTGGTTAAAGAGAAAACATGGAAAATAAGGACGCTTTATTTACTAAAATGCAGGGAGTAATTTGGAAGGAGTGCGAGTAGTTCTATCTTTTCCTCGGAAAAATACAAGGAAATGAAAACACTGGTGAATGAAACTCCACTACCCATGAAGATGTGGTCCTGGAGGATTCGTGCCACAGGTATATTGCAAGGCCAGACATGTCACGCTTGCGAAAGGGCAGGCCGATGCGTGCAGTACTAGCGCTGATCTGTTCATGCGTACGTACATGCAAAACAGGGTGCTAGCTAGCACGTCAGAAAGGGCGGCACATGCCATTGTTTAATGCAAAACAAAGCTTGGTTTGATCTGATCTGATCTGATCTCCTCTCTGTTTGCCTGCTCTGTTTTCTGCTGTGCCTAGGTTTTAGGGATAAAATTAGGGGTGGACCCCGGAGTCCTCAGGGCTCGTACCATATCGTATCCTCACGCCAGCGAACCAAATCTCTGTCCTGTTGGCTCCCTTTGCTGCTACAATCGAGTTCACACACGGCTTCACTTCAGTTCGGCTAATGCTTTTTTTTTTTACGAAAAATCCACCAATCTATTTGTAATCATCAACAATGTTATAAAGAGTTTTAAAAGTAAAATAAACTATAAATAGATTCTTAGGCCATATACTATGTGTGTTCGATTCATAGAAAAACTTGTCAGAGTTTGGAACCGGTGAGGTTTGGCTACTATGTGTGAATCACTTTGCATGTTGGCACATGCATTAAAAAATTACATGCATGCACCTTCCTGGCACCTTCTCTTTCCAATGTTCTCTCCATGCCATGTGGGCCAATGTTGCATGTTGATGGCTTTGAACCGAACCAATATGTTGGTGCGCTTCTCTTGTCAGATAATTGGAATCGGTTCTCCACTATGTATTGAATCGACTCATAGGCGCCTTTGAATCGCTTTTGGGTCACATAGTACATGGTCTTAGACCACCTAGCAAAGACTACACACACTACATCGAGCCGAAAGCATGCTGCCGTCCTCGTCCCTCCCTTACTGAAGTCGGGCAAAACTTGTTATAGTAGATATTGTTGTCGTAGACACAAGTGAAATCATCGTGGTAAAGCCCAAAGAACTTGTGCACTAGAGCAACAACCATCACCAAAGATGAGAATCATAGATCAGAAAAGTCAGACTTGCAAACACCAACTAACACGATAATCGACCGGATCGCAAGGGATCCGCCGGGAGACAACTCCACACGCCCTCCAGTGGCGCTAGATGCATTGCCAGAACATGGATAGAGCGGAGAGGACCTTATCATCCGCGGCCTCGCCATCATGAAGAAGACGCTCCAAATACCTAAAAGAAAGAAACTAAAACCTTTCGGGCGAGAGGCTGTGGTCCGCCGCACCTCCAAGCCCCCATGGCCAACGAAAGCTAGGCGGACTAACGACGTTGTCAGTGAGGAGGACAAAACCCTAGATTTGTTTTTCCTAGAAAGCCTCCTGTCTCTCCTCACCTAATGCTTTCGTCGAGAGAATAATTTCCACCATGATTCATTTGTGCCGTTGTGCAGTCTCGTCAGAGTAAAGCAATGGCGGATACAGCAGCGCAGCTGATAAGGTGGATGCGTCAGGAATGGGAGCTCGATCGACCCCTCCGATAACTTTTGTGCGACAGCGAGAAATCACCATGGACATGGTCATCATCCTTCGCCGTGTGCCTCTCCGGCGAACTGTCGCGGTGATCGAGTTGTACAGTCCGTACGGGATACTACCATTTGTCAATCTTTCACGGTCTCCCGTCGCGATCAGGGTCTCCACCGGCCAGGCTAAACGCGCGACGTTGGTTAACTGCCGACCGCTACTGTGAAGTGTCAACCTGTTGAACGCACAGGGTTTCACTAGTGTCGGCCTGTTGGTCGAATGCACAGGTTGTGGTGTCTTGCTTTACGGGCAGAACCACCTCACTGTTGGTTTATACTCGCACTGCCACAATGTGGCCGACACGTGACTTGGATGTTATTACTTCTCGGATGGGAACGTTAGTAAAGAATGCAAGCTATGATATGTAGTTCTACTCCCTCGATTTTAAAATATAGTGTACACTTTTTTTTTTGTCTAAGTTAAACTATGATAAATTTTTAACCAAGCACATGTACAAAGTTCCTAACATATTAACATTGTTCGAATCACCATAGAATTTCATAATATATATGTATATTTGATAGTGCATATTTATTTATGAGCGGCAAAGCGTGCAGGTGTTGGCTTTGCCTCCGAGCATCCCACCACATCCACATGGCATTCGAGATACTCATTTATGTGGGACTACACAACTCCAAAACGTAGTGAAAATGACCTTGCAAGATATGGTTTGACGAGATAGTTTTCTTCTCCCCTGACACTTAATGAATTTTCTGTATCCTCATAAGAAAATTGTTATCCAACATCCAGAGAAGGAGGTGGGAGCGAATACATGGACTAGGTCAAGCAATCAAGCATGTGCTCTGGTGATCTCCAACGAGTGATGCCCTAGGTTCAAAACATTGTCATCCCTCCTTTCCCTAGTTTTCAAAACATAGTTTTGCCTGATAAAAGGGTCGACTAGGGCGACTTTCTATTATGGTGAGGAGAATTTTAGTTTGTTCTCTATCATCAAGTGGATCACTTCAAAATTGCACTTTTATGGTAGTTCGAGGTGTTCGAAAAATTCTTCATAACCGGGACGATGAGGATTGTAGAATGCATTTGGACCAACTGGGTTCATGAGTGAGACTCGGCTGGGCTGAATTGGCCTATGTGCGCTTGTCACATGTGAGACACCTTCATAAATACACCTCATGGGTCATGCCACATATTAGTGTAAGTCTAGCTACCAGGCAATCATTATCCATTTTTTTGGGAAATGCTTCAAAATGTTATAATTGTGTCATTTTTTGAACAAATAGACACTTTGCTTCATTAATTCCATTAATTGCGGAGAGCTCCAAGATTTGCAAACAACCAACGTCTTTTAGGGTTCATAGAGCTTGCTCTCACGGCATGATAGAGCTCAAACTTTCTGCACCCGTAAAACCCTTAGGTTGGCTTACCCTTTTATGATTGGCAAGGTAGCATTGGGCATCAATGACAAGTTCATAAACCCTCGTTTTCCTCTCATTTCAAAGCTCATGGGAAGGGAGCATGACCAAAGAGGCACACCCCTTGCGTCGATTTTCCATGAG
Source organism: Lolium multiflorum (assembly GCA_030979885.1). Lineage (NCBI taxonomy): Eukaryota > Viridiplantae > Streptophyta > Magnoliopsida > Poales > Poaceae > Lolium > Lolium multiflorum. Next base: position 297,018,488 of record CM061749.1, on the reverse strand, counting down.
GCTGTTGGTCAGGAGCAATCATTGACCAACACGAAAGTTTGCCCGTTGTGAGGTAATTACGTGGTGATAACACAGTTGAATGGGGCCGCTTCGGCACGCCATTTTTTAAGGTACTTTAATTTGAAAAATGGGAGCTATAGTATTGCGAAAGAAATCGCAATTCAAATCTATTTATAATTGGAGATGTATATCTCTTTCCTGAAATCTTGTACTCCCTGCGTTTTATGGTATTAGTTGTGGCTGATACTAAATTAGTGAACACTAATATGAAACGCAGAGAGTATGTTTTCTCCTATATAATCGCCGTGTTGCTAGGTAAAACCAGGTTCAACTGTTAAATACCAAACCACGTGCAGATTTAAATTTAGCCGGATCATAAAAGACCCTCCCCTCGAAACTAAAACCGACAAGATGCTACATTGCTACCTGGTTAAGCGAGAAGAACAGTCTTGACACCCCTGCAATTATCTGAGCAAAACAGGGCATGGAAGAAGGATTGATAATTATCAATTGCTGTTAATCTGTACCCTGTTTGTGCTGAACGTACACGTTCACATGGAGCGCAATGAGAGCCAGTGAGCCACGGTGCCATGATTTGTACGGCGCCATGTCTTCCGGGGAAGGAAACACTAACGAAAGTGAAGGCTGTAAGTGCGTGGCGTACGAGTAATCCTTTTTCTTTTACTTTGTTCCTCCTTTGAACAGCATATGAACTATGAAGTAACAGGTGTACGTACAATCTAATGATAAAATGACTTGTCATGCAAAGCACAGTGGGTCTAGTGAACATGGAGGTTAATAGCTGTCTTTGTTCTCTAGAAAGGTTAAAACTAGACTAGACTTAGCCCGGCTTGGACCAAACCTTCTGTATACTAGGTTAACTATTTTTTTCAGTTAACTTGATTCAGTTCAAATGTCAATAACTAGTACCCGATCCATAATAAGGGGCCTTAGTTTAATTTAGTCTAAATTTAAATTAAAACCCTGGCACTCATTATAGATCGGAGGGAGTAGTATTTATATTTTTATTTGAATTGTGTGCATCTTGTTATGCTGAGGTTGGGTGTAGTTTTATTGGTCATAATTGTATTGTCTTGTGCGGGTTTTTTTCTTCTTCCTGAAATGGTTGTGTTGGTGTTTTTTTTTCCTGAAATAATCATAACTGTATTGCCTTGGTGTGGTGCTTTGAGTCATAAAAAACCCTTTTACATCAATACATGTTTTCAATCCATACCAAAGAACTAAGGCCGCTAGGAAAAATCATTAGGCATGCACTTAAATTCTTGCAGTGAGCTAGCAACGGGTTGCCCAGATATGGAGTAAGGTGTTCGAGTAGGGGCTAAGCCACCCCAACAATCTAGTTTTGTTCATAAGTATCTTTATATTCGTGCTTATACAAGCAACTTTTCCCTATCCAACATGAATGTGCCCCCCCACCACATACCTAATGGTTGGCTCCGTCTCAAATGTTCCCTCTGCACACGCTTAGAGCATCTCGGTCGTCCCCGTGGGGATTTGGGGGCCGCAAAACGTCCCGTCGCGTGCCCCAAGGCCGCTTCGGTCCGACGTCGCAAATGTTGTCGGCGTCCCTATCCATCCCGTGTATAGAGTCTCTCTGGAGACGCCGGACACGACTTTTACACTTACTTTTTGTTTGGAGGTCGCGTTTGGGGGACGTGGCTAGAAAAGGGACCTTCTCCAAACGAAATTTTTGTCCGGACGTCCCCCAAACGACTAATCCGGCGCTTTGTCCGGACATCGTTTGGAGGACGCGACTGGAGATGCTCTTAAACCCAAGTCATAACAACCAAGTAGGGCATTTTAGGTCATTGGTTTTTTACACGGGTTGAAACTGGTTAGATGTGAAATCATTATCAATGATGCTTTCATCTGGTCCAAGGCAGTGGACTTCTATGTTGTTGATGCTCCTAGACCGCGACTACCGTGAAGGACAGTCGTGCCGTAGGGGTTGTGCCATGTCGTGATCGCACCAAGGATAAAACGTGGCACAAGTTAGTTATGTATTCTTATTGTTCATGTATAATCACAATTCACAAAATTCATCCGAGGAACTTCTGCTTTTGTGGCGCTAATTCCGAAGGAGATTGAACCTCATTGAGAAGCAAACAAAGTGGAGGGTGCGCAGTACTGTGCATAGCTCCCGCGCTACATGGAGACTTTTGTTTTATATAAAATACAAATAATACATTGTAAGTTTCAATAAATCTAAAAAATCACGGAACGCTAAAGATGTGTTCTACGTATCTGTAAGATTTCAATAAATAAGACACTAATTGTAGGATACATAAAGATACATTTGTGACAAAAAAAACCCTATTTTGCTCAATATATTTGTCTTTTTGTGTACATCCTAGCTGAAAAGATATAGTGAATCAATTATTACGTAGCACACATATATATATGTACATCCTTGTATATTTATGATTTATTGGAGAGAACTATCATCTCCATGTTCTAAATGTGAAGAGCTACATGTGACCCGATTTTCGTTTCTACATTTTGGTGTGAGAGAGGTTTATGTGCCGATCTCATCCCTAACCAGTAGCATGCATGTCACCATGTTTGCGATGGGGCTCGAGATTGGTACCCCACAACATCGTCAAGAAAATAACTCTTTGCCTATAAGTTAGAAAGCGTTTCTACCATCCCTCTAGCGGCACAATGTCTTGCGTTGCATGTCTTTTATAGCAATTTATGCAGAAAAATAGTATGATAGACATTTTTGCCCAGGCTTGTAAAATCTGCGACCATGAGCGTGCAGTAGGAACATCTGTAATCTGAGGGAAGACCAATCATCCCGCTGTTTTTCAAATCCGTCGGTTGTTATTATTCTCTTTGACGAAACACCATAATAAGTGTCGTGATTTTAGTTTTAAACTAAAACCGTGACATTTGTTATCGGATCAAATCCAGGGGAAGAAAGAGCAAAAGTGGGCGGAGGAAAAGGCATCTCTGACGATCAGCGCTGGAAGCTCGAACAATTGGAAGGCACAGGCGTCAGTTCGCTGCAGGCAAAGATAAAGAAAGATGTGAGAACGTTGTGATCTAATTAGGTGATCATTTATTATAACCTAGTGGGATCATTCCTGTGATGGGCACAGGTACATGGCCGGATACCAAATGGATATTTTCCTCTTTTCCCTCTCTATCTTCCTTATTTTAAGAAGGATATTTTCCCTTGATGAAAGAAAAAAGGTTGAGCAAAAACCAAATTAGAGACATCGAATCCAGCGGCGAATAGCGGCCAGCCAGGCAGCCAGCTGGGCCCGGTGGCCACGGTGCGTGACGCGGACGGCCGGCGGCGTGGCCCACCGGACATCCCCTCTACCTTCCTTTCTTCTGCCTGGCAGGCCTCCTCACGCTGGCCGCGATCCGCCTCCAAACTATATAATCCCCCGCCCGCGCCACACGCCCACGCCCCGCCCCCACACGCGCCACCACCATCATCCACCATCGACGCCACGCACGGCACCGCACCAGCCTACCCACCGACCGCCCGCACCTCCTCCCCGCCCCGCCTCCTCTCGCCGCCGCCGGGCGCAGCCGCCGCCGGAGATTCCGGGACCGCCGCCTCCCCCCGCGGCTCCGGCCGGCGTGGGCCCCACGGGCTCGCTGGAGACCGCACGCGCACGGGAGGCCGCCGACGCGCGGGGCCCACCCGGAGCCGGAGGAGGAGGAGCGGCGGCGGCGGAAGGGATGGACAAGTACGAGACGGTGCGGGACATCGGGTCGGGCAACTTCGGGGTGGCGCGCCTCATGCGCAACCGCGACACCCGGGAGCTCGTCGCCGTCAAGTGCATCGAGCGCGGACACCGGGTTCGTTCCTTTTGTTTGCTAGCCTGCGTTTTTGTTGCCTTCTCCAGTTATTTTTTAAAATAATTCTGTAGTAGTATTTGGGACGGCTTGCTCGGTGGATTTTAATCGCCCGTTTTGGGGGATCTGTGCCCTTAAGCAGATTGACGAGAATGTGTACAGGGAGATCATCAACCACCGCTCGCTGCGCCACCCCAACATCATCCGCTTCAAGGAGGTCAGTTCCTTCCTTCCTTCGTTCCTCCCCCACATGACCCAATTTGTTCCACCTGTAATTTTTTAAAAACATTCTGGTCCCGTTTTCGTCAGAAATTGTCTCATGTTTATACCGGGTAAAATAAAAATGGCGCGGATGAACTTTTGTTAATACTGTAATTTCTTCTTCTCTGAACTGCATGTACTGGGGAATCTTTTGATTGCCACCTAATTTTCCTTCATGTTTCCCGCTTGATACCTACCTCCTTTCCCGTGTTCCCCTTTCCTCAATTCGTTTCAGACTGTTCCCCTTTTACCCGTGTGATTTAGGCATGGAATCTAACGCTACAGATGCGCCTGGTCGTGGGACATGTTTCCCGTGGCAATTATTTGCTCCAAGCACATAGGCATATCATTCTGTTCGCCCTGTAGTAGCAAAATTTTAACGGAACAAGGAATCGGATCCTCCTGGTGGCTTTACTGCTCATTCATGCACACGCACATGATTTTAATGGAGGAGTTGTTCCTTATTGAAGCACGCGCACATGATTTTAATTGTTCCGGGGGGAATTAATTCTGCAGGTGGTACTGACGCCAACAAATCTCATGATCGTCATGGAGTTCGCAGCAGGCGGGGAGCTGTTTGAGCGCATCTGTGATCGTGGGCGGTTCAGTGAGGACGAGGTCTGGTGATTTGCTCTTCAGTTTCCTAATCGTGTCGCTTTTGGTGGAAGAGCAATACCTGATTTTTTTGTTTTGCTTTATGCAGGCCAGGTATTTCTTTCAGCAGTTGATCTGTGGCGTGAGCTACTGCCATCACATGGTACGAAACACGCGAGCAAGATTATTCTTATGTTAATCTACATTCAAACTAGAAGCCACTTTCCTTTGGCACAAAATTACAAGTAATAGTGTTTCAAGTTCTCTTAATTGAATCGCTAGCTTCAGTGTAAACCATCTGCACTTCTATGAATGAACAAAGCTCTAGTGTGCTGTATTTCTGATTACTTAATCCTCGGGCCACGTGTACCAGCAAATATGCCATAGAGATTTGAAGCTGGAGAATGTTCTCTTGGATGGCAGCGCAGCTCCTCGCCTCAAAATATGTGATTTTGGATACTCCAAGGTTGTCGCTGAACCCACATATTCAACCTTAAACTTATCAACATCTGTAAATTCTCACAGAAAATGTTTTTCCCATTTCTGGTTCAGTCGTCAGTATTGCATTCAAGGCCCAAATCAGCAGTCGGGACACCAGCATATATTGCACCGGAGGTGCTATCTCGCCGGGAATATGATGGAAAGGTGAGCTTGCAAAAAAGTTACCGTGTTATGAATTTTTTTTTTGCATCTTATGTCTGTTAGCACTTTGCAAGTTAATCTTGTTAGGTCACTGGAACAAACCTCTTTTCTAATCATTGTATGTGCAAATTCTCTTTTATGTTCTTGTTTCCATATGCAAAATATAGTATGCAAGTTTAACTCACGACATCGCTGAAAGCTGGGAGTATTTGAGCATATTATTGTTGATTCACCAAGCCTTTCCAGGTGGATAGAATAGTCGCTGCCTTGATGCTAGTTAAACTTCTCAACCACTTAGTGGATGCACATGTGTCCATGATTGTGACGTTACATATGCTTGGCATCTCAATTTAATCAAAAGTTAGCTTGGATGACCGGGCACTCCAAGGCTAAAGGAGTCTCTTCCAAAAGTTCACATAAGCAGGGAAAGGACCTTAGGAAATACTTCATCTTTAGTTTTATTCATTAAATTGTATGGATAATTCATTAATTTTATTTTAAAAATACCACAAACATTGGACCAACAGATGATCTGAAATTCCCTTGATGAACGCATCTGTCTGATGAGGAGTCATTGTCAGCATGAGGTGCTGGAACATCTTCTGTTTGGTTTGTCGAGGTAAGATGTACAACAAAGGATGTTGACATTCGAAAAGTGGAGTGGACTATTTGATGAACGCAGACCATCCATCCAGATAATAGGTTCTTATCCTACAGATTCTCCATGTTCCTACGAGATGGCTCACCTTTTAACTGTCAAAGAAAATTTTGGATTCTTGTTTCTTGTTTTAATAACTTTATCATTCATAGATAGGATTTCCAGTAAAACTTGAAGTCTTTTATACAACCCCTATTTGTGGTGATTTTTTCTGCAGCCTACTTTCATGGCTTCCAGTTTGCCACTATACTCTACAAAAACTACATTTTAGAGCGCGCTACACTTAGAGCAATAGACCAATACCAATTACATATCTAGCGCACAGTCCAACTACTATGCAAGAATGTATAATTCTCGTCCACATTGTAGGCAATGCAATGTCATGGCCTAGTAGAAAGATCCATCATATTGGCGAGTATGATGCAAATGGTGGGCTTTATTCCATAGCTTTCACAAGAATGGAGAGCTATAGTGTTGCCATGTTTGTTTCACTTAGTTTTTGTCATATTGGTGTTTCCTGATTGACCCAATGACTGTAGGGGCAGCTTAGTTATTTTGCTATAAATATTAGCCATGACTACTGGGATAGGATGATTTGTATGTCCAGGTTGGTTTTGCTGATCAGAGCAATCATCCTCGTCTCTTTTGTGATCTATGTTCTAACATACCTTTGAAGTTTCAGAGTGGAATCTGATGTTATTTTTCTATTTACTAAGCATGTCCTAGTCCTAGGTGAACTTGAAAACCTTGACCTTTAACTAGCCTAAAATAGTCTCCCGCCCAAAAAACAAATACTTAAAATATCAGGACACTTAAGAACGATCATTGAGCAAGCCAAAATTAGCTTCTCAATTTGGTACCACAGAATTTATCGATGCTACTTGAACCGTCGTGGTTTCTGTACATTTAAAGCTTCTTTAAACAAATCATGAGACCATTGTAGGACCATAAGTACATAGCAGTTTATAGTATCGACTTATTGTACCCCAGTAGCTGCCCCGCCAGCTATTGGGCATCTTGTCGACTTGAAACAGTATTGCTGACTCTGTTTGCCCCCTTGGTACTTCTTTCTCAACTTGTTGAGTGTGATGTGCTTATAGTTTTTCTTTATGTTAGATGAGCAATCCTGATTGTGCCTCAAATTTGCTGCAATGTTGTTATATCAATGCAAGGAACCTGCATTTAGGCTAATCTGACATGAATTAAGTATGCTAAGCCACCTAGGAAGTTGAAACTTATTTAGCAATGCAAGGAACCTGCATTTAGGCTAACTGTCTAATGCAATATCAGAACAGGACTGCACTAGATGAAAGTGATTCTGTGATTCTGTCGATCAAGTATAAGTCTCATTATGATTCTTTGTCTTGGCACCCCAAAGTCAACACAATTTCATGTATGATTACTTAATATTTAGAACACTTATATCAAAACCACATGGTATTAGCATAAATGAAAGTAAACAATGTCAATCATACTGCCACATACTCCCTCCCCTCCTAAATATAAGACGTTATGGGAATTCAAATGAACTCCCAAAACGTCTTATATTTAGGGACAGACTGATAACAGATTATATTTAGCCCTGAACTCTTGTCCTTCATCCTAATGAATATTTGTTATTTTTATATGAGATTATTATTATTCAGGTGTACTCATTAGCAGAAATGGATCCTTGTTAATGTAGCTTGCAGATGTATGGTCCTGTGGGGTGACTCTTTATGTCATGCTTGTTGGAGCCTACCCATTTGAAGACCCAGATGACCCCAAGAATATACGTAAGACCATTCAGGTATTAAGCTAAGACTTATGAGTTCATAGATATCTCCTATATATGCCTACAGGTTTCTTTTTGCACCTCACATAGCTCTCATCACGCTTGCTCTTCATCTGCAGAAAATAATGTCCGTGAGTTATACTATACCAGATCATGTCCACATATCCATGGAGTGCAAACAGCTTATGTCCCGTATCTTTCATCAAAGTCCAGCGAGGGTAATGACCTCAGCCTGTTTCCTTCACCTATCCCATTTATGAAAGTTGTCACGTTTAATATCAGGTGACATAGTGTTGACGTGGTAATTTGATTGTTGTCCAGAGGATCACAATGAGGGAGATAAAGAGCCATCCATGGTTCTTGAAGAACCTGCCAAGGGAGCTCACGGAGACGGCACAAGCTATGTACTACAGGAGGGATAACGGCGTTCCTTCTTTCTCGGAGCAGACATCAGAAGAAATCATGAAAATTGTCCAAGAGGCAAGGACTATGCCAAAGTCATCCAGGCCAAGCTATGGCTGGGGTGACGAGTGTTCAGATGACGAGGAAGACAAGCAAGAGGAAGACAGGCCAGAAGAGAAGGAGGAGGAAGAGGAGGATGAATATGATAAGAGAGTCAAGGAGGTTCACGCAAGCGGGGAGCTCCGCATGAGCTCGCTACGCATATGAAGAAGTATGCGGAGTAAGTTACTTGTAGATAATCGGCTCCATGGAACTGCAGCACTTGGTGTGGTATATGCAATTTTTGCTGGAAGTTTGCTTCTGTTTGGTTTTCCTTCCTGTGTAACATAATTTACCTGGACAAGGCGACTTCAGTGGTCTGGTATTTGGTTATTGACAGCAACGTTTGTACATATAAAGCGTATGCTTATGTCCCCCCTGAGAAATAGCTATGCAGTTCATGTTTAAAACATGGAATATATCATGATGTGACAACTGGTTTGCTCCGAATCAAGAACAAAACCTTGGCCCCCTTTGATTAACAAGGGTAATCATAAAGTGTCTAAGAGTAACATTTTTTTAGATCACTACTCACCAGTGACACATACTAATATGGGACCTCTGAATAAACAGGGGCAATGCACAAACTAGCTAGTAACATAAAGAGGATTAGAGGAACCTAGTAATCTGATATATCTTCCCCCATTCACGACATTTTAGTACAGACGATCAATGTCAAGAGTTTGAGGTCTCAAACTCTCAATGATTGTTCATATTATCGACTAGTAGATCGGGACATTGCTTGACTATACAGCAGTCCAACAATCGAAGGATGCCTTGTACTCACATGTTAGGGAAAGGAAGCAGACGAACTGGCAACGCGAGCCATGAAAATGGGCCGTGGTCTTCTTATTGGGCTTCTTGGAGCCCAAACTGGAGGCGCAGAAGCTCGCTGGTTGCTCGGCTGCTGCTCGTCCGTTTAGTCCCACCTCGCTGCCGGACAGAGAAGAGGCGGTCGAGGGAGCTATAAAAGGAGACGGAGGGCAGCGGTGAGAAGCATACCTTTCTCGGCCTTTTGGCTAAGATCAAGTGTAGTATCTGTTCTTATCAGTTTAATATCTGATATGTGGGCCATGTGCTCACAACGATATTAAATTTATTTTTCCCAAATGCTAAAAAGTGCTTGGATGCTATTTGTCCAACCGAGCACTCGGTTGTGGACCGTCGGATGCGTACTGAACCGGACGATCGCGCGCCGCGTCCTGCCCAACGTCCCGACCGAAATAATCTGCCCCCCGACCAAACCCCACCTGGGTCCTACGTGGCAGAGTGTCCCCTTCTCTCTCCCCAAAATCGTTCACCATTTCTCAACTAGGGTTTCACCGGCGTCGGGCGATTTCGTCGGCGGCGAGCGATGTGCGAGGAAGTAGGTGTTGAGGTCTTCGATAGAGCGCGAGTGCGCTGGAAGGAGGTGTGCTCGTCGGCGAACGGCGGGCGGCGCGGCTATGCGGCGAGCTCTCTGGTTGTGGATCGCGTCCCACCTCCACCTCGCCGCCCCACCGCCCATTCTCCTCCAGCAGCACCACCTCCGTCTCCCCTGCCACCAAAACCGCCTGTCCTGAATTCTCCAGCCCGAGCATCCTTTGCTCTGCGCTGCCTCCTCTCGTATGCCCCGCTCCGGGCCTCCGTCGGTGGCGCAAAGTAGGAGGAATCAGACGGTGATGGAGCAGGAGGCCTTGTGGGAGATGGCTTAGCGGCGTTCCGGCTCAGCGACCAGCGGGTGATGTATTTGGCCTATTTCAGTGGAATCACCGCCGTGGTGCTCTATGGGCTCAACATGCGCTGGATCGACCCGGCCACTGGGTTCGGGACCAGCTTCCTAAACGCTCCATCTCCGACAGGCACAAGGTGCGTCCATCTACACGATTCTCTGCTAGTACTCACTGCATATGCACCGTTCATTAGTCCCGATCTGCTAGAGTGCTAGTTTCATTCAAATGTTGCTATGTATTGGCAATTAATTGAATCTAACTTGGGAGCAAATATCATTAGGCTTCAAGCATCCCCGTGACCCTGAAAGAATCCTTCAATTCAATTTGTTCAGGAAATCCAGTAATGTTTGATATACAACATATATCTGAGGCGATACGTACGAACCTGAGAAAACTTAGTCCTTAGATAATATGATGGACTTGTTAGATTTGTTAGATTTTGTGTAAGTTCATACTAAGGTGCCTGAAGTACTAGAAAAAAGAAGTAAGTTGTGTATCCTGTTTTATACTCATTAATGTGATCCTTAAGAGTCATTTAGCACACAACAACATATCAATGATATTCTATTTTAGCGAAAAAATTAGACTATGGAGCAAATCAGTAACTGGGCTTTGTGCATATTCATCTTAATGGACCCCTCACAATCTTCAAAGAACCGTTTAAATTTGTTAGTTTGAACTCCAACATTTTCTACCATCCCAAATATGTGAGGTCATAAGCATGAACCTTAGCAAACCCCAGACGGGTTTCGAACTTGGTACATACTTCCTTTCATTTCTAATTTCTTTTCACAGCTAGTATGAACTAATAGACCAATAATCCATCCATTCAGCAATGTAAGAAAATTTAGCTTTTTAGATTCACTTGTTTTGGTCCATATCTAGCCTACTGTGTTGATTCACTTATTTTGGTACGTACCTAGCTAGTCCACTTGAAATGTCTGAACGGCCTTACATTTAATCCATTGATTTTAAACTCACGTTCATCACCCGTATGTTTACTTTGTGTTTCATCTTCTTGCTTAGTTGGTTAGTGAATCAAACTAAGTTGGTTCATGAACACAATTAACTTGTTTACTAAGTCTAACTAAGTTGCCTTCTCAACCTATAATTTTGGTTAATTTGTGTATTCATCTTCTAGTTTAGTTGGTTCTTCGAATGTACCTAAGTTGGCTTCTGAATTAAGTGGTTGTTTTTTGTATCATAGTTAAGTTGTTTTTCACCACGTAATTAAGTTGTTTTTGCAGCTAATACTAGTTGTTTCTGTCAACATAGTTGCGTATTTTGCATTTATTTTTGCATACTACTAAGTTGCTTTGTCTCCATAGGTAAATTTCTTACACCATCTTAACTAAGTTGGTTTTATAGCTTGTATTAGGGGTTTAGTTTGGCATGTGGTGCGTGGGGGCTTAAATAAGGTGTTGTTAATTGGTTGTCACATTTATTTAAGTTATTTTTCGAAGTTGGTTTTACACATGATACTGGTTGTTTTTTGTCTGCATATTTGCATACTTCAACTTAGCATAGAACTAAGTCACTTTGTCTCCATAAGTAATTTTCTTACACTATTGTCACCAAGTTGGTTTCATAGCTTGTATTAGAGGTTTAGTTTGCACAGTGACTTTTCATGTGATGTGGGGGCTTTAATTTAAGGTGTTTTTTATTACCATATTTAGTGAAGTTATTTTCCAGGTTACAATTAAGTTGATTTTGCACATGATTAAGTTGCTTTGACAACATGCCTAAGGTGTTTACATTATCTAACTAAGTTTTATTTTATCATCTAACCAAGTTGGTGTACAAGCAATGTCCGAAGTTGCATAGTGATTTAATTAAGTTTCTTTTATTAACATGCTTAAGTTATTTTTATGATCTAACTAAGTTGCTTTAAGTTTTTGAGTTACACAAAAATGCCCCACAATAGTGTACCAATATAATTAAGTTGCTTCTTTTCATCTAGCTAAGTTGCTTTGTTGGACTAGCTAAGTTGTTTTATACTGATTTTATTTAGTTGTTTTCATCAACTAGAATAAGCTGCACACAAACATTACTCCCTCCAATCCAAATTAATTGATTCCACTTTATCTATATACAGATGTATCTAGTCAACAAACTCATCTATATATATATGTATCTAGACAAAGTGGAGTCAAATAATTTGGATCGGATGGAGTACATTATTTTGTATCTTGTATATGACAAAGTTTACTTTCTAAATAAACTTGAGTCAATATTCTTCATGTGTTTCAGCATCATGATTACGTTGTTTCCCAGATTCTATTTAGTTTCATCAACTAGATTAAGTTGCACATGAATATTACTTAAGTTGTATGTCGTATATGACTAAGTTGCCTTTCCAAATAAACTTGGGTTGCATCCTGATTTTCAATTGAGTTGTATTTGTAATTGAGTTGTTTTGATACCTGCTTAAGTTGGCTTCTGAAAGTAATTGAGTTATTTTGATAATTATTCCTAAGTTGGCTTCTGAAAGTAGGTTATTCACTGGTCATGCAAGATACAGATAAATGATAAGTAACGTTTATGCATTTCTAATAAAACCCACAAAAAATTCACTGATGTACTGATGTGGTTGCATTTTCTCCAGACAAGCAGTTCGCCCGTAGTGGTAGCATGATCAAGGAAGCAAAATGTTATTCCTACATCGACCCTCCAACACATATGTATATAGTCAGATAGGACAGATGCTTAGTGTTCAGAAATTACTAGGGTCGCAGCCATGGATTGCGAGTCGAAAGACTAGTCGAGACTAGTCGACGACTAGTCTACGAGTCGCATTTGCAAGGTCGACTCGGCCAGTCGACTCGACTCATTTGATGAGTCGATCGAGTCGATCGACTAGTCTTGACTAGTCTCGACTAGTCCAGGTTTGTGAGTCGGTCGACTTAAAAAATGATCCCACATGTTATAATTTTTTCCATTCTTTCCTCCCATTCCCATTTTCCCCCGTGTTGCCCCGTGAAACCAAGATCGAGAGACAGTTTCCCCCGCTCAAACCCAAAAGCCAAAACACATCTTGGTGTTCTCTCCCTTGGCCGCCGCCTCTGCAAGAACCTGCCAGCCATTGGAAGGAATTGCCCAGGTTTTCCCCCACTCCCATGTCCCCAACCTGTAGGCTGCTGGTTCATGGACAAGAGGAAGGCCTTGGCCATTGGAAGGAATTGCCCAGGTTTTCCCCCACTCCTCTATCCCTAGCCTTATATTCTATCCTACATTAAACACATTAGTAATTTAGTGTTAAACATGAGTCTTGCTGAGTCGAGACTAGTCTTGACTAGTCTCTGAGTCGCTGCCCCAGAACGACCCGTCGACTCGTCGACTCGCAATCCTTGGTCGCAGCTACCGTCTTCTCAAAAACATATTTCTGAAATTCACCTTTTGTGTTAGTTACCATGTTAGTCTTTTGTGGCGCAAAAGATATTCCTGGGAACTACTAGTAGCATGTTTGATTCCAAGGAGCCTCAAGTTTGTGTCACAGCTGCTTATTATTTTCTGCTTTGTGCACATTGATATATGTTGGATACACCTGCTCTTTAATAAGTTTTCTACCATGTCACGATAAGTTGAACCTCGGAGTTATAACTGTCATTCATGATTTTTTCAAGTATGCACATCCATTTTTTTTATGATGTCACAAGTATGGTACTAAGTTGTACCTATGTAATCTACTAAATTGCTTCCTGGTTGTAAAGAAGTGTGTTCCTTTCCTAGTGTCATTTTCTTTGTGCGAAGTTGATTCGCCACGACACTAGAGTTGCTTTTCCGCAACAGCCAAGTTGGTTTTCGAAAAAAAAAGTTCGTCGAAACATATACAAATGGGATCTACTTTTGAAGATCTAGTTGTGAGAAGCCCAACGGTGAAAACGGATTGCAAATCCGATACACAGTTTACAAGTTATGACTTTTTTAATTTTCTCCATTTGAAATTAAATGCACGTGTGGTAAATTTTGGATGATTTCTTGGAGCTGCCATAAACTTTCCTTTTTTAAACTTAAGGTCTTTCCATTTACGGGTGAGTGCTAGGATAGACAAACAAGCACCCAAATGGGTGGATGCTGGCTAGCCACGTCCTTATTTTTTGTGGGGGAGGGCTCACCACGGTGGCTTGCCACTGGGGTCCTCGTGTGTCGCCCGGGCGTTGCACTACTGCCCGGTCCCTGGCGCACCCCAACCAAATCTAATCCAAAAGAATTACTCGCTAGTCTTTGTATCGTATTGTAATAATCTCTTGTTCATGCTCAGCCGTTGTTAGAAAACATGAGTTCACGGTCGGAAGAGCAGAAACGAAGGCTATACATGTGTTCAATATCCACGCCCTCTCCCTCCTGGACCAGCCGCCAGCGAAGCATCGGCAGCGCCCGTTGTGAGTTGGGTGGGTGAGACGGCGGGCAACAGTCCGGGGAATCTGAATATCTGATCGAGCGGACGCCGGGAAACCCGTCGGAGGAGAGGCGAGTGCGACGTTTCCTGAAATCAGATGCATAAATGTAGTCGGGTACTGGGTTCTTGAGGGCAGTCAGTTTGTTTCTCTCCTTGCTGAAAGTACTACGGCAAGGAGAGAAAGAAACATCAGCTGAAGGTCGACTACCACTCCAGTAAACTATGGTGAGTCGTTGTCTCTGTTACTCTGTTTGTCATACTACCAGGACTGCCTACTGGATTTCCTGTTGTACCAAGTCAATTTGCGCTGTTGACTGTGCATAACAAACTGATAATATTGCAATTACTGGATTCTGTATCAGATATACAGTATGATGTGTCAATAACTTGTTTGCCTTGTACTGTAGGTGCCTGACTAGGCAATTACATAACTAATCCGACAATAATGCTGAAGAACAGACATCCATTTATATTGTCTTTGTTGTCAGTTGTCACTCGAGCTGCTTTCTAAGTTGCTGCATTTTGCACCTGTATGCTCTAGGAAGAACAGCAGGATTAAAGCCATGAAATACGAGATGTACATGTTGGCGTCCTGTTCTTATCTCGCTTCCTTGACACATCTGTATGTCTGCACACTTTCTCCAAATCATATTTGATACGCAGTTCTAAACTCTAAAGCCTTATAGATATAGTTGAGCAAGTTGGTCACTAAGCTAGTGATATGTTCTTCATGTACTTTGCATCCCTTGATGATCTTCACATTTCACCTCTACATCTATATGTTTTTCAACCCTTGAAGTATTGATAACTTGTCCTAGACTAATGCAACCTCCACTTTATAATATATGTTTTCATATAGTTTCATCCGGATCTAATAGGACTAACTGGCAAAACAGCTGAGATCGGAAAGGTTGATCATGCTTACCGAGTTTACTATATCAAAACAGAGAAGAAGGCTTCAGATTATCTTGTTGATCATTTGATTATCATGCATGTTACACTAGTTTCAGTTCTTGTACAATTTGATTGTTCCATTTTGATTGTGCCTATTGTGTGCTATGAAAATATTTCTTTATGATAAAACTGACTCCTGTCGTATCATATGGAAAATCAATAATCTGCAACCTGCAAATTATCTGCTTACTTTGGTCACTATATCTTATAGTATGAACTATTATACTTCTCCAGTACTTGTTTTAATGTTAACAAACATGCACCGTGCAATATGATGTTACTCCAAGGGGGATGCCGTGTTAAGGGATGGGTGCTCGAAGGTTCGGCATGGAGTGATGTAGCCAAGCATGTTAAGAGCAATTCATTCCCTTGGTTACATATTGTTACCCAGACTATGGTGTGATATGATCAATTGCAATTTTAATTTGTCAGATGAAAGACTGACAGTTACATATGGTGAACATGTACCTTCAGATTTAACGTTTTCCTATATTTTGGAATCTTATCTTCAGATAGCATCGTTAGTTTCTTATTCTTTTATTGCGATGGGACAGTGCGTCGATATCTCAATCCTGTATTCCTGTTGTAGAAAACAAGCTGACAGTAGCAATATTCCACATGTACTTTTTTATAATAAAGAAGAGAGCAATGCCCAGAGTTCAATTTTAGGAAGCCTACAATTTTCCGATGTTGCAGCCTTAGTAGTAATAGTAAAATAATAAGTGAAACCCTCACTATTTGGCTATTTGCTCAATTACTTTTCACGGCCGTTTGTAACTTCATAAAGCGGGACTAAGGCCTGTTTCGAAGAGGATGTACTTGATGAAGCCAAAGATGGAGTTCGTCAAATGTTACAACAAGAACAATGATGTAGAATCTATATTGGCATCGCGAAAGAAATTTAGAGGGCACGCAGGACTAGTTGAAAACTGAAACACAACATATCACCAGTCACCAGCAGACTGATTTCTGAATTTACACAGTAATTCAGATATTGAGGCAGGCATTTTGGGTCTACCAGGTTTGGTGAACATGTCGAATTCTGAGATTATACTGATACAAAAATATGCAGACACACCAGTGTTATTTATATGGTCCTAACAAGTCTCTATGCTCATCGCTATTCACTAGTTGCCCGGTTCATCATGGGGCTAGTTTTCTGGAAGAGATGGATTTTGTAGTGTGATTTCTGGAGGCATTTTGTGGAAGTACTTTATGTAGTTTCCTGTAAGCATGTTGATGGAGTTTCTCTCATGTAGCTCTAGCATGTTGTTTTGGAGGATCAGCGGAGATTTTAACGTCCAAAATGTTTTCAGCCTGCAGTGTATAAATCCATACCCCGCCTTTTCAAATTCATTGCTGAGTGCGTGACGTCCAATATTTTTTTTTTTGTTTTGTTTCTGCGGGGAACGACCGAAATGTTTCATGTATCACGTATGGGTATAAATCCCCAAAACTTGCCTTTTCCAATAAAAATCTGGTTAACTGTTGAAGCTGTCTTCTGTGAGAAACAGAGTCTGTTTTGCTCACCGAAAGAAAGCCAGAACCGGCAAGCATTAATCCCAGCATAACAGCGCAAAACACACCCAATGAATTGTTGAAATGTTTGAATACAAACTGACGTACAGAGTGTTTTGACTTTTTTCTCGTGAACAGTAGAAGTAGCATTTCACACAGTTTTGCTTGTTTGTTAGTTTGAAGGGGCCGGCCCAATACGAAGTGCAGCTAGTGCACCGGACCAAAAATCAAGCAACGCAGGGGCGCGGGGCCAGTGGCGGGCTGGCGGCATGGCAGCAGCATCTGCCGAAAGATAGTACCACCTCGGAAGTTTAGCGAGATTGCTACCAGCTTAAATAGCGGTCTCTTCAGGTCAGTACCACGACCTTACTTGAACAGGATCTGTTCTATAGGAATCGTACCGTTGCATCCTTGACTAATAAGGAGGCAAGCACTAAAACCTGGTTGATGAAGTCTGACCTGTGGGCCAGAGCGTGATTGACGGCTCAGATCACACCTGTTGGTGCTGTTCTAGCTGTAGAGGATCGGTCCTGTTCAGCTTGCTGACCAGGGTGGCTCACAGGTTGTCTGACAGGTAACCATTTCTTTTGTACTTTTTGTTGCAGTTCGCTACAAATTAATGATCTTCATGGAGATGGAGCCAATCAATGTATTCTACGAGTAGAAAGAATTGGGGAAACCATATGCTTGGTAAACCCTTTACTGCAAGCTTAGGAAAAATGTATCCCAGTTTTTTTATACTTTTGGACTATGTGTTGTTAGTGTTCTGATATGACGGCACGCGGATATTATGTTTGCATCATCACAAAATTTTCGCCTTCCTCAACAGCTCAACCCAGGCTATTCATTAAACAAAGACCGTGAAAACCAACTTTTCACTGCAAGCTTAGGAAAAATGTATCCCAGTTTTTTTATACTTTTGGACTATGTGTTGTTAGTGTTCTGATATGACGGCACGCGGATATTATGTTTGCATCATCACAAAATTTTCGCCTTCCTCAACAGCTCAACCCAGGCTATTCATTAAACAAAGACCGTGAAAACCAACTTTTTTTTGCGTATTCAGACCTGCAAGATTTATCAACCTCGAACCTGAACACAAGTTAGTCTGTTGTAATTTTCAGGGGTTTGATGAGGAAAGAGAACCACATGTTTGAGCAACTGTCAACTGGCAACAGAAGATCGACATATAAATTTCTACCATACTGTAAGAAACTCATTCCTCACATAAAAGAAGAAACAACTATTTCTAAATTAGTTTTCTCTGGGCATATTCATCAGAACTAGTTTGACATAACATGGTAGTAGAAAAGGGGATAAAACAGACACAACTTACACTAAATGGCTATTCATTAAACAAAGACCGTGAAAACCAACTTTTTTTTGCGTATTCAGACCTGCAAGATTTATCAACCTCGAACCTGAACACAAGTTAGTCTGTTGTAATTTTCAGGGGTTTGATGAGGAAAGAGAACCACATGTTTGAGCAACTGTCAACTGGCAACAGAAGATCGACATATAAATTTCTACCATACTGTAAGAAACTCATTCCTCACATAAAAGAAGAAACAACTATTTCTAAATTAGTTTTCTCTGGGCATATTCATCAGAACTAGTTTGACATAACATGGTAGTAGAAAAGGGGATAAAACAGACACAACTTACACTAAATGGCTATTCATTAAACAAAGACCGTGAAAACCAACTTTTTTTTGCGTATTCAGACCTGCAAGATTTATCAACCTCGAACCTGAACACAAGTTAGTCTGTTGTAATTTTCAGGGGTTTGATGAGGAAAGAGAACCACATGTTTGAGCAACTGTCAACTGGCAACAGAAGATCGACATATAAATTTCTACCATACTGTAAGAAACTCATTCCTCACATAAAAGAAGAAACAACTATTTCTAAATTAGTTTTCTCTGGGCATATTCATCAGAACTAGTTTGACATAACATGGTAGTAGAAAAGGGGATAAAACAGACACAACTTACACTAAATGGAGTAAGCAGGATAAATTGTTGTTAAATGGGGTAATTGTTGTCATGATATCAAACTGGCAGTAAAAATTAGAATTTACTCAAAAAGGTAAAGAACAAAGATGCACATATCAAATGTTTAGATATGATTACAGGAGCCTTGTCAGAATATATTGCATGTTACAGTCAAAAGAGAATATATTGCATGCCATCTCCCTGAGAACACCATATAGCATAGTGTGTCCTCACAGTAGCATGGATTCAGTGCTAACTTGAAAATTACAACTTGAAGACATGTGCATTGATCCACTCATCCACTGTACAGTTTATTTACTGGTTAACAAAAATTTCAGGTGTGGACACTGGAATTGCTCATGTTGAGATCAACCGACCGCTACTGAGATGACAGAACTCAATGTGTACAGAACTAAATGGCCCCGACAAGATTAGACTGTACTTTCACTGTTAGGAGACCGTGCTCGCCGGCCCATTAGCCCAGCCGCCGGCGGTTAGGGTTTCGATTTGTATCTTAAGTAAACTTGTAACACAAGATGTACTCCATATATATATATGATGATCATTTTCGAAAAAATATATATGATGATCAGGCACGAGGAGGACCATTGAGTCTCACGTGATCAAACTATTTCATGGTATCAGAGCGGGTCATCCTGACCTAGCCGCCAACCTCCCCCTCCAAAACCCTAAAACCCCTCTCTCTCCCAACCCTCCACCATGACACCCGATGAGATTGAAGCCAAGGAGCACGAGCTCGAGGCCCGTGCCAAAGAACTTGATGCACGCGAGGCCTCCCTCACTCAGCAGCTCACCGCTTCCACCACCACCGGCAGCACACCACCCAACCCCAACCTCAACACCATCATCGCCAACCCCAACCCAAACCCACCTCCTGCCGCCGCCAGCCCCAACCCCAATCTCCCAAACCCCAACACCTATGCCACGTCCATCAAACTACACATACCCATCACCCTTAGCCTCGACGAAGGAAACTACACCAGCTGGCGGGAGCTCTTCCTCGTCGCTCTCGGCCGCTACAGCCTCACCGCCTATGTGCTCGGCGAGTCCACTCCCTCCGACGTCGGCCTGAACCCCTACTGGGGCCGCGACGACTACATTGCCCTCTCATGGATCTACGGCTCCGTCTCCGTCGACCTCCACAACATCGTCATGACGCCGGGTTGTAAGGGTATTTTACCCTTATCCATTATTTTGGTAACAATGACACCAATGCTAGAGTATTTGGTCTAATACATGTCTATGAGATTATCCCCAGGTATTAGCCAAATAGGCATAATGGTGTATCAATGGAACAAGAAGGTGAAGGGAGACCCCCACTTCAAAAAAAAATGGAGAAGAGCAGCTCAACCCAGCCGGCCAAGCCGGTTGGACCGGCCGTGGCACCGGCGGCGGACTGCCACTGGACCGGTGCCAGGGCACCATCCAGGAGACTTTTCCCCTTTGCCCGTTGCTAGCCCGGCCTCACGACCGGTTTGGACCGGCCTGGCCTGGTCTCACGTCCGGTCGGACCGGCCGCTGGACCGGCAGCCCCGGCGTGGACCAGCTCCTGCTCCGATGACATCCGGAAGCATGTACTGCGCGACAAAGACCCGCCCCGGTCAAGGCCCGACGCCAGGTCCGATTGGGACCGGATGGCCCGGTCTGTGGTCCGGTCTGACCGGCCCCTGCACCGGACAGCCCGGTCCCAGGCCCGGTTGACCGGCCTCCTCGACAAAAAGTTGAGCTGGACAAGTGGGCAACAATCTGTAACGGCTGGATCTCAAGTGACCATATAAATACCCCTTTACCTACCTCATAACACTTAGGCACTACACTACAAACTGTTCTTTAGCTCTCTCTGTCATACTCCATTGATAGAAACACCAAAAGTCTCAGATCTCCCTCCTCCTCCACCCAAACTCAAATCCCTCCGGGGAAAAGATAGAGGAGGCCCTGATCTACCGGAGCCCAATCTTGTTCCCCCTTGTATTCATCAAGATACTTCCTCTCTAGGGTTCCTTGAAACCCTAGGTGGGCAAAAGAGGTCCGGAAGCATCCGGGCTGTGGATTTGGACAAGATTGTGAAGGTTTGGAGGCTGCCTCAAAGTCTACCACAAGTGAGAGCTATTCCTTCGTGGGATAGGCTCCGGAGAATAGGGTGAGCCTTCGTGGCGTTGGGGAATCCTTCGTGGGACCTCCACCCCTCCAAACGTGACGTACCTTCTTGCAAAGGAAGGGAACACGGGAATAAACCCTCGTCTCCGCGTGCTATCGGTTATCTCTAACCGAACTCCTTACTTGTGATATAACTGCCTGTGAGAGCCTTTGTGCTTGAGTTGTTGTATCATCATATAGGGTGCCTCACCTAGTTTGCATTAGGCTAATCTTTATATTCCGCAAAGCCTAATATTGCAAAGAAAGAATTAAAATTTGTAGAAATCTATTCACCCCCCTCTAGGTTTACCATCTCTGAACTTTCAATTGGTATCGGAGCCTGGACTCTTTTAAGGGCTTCACAGCCTTAAGAGTGAGATGGATAAACTATTCAAGGGTCTAGATGAAGATTCTAACCTTTCGGTTAAGGAGATGAAATCCAGATTCTTAGAATATGAGGCTGAGAAAAAGAAGAAGGAGGATGAAGTCCAAAACCAAATAGCACAATTGAGTGCCATGCTTAAAAACCTGACAAGTGGGACTTCTAGTGGGGCTTCGGTCCCTCCGGAAGGTTTCCATGAAGTCAATCATGACTATCCCAAAAATACTTCACCCATCCCTCATATAAACCATAGTGGGAATGTTCCCCATTTTGATGGAACTCACTTTCCTTTTTGGAAATCCTATGGAGTCTCATATTCGCAGCTGCAGTGTGGAGATGTGGGAGATCATTGTGAATGGATACCGGAAGCCACAAGATCCCTTCAAGCTAACCTCCACCGAGTTCTACAACCGCCAACTCAATGCCTCTGCTTGTGACAAGATTAGAAGTGGCATCAATCGCAAGCTCCTCGATCAAGTCAATGATATAGACTATGCAAAAGAGCTTTGGGATCGGATTGTAGTACTACAAGAGGGAACCGATCTGATCCAAAGGGCTCTCTATGAGTCAGCAAAGACGGAGGCAACTATGTTCATGATTAGAGAAGGAGAACCATTGGCCGATGCTTATGGAAGGCTTGGTGCTCTTCGAGTAAAGGTCAAGGGCCTTGGATGTGAAAATACAATGATGGCTTTGAAATGAATGAAGAATTCATAAAGTCCAAGGTCATTGCCATGATTGCAGTCAAACAGAAGGACACCAACCTTGCACTCAACTTGCAAATCCTCACCAAAGTTTGAGAACAAGGTGCATATCTCAAGGCCTTAAGCAACAAATTGAAACTTTTGAATTAGATAAAGTTAAGTACCTAGAAACTATATATTGAAAGGGCTCAATTATTGTCCCAAGAGCTTGATGCTTCAAAGAAGGAGCTTGAAGTTGCTCATGATTCTCTTACTAGGGATCTTGACCACCTTGAAAAAGCTAACAAGCTTGTTAAGGTTGAGATCAAGAAACTTGGAGAGAGCCATGACCTACTCCAAGAAACCTATAAGAAGGCTCTTAGTTCAATGAATGATCTCATTATTGCTGAAAATGTTACTAGTTCCTCCACCTCATTTACTTGTGAGCATGCCAAACTTGTTGAGGAACATGTTCGTTTGAAAGAGGAACTATCTTTGTATGTTGATACCAATACATATCTTGAATCCTTGGTGACCAAATATGGTCTCAACTATCATCCAACTGACTCAGCTTGTGAACAAGCAACTATTCTTGAGGAAAATGCTAGGTTGACAAAGGAACTTTCCAAGTTCACCACCGCCAAGAATAAGATGGGATTGGGTGACCTCTTGAGTAAGCAAAGGTCAAACAATCAAAAGTTTGGTCTTGGGTATGTTCCCAAGCCTTACAAGAAGAACAACTACAAGAAGGAGAAGCCTGCTTAAGAGAAGAACAAGAAGATCACTAATATTGGCAAAGCCTCAAAGGGAAAAGCCACTAATGGTGACCGCACGGGACCAAACAATCGCTATGCTTTATCTATTGATTATTATGGCGATGTTTATGCTAGATATGTTGGACCTCGTAATGGCTATGCTTATAGAGGGTACTCAATTTGGATACCAAAAGATCTTGTTGCCATGACTAAGGAACCAATTAATCAATGGGTTCCTAAAACCTATACTTGATTTTATAGGGGTATTCCTCCGGTGGTCCAAAATGGGTGTTTGATAGTGGATGCACCAATCATATGACCGGAGGAAGAGGTGTGCTTGACCAATTCATAGAAGATGTTAACAAAAAGTCAAGCATCACCTTTGGTGACAATTCAAAGGGAAAGGTACTTGGGTATGGCAAGGTGGCAATCTCTAAGGACTTGTGCCTTGAGACGGTCATGCTTGTTGAATCCCTTGGTTAAAATTTGCTTTCTATTTATCACCTTGCAGATGCCCGCTATAATATATATTTTACTAATTATTGTGTGAAAGTCTTTAGGAGTGATAATCTCAAATTGGTCCTTGTTGGATACGTGGAGAACAACCTTTACGTGGTTGACCTCTCGAAAGAGAGCCCATCACTTCCCACATGTCTAATGGCCAAACATGACGAAGGATGGTTGTGGCATCGCCACCTTGGTCATGTCAATATGAGAAATCTTAAACAACTCCTAAAGGGTGAGCACATTGTTGGACTAACCGGCATTTCCTTTGAGAAAGATCGTGTATGCAATGCATGTGTAGCTGGAAAACAACTCAAGAAGAGACATCCTATCAAGAGTATCGTCACCACTTCTAGGCCTTTGGAGCTCCTTCACTTGGATCTCTTTGGACCATCACATTATGATACTCTTGGTAGGAGCAAGTATGGACTAGTCATTGTTGATGATTACTCAAGATACTCTTGGGTCTTTCTCCTCAAGTCTAAGGACGAGACCTATAGAGAGTTCATCGTCTTCGCCAAGAAAGCTCAACGTATGTATGAATCTGAGATCAAGGCGATAAGGACCGACAATGGCACCGAGTTCAAGAACTACACTATGCAAGAGTTTGTTGATGAAAAGGGCATCAAGCATGAGTTTTCAGCCTCATACACCCCTCAGCAAAATGGTGTTGTTGAAAGAAAGAACCGTACTATCATCGAGATGGCAAGAACCATGTTGAGTGAATTCAAGTCACCCCATAACTTTTGGGGAGAATCCATCTCTACAGTTGTACACTACTCCAACCGGCTCTTTCTCTGTCCTCTGCATAACAAAACTCCATACGATCTTCTCACAGGTAACAAGCCCAATCCCATGTACATTCGTGTCTTTGGATGCAAATATCTTGTTAAGGATAATAGAGGGAAGCTCGGTAAATTTGAAGCTAGAAATATAGAGGGTACATTTGTTGGATATGCGGAGAACTCCCACGCCTATAGATACTACAACAAGTCCACTGGGGCTATTGAAGTATCTTGTGACGTGGTGTTCTTGGAGGATAATGGCTCCCAAGTGGAGCAAGTTGTTCCATGTGCTGCAGGAGATGATGATCGTTCTAACGCCATCAAGCTTATGGGCATTGGACATATCCGGCCCATGGAAGTTCATAGTGATGATCAAAATGATGGAATAGAAGTCTCAAGCTCAGCCCAAATAGAGCCAAGCTCAACTCAAGCTGAACCATCAAGTGTAGCTCAAGACTTATCCTCTACTCAAGATGAGGCACATTCCGAAGAACAAGAAGAAAGCCCTCAACCCACTGAGCAAGACCATGATGCTGATCAAGAAACATCCTCAACCCATGGTCGAGCTCAAGTTGTCCCTCATGATCGAGTACTAGCAAGAGATGAATTTATTGATCATGAAGGAACCATTCGGAAGATCAAGGATGCTTCAAGGGCAAGTGACTTGAAAATAGATCAAGTCCTTGGTAGCATCTCAAGAGGAGTGGTAACTCGTAGACACCATGCATTACTTATCACTTATTGGCAACATCATGCTTTTGTGTCTAGTTTTGAGCCACTCAAGGTACATGAAGCCTTGGTTGATCCGAATTGGGTAATTGCCATGCAAGAAGAATTGGAATGTTTCACCCGTAATGAAGTATGGTCTCTAGTTGAGAGACCCAAAGATCATCACATCAATGTCATTGGGACCAAATGGGTGTTCAAGAACAAGCAAGATGAGAATGGCATCGTCATAAGAAATAAAGCAAGGTTAGTGGCGCAAGGGTTTGCCCAAATAGAAGGTATGGATTATGAGGACACCTTTGCGCCGGTTGCCCGTCTTGAAGCTATTCGTCTTTTGCTTGCATTTGCATCCTTTCACAATTTCAAGCTATATCAAATGGATGTGAAAAGTGCATTTTTGAATGGTCCCCTAAAAGAAACTACATATGTGGCTCAACCCCCGGGTTTCGAAGACCAATGTCGTCTCAACCATGTGTACTTACTCCATAAGGCACGCTACGGTCTCAAGCAAGCTCCACATGCTTGGTATGAGTACCTTAGGGATTTCTTACTCAAGGATGGGTTTAGCATGGGTACGGTCGATTCCACCCTTTTCACCAAGCGGGTTAAAGGGGGTGGCCTATTATGTCAAATATATGTTGATGATATTATATTTGGTGGAACTAACCCTAATCATAACAAAGCTTTTGAGCTATTGATGACTAGGAAATTTGAGATGTCCATGATGGGGGAGTTAAAGTTCTTTTTAGGCTTCCAAGTGAGGCAACTTGCAAAATGCACCTTCATCTCTCAAGAAAATTATGTAAAGGACATGCTCAAGAAGTTTGACATGGCCAAAGCAAGTCCAATGAAGACACCCATGCCCGTGAAGGGGCAGCTTGGCTCATGTGATGGTGATAAGGATGTGGACATAAAGGTATACCGTTCCATGATAGGATCCTTGCTCTACCTTTGTGCTTCTAGGCCGGAGATCATGCTAAGTGTAGGGATGTGTGCTCGTTTCCAATTTGCTCCTAAGGAGAGCCTTTGATGGCGGTCAAACGGATTCTAAGATACCTTGTTCTCACTCCTACTCTCGGGCTGTGGTATCCAAAGGGGTCAACCTTTGAACTCATAGGATTTTCGGATTCCGATTGGGTTGGTGATAAGGTTGACCGGAAGTCTACCTCCGGGGCTTACCAATTCATTGGCCGGTCATTGGTGAGTTGGTCATCCAAGAAACAAAACTCCACTGCCCTATCCACCGCCGAAGCCGAATACATATCCGCGACATCTTGTTGCACTCAGTTGTTATGGATGAAGCAAACCTTGAAAGACTATAGTGTGTCTCTTGGTACGGTGCCTCTTCTATGTGACAACGAAAGTGCAATAAAGATCGCCAATAACCCGGTTCAACATTGTCGCACCAAAACACATTGACATTCGCCATCACTTCCTACGTGATCATGTTGCCAATGGGGACATTGATCTCACTCATGTGGGAACATCGTACCAATTGGCGGATATTTTCACTAAGCCTTTGGATGAAGCCCGGTTTGTAAACTTGAGAGGAGAACTTGGTATTCTTGATCCTAATAACTTAGATTGAATAATTTCTTGCACTATATTCTTGCATTTATCTTGCTATCTAGCTTAGAGGCATAGCACATATGGGGATAGTCATCTTACCATGTCTTGGTATGATGCATACCTATGTGTGCAACATAAATAGACCCAATGTCATTATATGGACCCAAGCATGTCTCTTCGAGGTCTCATGACATTTGCGCTTTAACATAGGGGGAGTAATCCCCTGCCCCTCATTAGCCTTAATTGAAAAAATGATTTCACTATATGAGGCTAAATGATCTTATTGCAAAACTATTTCAAAATGATTTATGATTCTTGATATATTTCGAATCATGCCCATTGTTGCTATTTACATCTTGTTTGGATTTCACTCCAATGGGTATGCCTAGAAAACCTTGTGTTTCCTACCCCATGTCTATGCTCCTCTTATCATACATCTATCTATCTACATGTACATGTCATCTTCTGATCATACACACACAATTGCACAAAGAATAGGGAAAAAGAGGAAAAATTGCGCTGTCCGGTCCCTGGCCCGGTTGGACCGGCCCTGGCGCCGGCCCGTCCGGTCTCCAGCCCGGTCAACCGGCCGGTGCGCCGGTCGTCGCCTGGATAAGTGAGGCTGGGGGTTACCCCTTGGGGTTCATCTTCCTCACTTCCCCCTTTCTCCCACACCTCCATTGGCGCCGCCCTGCCTCTCCACCACTCCCCAGGGCTTTCCCACCACTAGAACCTCATCAAACTCACTCACACATTGCACATTTTTTTAGGGGATTTGAGAAAACTAGGGTTAGGGTTTGTCTAAGTCCTCATGCCACTAGAGTGTCACACACCACTATGCACATGTTTCACTCTACATTGTTGTAATATATGTACAAGTATATAAGTTTTTGCATGATTTTGTGATTGAAAAACTGGGCAAAACCTAACAAATCAACAACACCCGGCTTACGGCCCGGTCAATCGGCCCTCATACCGGCCGGTCGGGCGTGTCGCCCGGTCGACCGACTGACAGACCGGCCAGTCCGTTCTCTCGCCCGGTTGGACCGGCCGATGCGCCGATTCGCCCAGTCTTTCGCGCAACTTCGTCAAAACACTTGTACATATGTTATACTCTTTGGCCTCCATATTTCTGATGACATGTACACTTATCCCACTGCTATTCTCGCTCTATTTTCTCATTCACAGGAGATTCTAGTAATGACACACGTGGAGGTGTTGCCAAGAGGGGAAGGAATGAGAGGCCCCCAGGGTGTCGAACCAGTACTCGTAGAGCAGCTCAGAGCAATGCACCAGGTGGTTCTGCAGGAGGTAGGACCAAAAAACATTGGCAAGAAAAGGAAAGACAAACACGCAGTTCCAGATGATGACCTTGTTGAGCGTGTGCCAACATACAATGTTGGTACAGTACATCTTGCTGATTGGAGAAGACTAAGAGAGCAGAATCCCTATCGGTTCGAGGAAAGAACTTACCTTGGTGGAGATAGGAAATTCTAGACCAACACTCAGATGCAAATGTGGGTTGATTTCTACAACTCAGCAGATTGAGAATGGTGTCATTGTGCAGCCCAAGGCCATCAACAGGGAAGAACTTACCATGCTCCAAGCCACTAAGTACCGCTTCGTGGTTGATACCTTGCAAAGGATAGGGTTGCTTGATCTTGTGTGTCTGAAGCCTAGCGACAAAAAGGGAGTTGGGTTGTATTGCCAATCCTTGTCCGCCAATTCCACTGTACTGTGTTCTTTCATGATGATCCTGCTCGCACTATGACATGGATGACTAGAAAGGAGAAGTACACTTGCAACTACCTTGACTTTTGTGAAGCTATGGAATTTGGTAGTGGTCGTGCTCATGGTTTTCAGATTCACTCTCAGGATCAATTCACTCATGGGGACATTGCCTTCTATTATCCTCCAGAGCCTACAGCTGCTCCTCCCACCATCTCCGGGATGTACTACTCCTATTTGTTGCTTGCCAAGATATTCCGTGAGAGTCTCATCAGCAAGTCAGGAGATACAAGTGAATGCCGAGCCTACCATCTTAACCTCATGCACTACTGCCGTCCTGAAAACCTTAAGAGGATTGATGGCTGTGACTTCCTATACTGTGAGCTGAGGCGCTCTGTTCACAGCCGTATGGCTCCAAACTATGCTCAGTATGTTCAGCAGCTCATCAACACTATTGTGCCGGCTCCTTTCAACAAGAAAGATCAACTAATCAAGATGGAATCATTCAAGTTTCCTCAACAGGGAAATAAACCGGAAGTCCCATCTATGATGCCTTCTGAGCGCCGGTCCAAGGAAAGGCATGACCATGCAGCTAGTTCCAGCTACTCTATGCGTCCCAAGCGGGGTGCCTCTCGCTTCTTGGCGAGCCTATGGCAGATGTGCAGGAATACCAATGATGTAGCTCATCAAAGCCTTGCCTTGAGCCAAGAGACTAGGAGGCGCCAAAGTGAATTCATGGCTGAAAGAAACCATCATGTTCCTCCACCTGGACCTGAGATGGAGCCCGTGGTTGCACCAACATGGGAGATGCCTCCCATTGATGATGAGATGCTCCAGAACTTCTCCTTGTTTGCTCATGGTGGTGCTCCTCCTCCCAAGACTAGATCTGCTGATGCTCATGAGTCTACTGGAAATGGAGGTGATGAAGAAAATGAAGAAAATGAAGATTATGATGAAGATGATGACGAGGATGGTGATGAGGACTCCACACCCTCCGGGACACTCTACTGATGGGAGCGCTAGCATCCCTACTCTTTCCTTCGCCTTTTTGGTGTTTCGATGCCAAAGGGGGAGAAGAGAGTAGAGTCTAGGATTATGGGATTCCTTGGGTTTGTTGCACAAGCCATGCTTGACACTTTATTTGCTTCTTACTTGGCTTGTGCTATTTGCTTGCTTTCATTTCCGGAACCATTTGCTACTTTAAATAATTCGTGTATGGACAAGTTATTGTATGCTTAATCTCCATGTTAGGATGATTATGCTTTATGCTTATATCTTGATATATGCTTGTCGATACCATGCTTGTTTCCTAAAGATATTGGGGGAGCTTCTCATATTATACAAATGGTGCACTTTGCATTCAAACGCAAATTCTCCAAGTGCACACATTATGGGGGAGCTGACTTAATATCTTATATGGAATCAAGGTTTAAGCTTATCATAATATTTATATGTGACTCTAGATCGGTTTGTCATCGTATACCAAAAAGGGGGAGATTGTAAGGGTATTTTACCCTTATCCATTATTTTGGTAACAATGACACCGATGCTAGAGTATTTGGTCTAATACATGTCTATGAGATTATTCCCAGGTATTAGCCAAATAGGCATAATTGTGTATCAATGGAACAAGAAGGTGAAGGGAGACACCCCACTTCGACAAAAATGGAAAAGAGCAGCTCAGCCCCTGGCCGGTCAGAGGCCCGGTTGGACCGATCGTGGCACCGGCTGGCCCGGTTCCGACCGGCCCCTGGACCGGTGCCAACCGGGCACCATCCAGGGGACCTTTCCCCTTTACCCGGTGCTAGCCCGACCTCACGACCGGTTTGGACCGGCCTGGCCTGGTCTCACGTCTGGTCGGACCGGCCGCTGGACCGGCTGCCCCGGCACGGACCGACTCCTGCTTCGATAACATCCGGAAGCATGTACTGCGACAAAGACCCGCCCGGTCAAGGCCCACCAGTCCGATTGGGGCCGGATGGCGATGGCCGGCCCCCTCGGACCGACGGCCCGTCCCCGTTGACCGGCCTCCTCGACAAAAAGCTGAGCTGGCACTACAAGAAAAGTTCTGATAGACAACGTCCCAAAATCGTCAACTAAGGGGTATTTTTCGTCGCCTATGGGCCTAACCCGACGATATGGGTTCTTGTCGAAACTGTCAGCAAAGTCCAACGACGATTTTTCGGTCCGTCGCGCTTGGCGCCTTCCGCCATCGGACCGTTGCGGAAGTGTTTTCGGGAGGTGTTGCGCCGACGTCATGCAAACGACACGTGTGACGTTAACGCGCTTAACGGCGTTAACAGCTGAAACCCGTGGTAGATGGTAGGCCCACACGAGGCCTGCCACGTCTTAGCGGCGGGCCAGATGACATAGTTTGACCGGTCAACTATATAGCTGTGGTCCATTAGTTACGTGGGCCGGGCCTAACCTCTAAGGTTGACGGTCAAAACTTAAATGGGCCGGCCCATTTAACATGTGGGGTCCACCTTACAACAATGGGCCCAAGAAGCAAGTGGGCGGGCCAAAAACACGGGTGGGTCCCACTATCCTGTTAAAAGGCCGGCCCATTTAGTGTGTGGGGTCCACCGTATAGCAAGTGGGGCCCAACAAGCTAGTGGTGGGCCAAAAACACAGTGGGTCCCACTTTCCGCTTAAAGGATCGGCCCATTTAGTTTGTGGGGTCCACCATATAGCAAGTGGGCGGCCCAACAAGATAGTGGCGGGCCAAAAACACAGGTGGGTCCCATTTTCCTTTAGTATGTGGGGCCCACCATATAGCAAGTGGGCTGGCCCACCAAGATGGGCCGGCCAAAAACACAGGTGGGTCCCACATTCCTGTTAATGGGCCGGCCCATTTGGTATGTGGGGTCCACCATACGAAAGTGGGCCGCCCAACAAAATAGGGGGCCAAAAACACGGTGGGTCCCACCTTCCACTTAAAGGGCTCCCATTTACCATGTGGGACCACCATAGAGCAAGTGGCTGGCCCAACAAGATAGTGGGCCGGCCCAATAAGCGAAGGTGGGCCTTTCTGTTGGTAAGGCCCAACTAGTATGTGGGGTCCACCATATAGCAAGTGGGCGGCCCAACAATAGTGGGCGGGCCAAAAACACGGTGGGTCCCACTTTCCTCTTAAAGGGCGGCCCATTCATTATGTGGGGTCCTCCAAAAAGCAAATGGGCGGCCCAACTAATTAGTGGGGCCCGTAGTTGTGGGACCACCATAGAGCAAGTGGGCCAGCCCAATTAGTGTGTGGGGTCCACCGTAAATCAAATGGGCTGGCCCAAGAAGTAAGTGGGCCAGCCCGTTTAGTTGTTTTATGCGGCATAATATGCGCTTTAGGATTTTGCGGGCAGGCACATATGTGATTTCGCTTAATTGGGCCGTTTAAGGGATGGGAATTCGTGATTTAGATACGAGAATATTTACGCAGCATTGATTTCGTCGGATAGCCTCACTTACCACAAGCACCAAAGAAAAAATGCGCGAAAGAACTATAAAAACTAACTAAATATTACATCAGCTGCAAGGCATTGAAAAAAATATTACAGAACCCAGAGAAATTGAATGGTAATTAAACCTAGCAATACAATGAAGCGATCCGGCAATCTTTTAAGTTGTCCATGCAGCACCTATATCTGAAACAAAGACATTACAAGTTAAGACAGCAACAATGGAAAGGCAAAGACACTACAATATTGTTTGGCAAAGAATTTGGAACTCATCATTTCATCGTTATAACAAGATCATTGTAATGCGCACAATAAGCAAACAAAGAGTGCATGCCGCATACCAACAACCAATATAACAGAGCATGTTAGAATGAAACAGCAGACTTACTACTGTCGAGTCCCATGCAAACCAACATGTTCAGGGAGTACAAAATTGGCATGAACAACATAGTAGCAGGCTATAAATTTTGTAACAACGACTGAGCAAGATGAAGTTATGATGGCTACATCTACAGAGCAGGGAATGTAAACCAAAAATAGAAGTTACGATGGCAAAAGCTAAAGAGGAGGGAATGTGAACCAACATGTGCCAAGTGCAATTACTTCATTTTGGCCGTGAACTAAATAATACTCCTGAACTTATAGTGAAGGGGATGCAAATCAAGATGTTTCGGGATATAAACTTGTAATGAGCAACACATGGAGGATAGTTAATGCTGGAGCTTAGGATGGACCAGATACAGAATATAGTGGGATCACCTGTGAACTTGTATAAGAGGGAATGCAAACCAATATGTTCAGCTTTCCATATGTGAGCGTCATGCCAAGTCAGAGAAACAAGTCAATAATGCAGCTTTTGAAGAACAAGATGGCACGCAAAATTATTATCTAGTAGTATGACAAGTTTATTTGTACTACAGGCTAGATAGCAGAGTGATAGCATGCCAAACTAAGTCCTTACTTTGTTAGCTTACAATGAACTAGATACAAAACAATGGCATCACCTGTAGTACAGGGAATGCAAGCCAACATGTTCATGGAGTAAAAAATTGGCACAAACAACATAGTAGCAGGCCATAATTTTTGTAACAACGACTGAGCAAGATAAAGTTATGATGGCTAGATCTACAGAGCAGGGAATGTAAACCAAATATAGAAGTTACGATGCCAAAAGCTATAGAGCAGGGAATGCGAACCAACATGTGCAATTACTTAAAATTGGCCATGAACTAAATAATAGCAGGATGTTACTATAATACCTACAGTATAATTTTTGTAACAACGACTGAGCAAGATAGAAGTTATGATGGCTACATCTACAGAGCAGGGAATGCAAACCAAAATGTTCAATCGCTTAAAGTTAGCAATGAAGTAGAAAATAGCAACGTGTTACGGTCATAGCTAGGAATGAACTAAAAGAGCTTCAGACAAACAAGCATCTGAACCCAGAACATGGCGCTAAAACAAGGGACTTACATTAGGAGAAGCACTCTGTGGGAGTCACAGCAGATCTTCCTGGGGTTGATAGATCCGGTGATGAAGTACGCTACATGTGCTACTTGGGGTTGGAGAGACGGCCATTACACTTCATGATTACTCATCTCATCTGCAAAAACGTAACGGCGCGTCGTTAGCACAAACAGGTTCCCCCAAGATTAAACAAGAACTTGCAGGCAAGCAATAGAAAAGCGACAGTAGAAGAGTTTAGATCATGCACGGCGCCGGTGAAGCAGATCCGGTTCATGCACAGCGGTGTCGGTGAGCAAGATCCGATGCGGTGGACGACGGATCCGGCGAAGCGGCTCCGGCGGGGTGGACGATGCCGCAGCTGAAGCGACTGCGGTAGACTGCTGGATGAGCATATGGTTTCGAGGTTCGGCGGGGATGATCCGGTCCGGTTGATGACGGCGTCGATGAAGCGGCTCCGGCAGGCAGCCGGATGACGAGGATCGCGAGGGCTCGGGTAGGCCAGGGAAGTCCGGCGGGGATGTTCCGGTGCGGTGGTCGTGGAGGTGGTAGAGAGAGGGACTTGAGAAGTTCCGGTGGGTGGTCTCAGATGAGAGACTGAGGGAAATGAATTTTTTTGGGAGGGTATCCGGGGCTAGGGAGGTGGTGATCCAAAAAATGACGGCCAGACCCCCCCACCAACCGACTTTGCTGTCATCTCCACAGGGGTAGAATCGGAATTTGGAAGCGTGTGAAATTTTTGTATTTTGTGGGCGGGAAGTTTTGCCGCTATGAGATTTTGAATTTCGCTAAGGTACAAGTATAATGATAAAAAATTGTGAGACCGTACTAGTACCTCTGTTCAAGGCCGACTGTAAAATCAAATCATCATCAAGTTGAACATCGGTTACTACCATGATCATCATCGGACACAGATCTGGTGACATGCACCTGAAATTGGTGCATTCGTTGCAAAGTATAATGCTAAAAAAATTAGTGACCGTACTAGTACTTCTGTTCAAGCCCGAGTGCAACATCAAATCATCATCACGTTGAAAATTTGTTACCATGATCATGATCTATCTCTAAATTTGGCGCATCCGCTAAATCTGGCAAACTATAATGATAAAGAAATTGTGAGACAGTAGTAGTACTTCTGTTCATGGTCGAGTGCAACATCAAATCATCATCACGTTTAAAATTTGTTACCATGATCATGATCTACCTCTGAAAATGGGCGCATCCTCTAAAACTTGCAAAGTATAATGATACAAAATTGTGAGACCGTACTAGGACTTATGTTCAAGGTCGAGTGCAACATCAAATCATCATTACATTGAAAAGTGTGTTACCATGATCATGATCTATCTCTGAATTTGGCGCATCCGCTAAATCTCGCAAAGTATAATGATAAAAAATTGTGAGAATGTACTAGTACTTATGTTCAAGGCCGAGTGCAGGATCAAATCATCATCACGTTGAAATTCGTTACAACGATCATGACATATCTCTAAAATTGGTGCATCCGCTAAATCTCGCAAAGTATAATGATAAAAAAAATTGTGAGACTGTACTAGTACTTGTGTTCAAGGCCGAGTGCAGGATCAAATCATCATCACGGTGAAATTTGTTACAACGATCATGACATATCTCTTAAATTGGCGCATCCGCTAAATCTTGCATGTGGCGCATCTCAGTGCGGAGCAACAGCCGGTGCTATCAAGGTTGAGGCGTCGGTAGCGTCATCGGGCTCTCCTCTTTTGATAGATCTTCTACATGGCGCGGCGCACCGCCCGTCGAGAAGCAGTCACATGTGATACCGAGGTGGAGACGTCGCCGGCATCCTCGAGGCGCGGCCGCCCTTCTATGAGCCAGCGTCGACTCAAGGTATATATGAATCCATGCGTTGTCGCGCCCCTTCTTCCGATGAAGTGGGGTGCCTTAGATTTATTGTTCTTCTCTTACGATTATTTCGAGCCGAACATGTGTGCTCTTTCTCTGAATATATTGCTTGAAAAGCTAACCAAGTTAATTAAATTCACTTCGTTCTTAATCTTGCGTGCTAATTCTGTTATTTTTGCTGACAGTGGTGCGCGCAAGGAGATTTATTTGTGGGTGTGCTGAGCTGTTAGGCCTAAGTCGAAATCCTCAGCTTAACGAGGCCTCAGCTTAACACATAAAAAAGGTGTTCAATCTCGCCCACAATGTCCTTTTCTTTCCTCTTCCTTTATTGGAACTTGTTTTGCAGACAAGGAAAGTGGCACGTGTAATGTGAGTAAAACCCTCTTAGCCAAAATCAGCTACAAGCAAGATTTTCTGTATTGTAGATGCCCCAATTGACTCTAATCCCCAATGTAGTCTTTTTTTATGTCAGTATAGACTTCTTTACATGGCATGCATTTGCCTAATGAGCAGCATTGTATTGCCATTCTAGCCAACCTGATCGATATGTCAAGCTTCATGCACGAGATGCCATGTTTAATTTACTCCCTCACTCCGATCCATATTTCTTGGTGTAAAATGAATGTGAATCGAAGGGAGTACTTTTCTTAGATACTAGTAGTACTATACCATTTCAAAAAAAAATACTAGTACTACTACATCACAAATGCATCAAAAGAGTACTACCATCACAAGACCACCACGGTTGTACTAGTAGAGTTTAATACTGAACTTCCAAAGGGAATAAGATTACACATATGAACTTTAAACAGGACCAGGAGCATGAGGGCCAGCAGCAGGGGCGTTGACTGGGAACAAGCCAGGCAAGACGTAATTCTGGAGGAAGAGGCCATATGCTGCGTGCTTGGCCTTGGTTGCAGGGCGGTGCTTCCCCGATGTACTTAGGCCTACACCCGTCGCATGCTGGATCAGGCTGCGGATGTCCTTCTGGAGGATTTTGCCACAGAATGGGCAAAATAGCTCCCCGCGCTTGCGGAAACGAATTTCACCACCCTTCAGCCGCTTCAGAACGTAGCGGCTCTTCTGGTCCCTGCGCTCCTTGTTGTCGTCCATGTCATCAGAATATTCCTGTGAATTATAAAGTACATAATAATCAGGTGCTTAATGACAGATCGAATAAATACTGCACTATCATAAGCAAACCTTAGAAACCCTAAAATTAAATGTGTAGAACAAGTAAATGGCAGAAGAAATCATACTAAATCACGAGAAAACCCTATGAACAGCAATGAACATAAGCCACAACAATTGCAAGTCCACTAAGTATGAACACATAAATTAATTATATGACAAATCAAGCCAACTACATGGCAGATTAGTCGAAATTAAACTAGAATCTGACCGTACGAACCGTAGAATCAAGTACGTCTACAAGAACAAGGTAGGAGATCAAATCAATCAAGAACCAGGTTCGTGCAAACCACGTGAACAGTAATATGACACAAAAAGGATCGGGACAGTTTCGGTAAAAGAGCAGTACCTCCTCGTCGTCACCCTCGACATCCTCCTGGAACTGAACGTTTGGGCCGAAATCGTCGAAGGGGTCGAGGTCCGCGTCCAGCACCGGGTCGAGGAAGACCTCGCCGTGGTGGCCTGCAACGCCTTGCAGATCTTCGGCGGGAGCAACGGCGTTGCTATCCACCTTCTCCTCGACGGCCAGGACGCCCGTTTCGACCGAGGTCGAAGAATCAGACAAGCAGAGGAGACGAGCGGCCTGGGTACCCGGTGAAGCCTCACCCGCCGCGACGGCCACTACCGCAGAGGCATCCTCTGCGCGAGCGGCCGCCGATTGCTCCGCCTCGTACGCAAGACCTGTCTTCATGCTGCTGCGGTTGGAAACGAGGAAGTCGATGCCTCGGAGGTGCGGTGAGTTGATGGGAGGGGAGAGGACGAGCTCGCGAGAGACGATGAGGCCGATTATTTTATAGCCTCTGACTCTCTGTATCAGAATGGCATTAGTTGTGGACGCGAGAGACGATGAGGCCGATTAGTTGTGGACGCGTGAAGTCGTGCATGTACTCGATTCTCACGTATACCAATACTTCCAAACGTCATAAGTAATTCACAATCATTCAGAATAATATGAGACCTTAACATTTTATTGTTTGTGTCAGATATTGTCCATGAAAAATAACATCCTTCAAAAAATAAATCCCCTATGCCAATCCGGTCATGCCCGTCTACTCCAACTAGCTTCCTCGAGTAATTTGTCACCTTACATTCTTAAAATGAACCAAAATTTGGCACAGGGGCATCACATGGAAAATGATGTTACCATTCTCTCTTCCCATTTTTGTTTGAATTTTTCAAAATTGTCATGCCCTAACGGAAAAAAATGTATGTTCCTTCTATGAAGCATGTATCAGAATGGCATTACCAAAACCTGGGGGTGGCGGGGCACATGGTGGTGTGATGATACATCACATTTGGACCACACAACACAATTTGGACCAACCAAAAAAATTCAACCACCCTACACAAACCCTGGTCAAAACTAGTTTGACCAATATTACAAAAGTTGTACATAATTCAGAAACAGTCAGAAATATACGAAGCATTCAGGAGTCAATACTGAAGACAAAGCAATTATGCCAAAAGACGAAGGCAGAGGAGGAACAGGTCTTGCTATATTGCACAACAAAGCCAAATTCAACTTTTCATCGATTCCAAAATTCTGGCTGCAATTAGCACACCCTGGTCTCCTGATGTCGCAATAGTTGGCTGCTGGGAGCGGAGACACTCGACTTCCTTCTTCAACTTATCGCACTCTGTGCGAACTTTCAAGTACTTCGTCTCGAAATATTGCGCATGTTCAGCATGCAACTCCACTTCCTGTTGAAAACTTTCACAGTCACAGTTGCAATCACACTGACCAGCCTTGTCAGTGACCACACTCATCGGTGGCTGGGCGCGTAGTTCCTCGACTTCCTTCTTCAACTTCTCACACTCCGCGAGAACGTCTGAGTACCGTTTATCAAAAGAAGATTGCATGGAACGGGCATTCTCCTTCGATATGGCACGATTTAAAATGCACCTGCCCACGAGGTGGCGGATTTTCTTATGAAGGATGATGTTGTGGCCCTTGATCTGGTCCAGTTTCGCGGAGAATCGTGTTATCACATCCTGCATTGCAAATTCAACAGCAATGAAGTATGCAGAGTGCAGATGAGGGGGGAGAAATAAACAAATGGAGTGCCAACCTCTTCAATATGCCTGAGAGCTGCAAAGTCCTTGTCCATAGGAACCTCTTCAACGATGGAACCGCCATCCCTGGAAGAAAGACATTTAAGTAGTTGGATCTGGCAGCCAGCAAGGAGGCGATGAAACTGCGGCACGGCAATGGAAACATACACGGCCGAAGATGCACACACGCGCACTGGCTGCTCCTCTCCCGGAGACTGGGCATTCGTCTCTGATTCTGCATTCATGATACCAAACCTATGCAAGAGTTTGAGGTTTCTGTTCTGAAGGGTGGTGTTGTGGCCCTTTAATCTCATAATCCCTTCCTGCATGGAAAAATTCACCAGGAACGAATCAGGGATCCTTTTTCATTCACAGGATATGAAAATCATAAGATTAGGAAAAGCATAGGATTTTGTATACATTACAGAGGGTGTATGCGCTATTTTATGGGCTATTTGGAATGTACAAAATGAAGTCGAGTTTAATAAACCCAAATCTCATCCCTTCTTGCAGGTTATCCCTATGATTATTCACTAGATCCGTATGTTTCTTATCTCCAGCCCGAGGATCAGCAGGATATCATGGAGTCTGGGTGCAACTGACTAGAGACAGCCGCACGGGATTTTTACAGCCAGGGTGGCTGGCAGTTTCCTCATAGAATTACTTACTGATGTGTTTTTGCCTTTTTGGCACCCGCTGTTTTCTATGTTTCGTTGGTGGATCTTTGTGTCGACTCTAGCTGATCCGTGAGAAGTTGTCATAATTTGTGTATGAACTGAAGAAAGCAATAAAGCAGCCATATACATCATTTTGATGCAGAGGCTGTGATATGTCCCCCATTTCGAAAAAAGGAACAAACATAGGATATATTTCTATAAATCAAACAACTAATGTAGGAAAAAAAACCATAGGATCTAAATGCTACACAATTCTTATAGAAGTCCTACGAATTAAAGAAGCCCTCATGCAGTACGGAGATGAAGAGGAAGAAAAAAAAGCAATGGATATATATTATATAGTGCATACATTATTAATGCTCTTGAGAGCTAACAAG
Source organism: Lolium multiflorum (assembly GCA_030979885.1). Classification (NCBI taxonomy): domain Eukaryota; kingdom Viridiplantae; phylum Streptophyta; class Magnoliopsida; order Poales; family Poaceae; genus Lolium; species Lolium multiflorum. The sequence goes on along the minus strand of CM061749.1, from coordinate 296,979,261 downwards.
TGCTCATCAAACAACGGGTCCTCGATAGCTAAGTACGAAGTGGATCCTGCGGTAGAAAGCACGAGCCTGGAACCGTCGGCCCTGGAAGATGATAGCCGGTTTAGTTGGCACCGCCTGCCAGCAAGGACTCAACGAAAATCCGGCATGGCGATGGAAACATACCCAGGAGCTTCGTACCCACCAGGTTGGCGAGAAACGAGCGATTTCTCAACTTGGGTAGGAATGGCGCTGAAACCAGCCGCCATGGAAGAAAGACGGTTAAATTGTTTGATCCGCTAGCCAGCCAGAAGGCAGAGAAACTTCGGCATGGCGATGGAAACATACCGGGGAGCTTCGTACCCACCATCTTGGCGAAACACGGTCGATTTCTCGGCATCGGTAGGAAGGGCGACACTTGAACGGGCGGCCCTGGAAGAAAGACGGTCAAATAGCTGGTTCTCCCGGGTAAAAAAATAGTTGGATCTGTTTGCCTTGCTGTAATCTGCGTTCATGGGGGCAAAGAAAGCACATGGCGATAAAAACCTACCAGGACTCTTGCTGGATTACTCTGCCCTGACCCAACAAGCCCGAAGCAGACTGAGCTTGCGATGGAAGCGCAGACTGAGCTTGCGATGGAAGCGCAGACATGCCTGTCCGCCGGCGCCGCTGGTACACTTTCAAAGTCGGAGTTTGCAGGACTTTCAGCGGGATGGATTTCACCGCGGATTTAGTCTCAGACAACAACGCCTCCTTCCTCTTCTTACACTTCTTCATGTTCTTCTTAGACAACTTGTTGAACGATGGATGAATCGCTGGAGGAAGAAGGAAGGGACAAGCAGGTGGGGATAGAAGGGGTCGGTGTAGAGCTCTCCGGGGAGGGTTCCCCGGGGAGGAGGATGAAAACTGGAACGAACAGGACAGGGATGGGACTGGGCAATCTTGTCCGTCCATCCAAAATCAAAGGGCGGGAGCACATAAGACTTTGGGCCATTGACAGGCTGGTCCTGCCACAGGCGGACCCCAAGTTTCAGCGATTCAATGTCAGTGAAAAGATGGGCAATGTAAAAGAATCTTGTTCGGGGTCGGCCGCGGAAGCCAAATCTCTGTGTCCCAAAGTCTACTAGTAGTCTACTCCTATATAGGTATAGCTGCATAGCCATCATACCATTGCATTGATCGAGCTGTACGCCTTTACCACTCTGATTCAGGTACAAAATATTAGTGTTCTCTTGTCAAATCAAAGGCCATGTCAGTTTGACGAAATGGACGTTCTTTAACTCACAAACTACTCCAAGGACATCATTTACGGACTACTGAAGCCATGTACATAATTTCTGGATCGATTTAGTAATTTGCTACAACTGTAATATTATTTCCAATTTTCAGCAATTTATTTGAATTTTAGGATTTTACTTATAAATTTCGCTAATTGACATGTGTAGGAAAGATAGAAAACAACTAGTGTATGCATGACCAATTAATCTGACTAAATAAATCTTATAGTGGCCACTTTGCATCACTCAAACTGAGAGGGCATGTTAGATTCATATGATAGAATAATGGAGAATCGCTATGACATATGCCTCCTTGAATCCTACGGGAAAGAAATCTACATGAATTGGTAGAGCTAGGTGTGTGATGGTATCATCGGAAAGACAAAGGAAATTTCTATAGAGATTGAGAGTGCATAGCATAGTTGTCACAGATGCATATGAATTTTTCCAAGAGGTCTAACCTCTTATTAGAAATCCTATAGGGTTGTACTAGTATAAGAAAACAATACATAGAAATTTTGGAGGATTCAATTCTTCAAATCAAACAAGCTATATAGGGGGAAAATCATATCCTTTGATTCGTACAATTTGTATAGGAGTTATGTAGGATTTGACTATAGGAGTTATGTAGGATTTGACTATAGGATTTGAATATTTGTACGGTTGTGTAATATTTTTACCCAGATCAATTCACATACCACCGGTTATGTATTTTTTTGGGCTATAAAAATAGGAGGTGTGGTATATTTGATGTGTGTAGAGATAATCTCACCATCTTATAGCCACCCCTAACATTTCGAGCAAACAAAAAAAAATCTATACCACTACCCACCTCTCGTCCTACACTCAATTCCTACACAACCAAACAACAAAAATTGGCTATCCTAGCCAGGTGGTTGGGGATACTCTCATCCCATAAACCTATCCCCTAAACCAAACAACCCCTAATATGGAGGGAAGGAAAACCTAGTATCTGATACTGTACAAAAACACATAAAGCAATCTGGAACCGTCCACATAGAATCAACGGGCCAGAGCAGATGCCTTCTTTGGGAAGGGTCTTGCGCGGAAGCCAAGGAATCCTCTGCGTCGACAATCTGGTGTAGCAGTAAAATAGACCATCATAGCGGAACATTGATGGAGTCACTACAATGCGTCCGAATCCGGGTATAGTCTTGTCATATCAATGGCCATGTCAGTTTCTCCAGATATAATCTATCCGTTAGCTAGTACTACTACTCTAGAGGCTGACGCCACATGCAGAAGTTGTACAGTACTACGACTACTATCGAGTATCGACTAGTCCGATCACGTCCAGGTCGCAACTACTCAAAAATGGCCGTAAAGAAAATGCAGAAGTAGGATGGGGCCACGACAAAAGACATACATCTATTTATGGACAGAGGTAGTATCATATCAGCATGCATTAGCATCTCATTTGCAACTAGTTGCACTCGCATCCTATTATCGGATATCACACTTCTGCACTTTTAAAAAATATGAAGAAAAACAAAACTGGGACACATATTATGTTGTGTATTGCTCCACAGGTCACAGATGAGTATGTAAAAAAAATCTAGCTTGCACAAAAAAGACAAATGATATGTGAATAGTTAAGGAATATTATTCACTTTGGTCTTTTCTTTTTTCCACAGCTCACATATGGTCACCTTTTGAAACAAATGTTTAGATGTGCGAAAGATACAACATAACCCGTGACTATGATTTGAATTTACATTTTTTTACAAACTCGAAATGTGACATCCGACAATAAGATGAGGGATCAACTAGTTGCGAAATGTTTGCACTCCTGACCATGCATCTGAATCTATCTACTAGACTACTACAACAACATACAAAATGCACCAGTTTTGAACTAGAGATGTAACAGCAGTACTAACCGTTGGTTTCCAAAATCTAACGCTTGTGATTAGAGGGATTCGCGTCAAGAGATACCACAACAGCATACACTTCTTTCTAGAACCATCATGTAGCCATTATGTAGAAGAAGAAAAAAGCAGGGTCACACCAATATCACACGTCCCACTCGATAGTAAGAAAGGTTCCAAGTTATTGTTCCCATTTCTCAACTGGTCATACCTATTTCGATGGTGTAACCTACGTAGTATAAGTTATATATTAGTTGTATGGAAAGTTTGAGCAACATTTAGAACATAATTTTGTACTCCTAATTGGTCCAACATGCATGCTAAGATTGGGGTCTTCACCTTGAAACGGCGAGCGCCGAAAAGCGGGTCAAAATCGCCCAGATCCTCGAAGATATCTACAGGCGCAGCCGCTGTATGAGAGACGGAGTGGGAAACGAGTGGGGCGATGTATGAGAGACGGAGTGGGGGTGTAGTATGTACTATAGTAAGACGGCGAGACGGCGAGGTCAGAGTGATTAAGACTAGTCACAATGGGAAGTACGTAGTACGTAGTATCATACACTACTAGTTTGTGATACTACCTCCACAATGCATAGTATCATAATATGGTTCATACTTATGTCATATTTAAAGTTTTGTAGAATCTCAATGCAAATGTCACTACAAGAAAAGTTCTGATAGACAACGTCCCAAAATCGTCAACTAAGGGGCATTTTTCGTCGCCTATGGGCCTAACCCGACGATATGGGTTCCGTTGTCGAAACTGCGTCAGGCAAAGTCCAACGACGATTTTTTCGTCCGTCGCGCTTGGGCGCCCTTCCGCCACGGAAAATCGGACCGTTGCGGAAGTGTTTCGGGAGCCGTTGACTGCCGACGTCATGCAAACTGACACGTGGCAGACGCCGTTAACTGCCGTTAACGGCGTTAACCGGCTGAAACCCCGTGGTAGATGGTAGGCCCACACGAGGCCTGCCACGTCTTAAGCGGGCGGGCCAGATGACATAGTTTGACCGGTCAACTATATAGCCTGTCCATTAGTTAAGTGGGCCGGGCCTAACCTCTAAGGTTGTTGGTCAAAACTTAAATGGGCAGCCCATTTAACATCTGGGTCCACCTTACGAACGGGCCGCGAAGCAAGTGGTGGGCCAAAAACACGGTGGGTCCCACTTTCTGTTAAAAGGCCGGCCCATTTAGTGTGTGGGGTCCACCGTATAGCAAGTGGGCCGGCCCAACAAGCTAGTGGGCGGGCCAAAACACAGTGGGTCCCACTTTCCAGTTAAAGGATCGGCCCATTTAGTTTGTGGGTCCACCATATAGCAAGTGGGCGGCCCAACAAAATAGTGGGCGGGCCAAAAACACAGTGGGTCCCACTTTCCGTTAAAACCCATTTAGTACGTGGGGCCCACCATATAGCCAGTGGGCCCACCAAGATAGTGGGCGGGCCAAAAACACAGGTGGGTCCCACCTTCCACTTAAAGGGCCGGCCCATTTACCATGTGGGACCACCATAGAGCAAGTGGGCGCCCAACAAGATAGTGGGCCGCCCAATAAGCACAGTGGGCCCCACTTTCCTGTTAAAGGGCCGGCCCAACTAGTATGTGGGGTCCACAATATAGCAAGTGGGCCGGCCCAACAAGATAGTGGGCCGGGCCAAAAACACAGGTGGGTCCCACTTTCCTCTTAAAGGGCCGCCCATTTATTATGTGGGGTCCTCCAAAAAAGCAAATGGGCTGGCCCAACTAATTAGTGGGCCGGCCCAGTAGTTGGTGGGGTCCACCTTAAAGCAAGTGGGCCAGCCCAATTAGTGTGTGGGTCCACCGTAAATCAAATGGGCTGGCCCAAGAAGTAAGTGGGCCAGCCCGTTAGTTGTTTATATGCCGGCATAATATGCGCTTTAGGATTTTGCGGGCAGGCACATATGTGATTTCGCTTAATTGGGCCGTTTAAGGGATGGGAATTCGTGATTTAGATACTGAGAATATTTACGCAGCATTGATTTCTGTCGGATAGCCTCACTTACCACAAGCACCAAAGAAAAAATGCGCGAAAGAACTATAAAAACTAACTAAATATTACATCAGCTGCAAGGCATTGAAAAAATATTACAGAACCCAGAGAAATTGAATGGTAATTAAACCTAGCAATACAATGAAGCGATCCAGCAATCTTTTAAGTTGTCCATGCAGCACCTATATCTGAAACAAAGACATTACAAGTTAAGACAACAACAATGGAAAGGCAAAGACACTACAATATTGTTTGGCAAAGAATTTGGAACTCATCATTTCGTCGTTATAACAAGATCATTGTAATGCGCACAATAAGCAAACAAAGAGTGCATGCCGCATACCAACAGCCAATATAACAGAGCATGTTAGAATGAAACAACAGACTTACTACTGTCGAGTCCCATGCAAACCAACATGTTCAGGGAGTACAAAATTGGCATGAACAACATAGTAGCAGGCTATAAATTTTGTAACAACGACTGAGCAAGATGAAGTTATGATGGCTACATCTACAGAGCAGGGAATGTAAACCAAAAATAGAAGTTACGATGGCAAAAGCTAAAGAGGAGGGAATGTGAACCAACATGTGCCAAGTGCAATTACTTCATTTTGGCCGTGAACTAAATAATACTCCTGAACTTATAGTGAAGGGGATGCAAATCAAGATGTTTCGGGATATAAACTTGTAATGAGCAACACATGGAGGATAGTTAATGCTGGAGCTTAGGATGGACCAGATACAGAATATAGTGGGATCACCTGTGAACTTGTATAAGAGGGAATGCAAACCAATATGTTCAGCTTTCCATATGTGAGCGTCATGCCAAGTCAGAGAAACAAGTCAATAATGCAGCTTTTGAAGAACAAGATGGCACGCAAAATTATTATCTAGTAGTATGACAAGTTTATTTGTACTACAGGCTAGATAGCAGAGTGATAGCATGCCAAACTAAGTCCTTACTTTGTTAGCTTACAATGAACTAGATACAAAACAATGGCATCACCTGTAGTACAGGGAATGCAAGCCAACATGTTCATGGAGTAAAAAATTGGCACAAACAACATAGTAGCAGGCCATAATTTTTGTAACAACGACTGAGCAAGATAAAGTTATGATGGCTAGATCTACAGAGCAGGGAATGTAAACCAAATATAGAAGTTACGATGCCAAAAGCTATAGAGCAGGGAATGCGAACCAACATGTGCAATTACTTAAAATTGGCCATGAACTAAATAATAGCAGGATGTTACTATAATACCTACAGTATAATTTTTGTAACAACGACTGAGCAAGATAGAAGTTATGATGGCTACATCTACAGAGCAGGGAATGCAAACCAAAATGTTCAATCGCTTAAAGTTAGCAATGAAGTAGAAAATAGCAACGTGTTACGGTCATAGCTAGGAATGAACTAAAAGAGCTTCAGACAAACAAGAAACTGAACCCAGAACATGGCGCTAAAACAAGGGACTTACATTAGGAGAAGCACTCTGTGGGAGTCACAGATCTTCCTGGGGTTGATAGATCCGGTGATGAAGTACGCTACATGTGCTACTTGGGGTTGGAGAGACGGCCATTACACTTCATGGTTACTCATCTCATCTGCAAAAACGTAACGGCGCGTCGTTAGCACAAACAGGTTCCCCCAAGATTAAACAAGAACTTGCAGGCAAGCAATAGAAAAGCGACAGTAGAAGAGTTTAGATCATGCACTGCGCCGGTGAAGCAGATCCGGTTCATGCACAGCGGTGTCGGTGAGCAAGATCCGATGCGGTGGACGACGGATCCGGCGAAGCGGCTCCGGGACGATACCGCAGCTGAAGCGACTGCGGTAGACTGCTGGATGAGCATATGGTTTCGAGGTTCGGCGGGGATGATCCGGTCCGGTTGATGACGGCGTCGATGAAGCGGCTCCGGCAGGCAGCCGGATGACGAGGATCGCGAGGGCTCGGGTAGGCCAGGGAAGTCCGGCGGGGATGTTCCGGTGCGGTGGTCGTGGAGGTGGTAGAGAGAGGGACTTGAGAAGTTCCGGTGGGTGGTCTCAGATGAGAGACTGAAGGAAATGTATTTTTTTGGGAGGGTTTCCGGGCTAGGGAGGTGGTGATCGAAAAAATGACGGGCAAACCCCTCACCAACCGACTTTGCTGTCATCTCCACAGGGGTAGAATGGGAATTTGGAAGCGTGTGAAATTTTTGTATTTTGTGGGCGGGAAGTTTTGCCGCTATGAGATTTTGAATTTCGCTAAGGTACAAGTATAATGATAAAAAATTGTGACACCGTACTAGTACCTCTGTTCATGGCCGAGTGCAAAATCAAATCATCATCACGTTGAATATAGGTCACTACCATGATCATGATCTATCTTCTTAATCCCATTCAAAAATGCGTTTGAAATATTTCAGGATTGGTGGGAGATTTTGCCGCCCGACAGAGATTAAATTAAACCACACGTTCGACAATTCAAACTTGAGACCTTGGCTATGATACCATTTAAGTTCGAACTGATTCAAAAAAGGCTAGGCAATTAATTTATATAACATCCACAGGAACAACTACCAAGTTGATCCCAACCGCAGATAAATGCATCCACCAACAAAAGTCTGAACGGTGCCTTAATCTAAGGAAACATTTCACAAGACCAATGTACTCACTATGTTAGTGTTCATCTCCAATTATCTATGGCATTTTCTTAGTCTTTGGGAGATTATAACGAACTTGATTGGCCTCGTGCAGTAGGGCATCACATGCTTCTAATCTCGATCTCAACATGTCAACTTTTGTTCTTAGCATAGCTGTTGCAACTCGTTCTACTTGGAGTTGTTCCTCCAAAACTTGAGCAGAGAAAGACTTGGACTTGGGCTTCAAAACCCAGCATTTCGCAGGAAAGAGTTTTTGGTGATATCTTTATCTTTCCCGGGTTTTGCCATCTCAAATTTCATATTAGCCAGACAAGTTTTGAGTTGTGTAAAAAGAAAAGTTATTACAGAGAAAAATGCAGATGGTAGATTTAATGTGTACGAACTACTTTTAATCATACAAGTTGACATGCCTGACTATAATAAGGACCATCTATCTTGCTAGCAGGCATAATTATTAATGGGCTACCATGTACGGGAACCGTATCCTCTAACGTGAAGGAGCTAAGTCAGGAAAAATAAAGAAGCAAAGTCAGGCTTCTGTAGCATAAGTACAAGGTTATGCACTGTCTTTAACTAATAAAGGTGATTACTGTAGATGTTTAAAAACTAAACTAAATTTTATTACACCATAATTTTCTCTGCATGTAATTACTTCAAATGCAAGACACAAGTTTGTATTGTGCAAATTAATTTAAATTATTTGGATTTTAGACATATGGTTTGGGGGAAGGAAAGTTAGAGTACTGTAGCTTCTCTAACTTTTCACCTTCAAGTTAGAGTACTGTAGCTTCTCTAACTTTTCACCCATGTACGTAGTCCTTCCAAGAAACAGCCGTTATTGCATTACGAGCAGAAAACAGTTCACACGTGCGCTCAGATTCAAATTTTCAGCATGCAGTCGATTTATGGTTTAATTGAAGTACACATCAGGATATTATTTCACACAAAATACAGCAGCCACATGGAACATATCTAATTTTAGTACAACAACAAAATTTGCAATTATTACAGACCACGAAATTTTGAACGAAATTTTGAGCAGTAATTAGTTACAGCATTGGCATCAGCAGTCCACTTGACTGAACAACAGAATCAAAGTTTATTTAGACACCTTCAATTCCCAGACACATCACAACTGGCTTACCATGACAAGTGCATAGGAGATTCTTTAGAACATTTTCTGTCAAAGTTTGCCTATTTTTCAATTCATGTATCTCTTGGCGTGTCTTGGCAATTAATTCATCAGCATCTTTGTTTTCCCGCCCAAATATATCAACTGCCTCTTGGAGTGCATCCCCGAAATCTCTTTGTGCCGGATTAAGTTGACCAATAGATACCATGGGCCTATGCGAGCAATATGCACTCTCACTGCTGCTTTGTGAAACATCAATACTTGAGGCATTGGCCCTTGCTTCTGGCATTGTAGCTTTATTTGAAGCCTGAAATTTAGATAAAACAAGTTACAACATCATATGATGCAATAAAAGACCTCCAATTTCAAGAACATCATTGAGCTGATATAACACAACAAGCAATCAAAAATAGAGCCTCGTACATCTATTTCTTCTGGAATGGTTGGTGTACCGGACTCAGTGGACCAATGAGAGCACGTGCCACTGTCACTGTTGCTCTGTGAAATGACCGCAACACTTGATAAATGGGTTGTCCCTACTGACATTACAGCTTTGTTTGCAGGCTGAAACTAAGACAAAACAAGTTAAAATGCAATACAATACAAGGCAAACAAACAACATTGTTGACATAATTTTGAAAGAACCATGGGCAGATACAACAAAGAAACCAGTTAAGCCACATGCCTCTTAGAACAAACCAAACTAGATCATGGCGATGATGTATACAATGAACCAAGCAACTAGACATCATGTGCCCAATAACGAAGCCAGGTCACTGCACAGAAGAAATCTAGCAAATAGCCAAATACAGTCAAAAGATGTGCATGTTGGATTTGATACTATTAGGAAAATAATGTATGATTGATTTAAGCATGACTCAGATAGTGCCTTCGACATCGCAGAAGGTCAATGCAACAATTAATTGTATGGCTTGTATGAAGTGCCATAACATTTAAATTAAGCATAACGAGGCATTGCTTAATCTGAGAACTGAGTGCTAGCTCAGTGGCAAGGCTTGCGAGTGCGCAGCCAGCCCACCCGGGTTCGAGTCCCAACAGGACCGAATTAAACGGGGTGTTATCTAGCGCGTATAAATTCGCTGCTAGAGAGGTCTCATCATCTATCTCACAACGTATAGACAAGGGAGGGAATCTTCCTACGTTGGTCAACGTTTAGGCAATGCTTAATCTTGAATTCATGATCAAACTCAAACAAAAAAGGGCATATAACAAGTAGCACCATGTGCATCATGTATAATAGATTACTAGAAACTGAATGAAGCAATTGAACATGGAGCGTATTATATAAACAGCCAGATCATTTGAATATGGATATACCACATCATGTCAATGGGACTCAGAAAAACAAAGCTAGACATTTAAACAAGTAATATAACTATTTTTTCACCATGTTTCAAGTAGAATAGGAAGCTAGGTTAGGAATAAAGCAATCATGTTTCAAGTAGAATAGGAAGCTAGGTTAGGAATAAAGCAATAAAAAAACACAAAGTGCATCATTTCAGCTAGGATCATTTCTATCAAACTTCATGCACTAGCCATGGAACAACAGGCAAACTCAATGAAGCAACAGGCAAAAAATTAACATAATAGAATTTCAGGACTTGTATTAACATAGCCAAATCATGTAACTTATACCCAGGCATGCCGGATGCCAGATGGGTCAAAGGCAGTGTGCAATGTTCCATATGGTCATTGTTTATATTTTATTAGATTCCATTAGGCAACTTAGGTAGTGCAACATACAGAAAATGATGCAATTGAACTATGCACAGGAGGTAAATTAACATTCCAAAAAAAACAGGGAACTTACGTGAGCTTTTTTTTGAGTCACACGGACCTCATCGGGTACTTGGACAGAAGAACCTGGTGCCTCACTGTTTCTCCTCTGCATGAAGGAGAGGCCAATTGTAAACAGAAACAGGTCCAAGATATAGAAGTTTGCATTAAGCAATATACAAAAAACAGCAGGTACTTACATGATTATAGGCGAGCTTTACTCTACGTTTATGAGTGTAAGATGTGCCTGCTGCACGTGTAATAACAACAAACAGTTACGAGTCACGGCTTTGCTATAATTAAATTGACACCAAATAGTAGTAGAAGCATTATGACGTGCATAAACATGTAATACAGGATCGCAGAAAGATATCAAACATGATGTAACTAGAGCAGTAGCCTACGGCCAAATAGTGAGAAATTGTAATCGTGTCAATTGTGGACTTGTATAGCCTACCCCAACTTGTTTGGGAATAAAGGCTTTGTTGTTGTTGTTGTCAATCGTGGACATGTAGAGCATTCAACGGCTCATGATTGGTGGCTCATATTTTGTAGAGTTTCAGCGAATGGGTGGGTTAGGTTACTCAGACCACCACACTGTGTATTTATATCATCTGAGTTAGGGTTACAATACTACTGGACATGGGCCTCTATGGGCCTCACACTGGATACAATATTACTACAGCGCTACTACTAAACTCACTCATGGTCCAACACACCCCCTCAAGATGATCATGGGTAAACAACCATGGCCATCTTGCAACAACAACATGACACATATGACAACTACCAGTAATGAACATTCAGCATAACTCCTAGGATACATGACAGCATTGCACTTTCCATCATCTTGTCATCTCGATTCATCTCTTCATCAGCAGCGAAGATATCCAGCTTCAACCATCTGGGATACGCACAACTCCTAACCATACACGTCCTCAACAACCCCGGCTGCCTCACCACACAAGTTCCGCAGAACCATCCACACTCGCCTCAATGTCCTCAGCCTCTCTTCTCCACTCTGCCCGGCCACCTCTTCCGTCTCTCCCACAAACCCCCAGCCAACTCCTGCCTCAACCATCCACTCCTCAAGCACCCATGCCTATCCCCCGGTCAGGCCTCAACCAGTCTCACCTCAGGCACGCATGCCTTTCCCCTGGACATATCCACAACCATCACCATCACCACTAAACCGCAGCCTCATCAACTCCATCACGACTCAACCGCAGCCTCATCAACTCCATCACCACATATCCTCACAGCCTCACATCTCCATTTTCTCCTCACTTCCACTCGGATGGCGCCTCGTCTGCGCGCCCTGGCCAACCTGGCGGACCGCACCTGGCCACATCGACCGGCTCGCGCTGGTCAACGTCCAGCACCAACCTCCGGCTCCGCCCTGCGCTCAAAGGCTCGCCCCACTCCGCACGCCTCCAACTTCTGCCCCTCACACGGATCCAGATCTCTCTGCCACGGATTCACTTCCTCTTCTCTCCTTTCTAAACCAAAACGATCTTCACCCTCTTCTTTCTCCCCGCGCGAGCAGCCGCCGATCTCACACAGCTCACATCGCTGTGTGTGATAGCCGCAACCCACGCAGAGCACCTGATGCGGCCTCCCGCCGCCTGGATTTCTACATCTCAACGGTGGGTTTTGTGATCAAAGGAAGAACTTGTTTGGTACTGTTTGTGGCGGCTAGCAGGAAGGAAACCTAGGCTCTGATACCATGTAGAGTTTCAGCGAATGGGTGGGTTTGGTCACGGAAAAACATACTTATGCGTCGTGTTTAAACCTAAAGGATGAGGTGGTTATCAACGAAAGCACTTGTAAGTTAGAAATATAGCACGAATTCAGAAATACAGTCAGCTGCAATACTCCTAACAGAACAAAACGCGCAGGGATGTCTGGTTACCTATTTCTGGGCGGCGTTTAGACGTGTTCCGCGTTCTTACGGGTGACGTGGAGGTCGGCGAGGGGACTGCTGTTGCGGTGGGTGCCGGGGAAGCAGATCTTGGGGGGTCGGAGAAGGACATGCTGGGCGGTCGATGAAGTGTTCAGCGCGCCGGCCGAACTAGAAGGTCGGTGAAGCAGATGATGTGCAGTGCACGGGGGCGTCGGTGTCGGCGAAGCTGGTCAGGTGCGGTGGTCGATAGAGTCGGCGAACGAGATACGGTGCGGTGGACGCCGGAGTAGGTGCGGATCAAGCGGATAGGGCAGCCTCGGGGTTTGAAGCCGTGGCAGCTTGAACGGCGAAGTGCGGCGGCCGGGAAGATCTGGAGGTAGGCAAGAGGGGCGGTTTCTCTGAGGGCTTGCGGGCGAAACTAGGGCGAAGCTGGGCGATAGAGGAGTAGAAGGGAATTTCGCAGTCCTTCTTTTGAGGAAAAAAATATTCGCAGATCTGAAACTTTGCGGCGCGAGATATTTGGGCGTTGGCGGGGAATTTTACCGCTCGATGATATTAAATTTTGGCTGCAGTAGGTTTTTTTTTAGAGTATGTAATAATAATAAATAGTAGGCCCTACTAGTACTGTACGTCTGTTCAGGAATCCAAGGGGGTAGAGGTAGAGGTATAGATATATAGACAATATAGAGATATAAGAAATGGCGGGGGCTAGCGGAAATGCACTTTGCCTCATAGGAGCATATGCTCCCATTATGTGAATCCATATTTCAAAGTGTCAAAAAATTCTAAACTAAAATTTTACATGTATATCTAGACATTTTATGTTGGTACACAAGTTTTCTCACAAAAAAATTATGTGGCTCCTATAAAAAAGACAAATTTTGATGTTGTAACACGACTACGTACAGTATATTTTTTGCCTTTTTTTACACGCCACACAAAATGTCGTTTTTCCACGAAAACTTGTGAACGAACATATGATGTCACAATGTATACCAAAAAAATTAACATTTATATAATTTTTTTTAATCATTTTCTATAATTGGTGCATATGCACGCGTGTGCCAAAACGCCACCTCCGCAGGCTAGGAGTTTCTAAACTTCTTATGGCACATCAAATAAAATGTTGTTCAAACAATAATAATAATGTGCTTATGATTGTTACTCCCTTCCACCATGAATAAAGTCCACATCGGTTTCGTGTCAAACTTTGACTCGAGATTTAGGTACCCACATGATAGTGCTAGTATCATAGCTAGTATCATACACATTGGTCCCACAAAAATGTTGATGTGGCAGCTAATTAAGTAGGAGAGAGGAGATTAGTGTAACATAGGTAGATACTGTATCATAGCGCAAACAACGAGAAAACTTAATGCTAAACAAATCTTGTACACAAATTTGCATTGAGATTCTAAAAAATAATAAATGTAGCATTACTATGATACTACTCCATGATACTACCCACTATAGAAATAGTATGACCAGCCTAATTTTATGACATCCGCAAAATATACCATTGGAAAGTTCATCGAAACAAGCATCCGATGATATAGTTTTGAATGACATGCAACTCATAATTGGCGGGCCCAAGTATTAGTCTAAGTTTGCCTCTGAAAACAAATTGGCATTGTACTCTAGGACAAAGGGAGACTACTCGCAATGGCAATATCATAAGTAGTATCATGCACTACATGCATGCAAAATGTTGATGTGTCATATCAGTTAATGATGAAAGAGACGATAGTGGTATCATAGGTAGATATCGTATCATATCATGTAGAACTAGAAAAATTACTGCCAAACAAATCTTGTACACACTTTTGTATTGAGATTCTACAAATCCCTAAATACATGTAACATATTATACTACTACATGATGATACTATGGACTGTGAAAATAATATCGTACATTAGTATCATATGTATGATACTATTATATGATACTCCCCATTGTGACTAGTCTAATAATAACAATAGTACTCAAATTTGTCTTGTCCCTCGGGTGTTTAGAAGTATATGTTCGGTCCCTCACGTATTTAAGAATTATGTTTGGCCCCTCAACTCTAATGTGGTCAAAATTGAGCACTTGAACACTTAGTTAGGTCTAGCAATGATAAAAACTTGATTGGTCTGTTTATTATTTGTTATGTGGCACGGCGGCAAAGCATTTTGCTAAATCTCAAGCACACATAGTTGGGGTCCATTAGAGGGACTAATTAAATCAAAGTACAATGGATTATAAAAGCAGGTTTTATCATTGATTAGCTTTGCAACGGCCTATCAACTGTAAGTGTTGCATGTGTTCTAAAGAACTATGTTCATCGTCACAGATCAAGAGGAGTACGCAGTGGAGGACGCACAAAACAACCGTAGGCCAGGTGGGCACACCTTACTAATTTTCTTTTTTCCACTTTATATGTGATAATTTTTTACATAATTAATTAACTAAAACATTTTAAAATAGGGTGGGCCATTCAACCCAAACACCATGTTGCGTACGTCGCTGAGGGTAAGGGGTTTCATCTTCGTTCTATGGTATGAGTATGTAATGCGCGTGATACTCATCGAAGACAATATATATAGCAGACATCACATCAGATGAGCCTATGGATAAAAATGGGCCAAATCATATCTACTAGTGCACAAATGAAGTTAAAAATAGGTCAACCTTCATTAAACCGATACTACTTAAAAGACCATTGTTTGACCTAAGTAAGCGTATATATGAGGTCAGTAATACTAGTCACAATGCATAGTATCATATATAAAAGTATGGTGTGTATGATACAATTAATACTACATGTTACTATGTCAACGATGCATGGTATCATGTACTAGTATCATAATCTTCTTATATTAATTGATTTGTAGAATCTCAATGCAGATCTATGTACAAGATTATTTAACATTAAATTTTCTAGTACTACGTGCTATGATACGGTATCTACCTATGATATTATAATCCTCTCTCTCATCTTTAATTGCAGTGCCACATCAGCTTTTTTGCAAGCATGAGATGCATGATAGTGTACTACCTATGATACTCCCATTGTGGGTAGTCTAAGGGGGCAATGTTAGACCTAATTAAGTGTTTGAGGTTAGTTATGGACCGCTGTTATACCTAATTGTGTTTGAGGTCAGTTAGGGACCTTATTATACATAATTAAGTGTTAGAGGTGAGTTCAAATAATAATATATAGTTGGGGTCTAAAGTTCACCAACGTATGCAACACACGAGCTGCCAAATGTGTACTTAATTAACCCTATTAGGAAAACACAAGATTATCTCATTCAACAAAATATTAGGAAAGTGTATCACAATTGTATTTATCCCTTATCTCTCTCATGTTAACCGAGACAAGAGTTCGTTCTAGGTCAGCTCTACGACAATTAGCGTCGCAAGGGTGGTAACATAGGTGTGCAGTTGCGAAAGTTTTTTCCCAAGTTGTCGACTTCCTCAATCCACACTTAATATTTGTGCATGCGGGCCTAAGTATATGGTACTACTTAGTTCTATTCCTAGTATATATGTTGGGTGACTTAGAAAAATCATACTTCGTACATGATTCCTTCGAAAATCCTTTAGGGCTTCTTTGATTCATATTAGGTTGGTATAAGATAATAGGATTTAGATCTTATAGGAATATTTCCTACACTAGTAGTTTGATTCATATGAACATATCCAATAGGAAATAATCCTATAGGAATCATCAAGTAGTGCAAATCCTAGTATAGGATTAAATATTTGGTCCTACCTCATGGAAAAATTCATTTGGCGCAATCAAACGCAACTCATCTTATTATAGGATTTAACTACACATGTCATCCCAAATCCCAATCCTACATTCCTACTCCTATGATTTCCCTATCCTGTGAATGAAAGGAGCCCTTAAAATCAAACTATCCCGCACCTCGTCGATTCGTATAAAACCGACTCTAGCCAACAACTCTTCGCCCGACCTTTCTTCTTCACCATCAGGCCACCACACACTGTCATTTTCCATTGCAACGCATTTAGGGTGTGTTCGGTTCCAGAACCAAGTGGAATGGAATGGAACCGTTCCGCACCTAGAGCCCATTCTTGTGTTCGGTTGTGGAATGGAACGGAACCGAGTGGTTCCTCGAAAGGGAATATTCTCCCCATATGCAGAATGCACCCATTCCACCGAATCGGTGGAATGTGGTGGAACGGCTGTTACTTAGCCGCTATTAATTACAAAGCACTTCACTAATCCAACCAAAAAAATTATTAGTTGTTGTTAATTATGATTTTGAGATTAAAAAGGCCACTATTAATTACGATATTTAGACAAAAGATTAAACTTTAACTTCATTCCGTTCTACTCTCCAAATTCCCCGACCATACAAAAAATAACATTAATTACGATTTTAAGATTAAAAAGGCCATTAGGCGTTGTTAATTACGATTTTAAGATTTAAAAGGCTATTTGCCATTGTTAATTACGATTCTTAGACAAAAGTTTAGTTTAACCACATTCCGTTCTGCTCTCCAATTCCTCCAACCGAACAAAAAACAGTACCATTCTGTACCTCCTTTTTGTCCAAACCGAACGCGGGGATGGAACCATTCCATTCCTCTGGAAAGGAACCATTCCTTACTAAAATCTTCTTGTGCCACCTCCCAGTTTAAAGGCCTACTCGCATAACCCTACAGCTCTGCACTCGCGTGGGCAACCGAACACACCTACATCATCAATGCCCCGCGTACTTATCCGCACCGCCTACAGCTCTGCACTCCTATGACCTATCCATGGCTGGGCAGTCAAAAAAAGCTGCGTCACCTGGGAAATCAACAAGCCACGCAAGCAAGTCGCAAGCATCATAAATTCCGAATCAATGCCTAGCTACAGTCTACCTGGCCTCCTCCCAACTCATTGTCCTTGAGGCCTTAACAAAGCCTTCTAAAAGGGTTTTATCAAAATATTCCATATGGATTAGTAAAAAAACGCACCTGCTAAAGATTCATATATGCCCCTAGGTTAAAAATATGCATCTCAAATTTGTATGGATACATATGTATCTCTGACTAAAATGCATGTATCAAGACATAAGTGAGACACCTATATATTTTCAAACGGGGATGTAGTAGTAGATTTTTTGGGTCATGTGTTGGCAATAAAAAATGGATTCCCCATTTCATCTGTGCACAAGGAGGGCAAAACGAGTGGTCTTTTGTGAAGTGTCTCTACCAATCTACAACCACTTCAATTTTCACATGTACGCTAGACCCTGAAAGATGTCCAAATCAAGTTGCAGTGTTTTATCTCGATCCACATCTACATATGGTTTTATAATTGAGCTTTATCCTAATGAATTCAAAATTAAACTGTATGAGTTTGCTTGTTTTTGTACCCACTTGGGAAGGGTTCATGCAGGATCTGTAGCGAACTTTCTTGTGAAGACATATTTTGGCACATACTGTATGTGAATCTTCTCACGGCCATCAACTTTGAATACTCAAGTTTTTTACTCCTATATATGCAAAATGATATCAGTGTACCATTTTACTTATTCACAATGTTGGCAAAAAATGTATTTTTATGCCCATCTATTTCCATTTTTTGATTTCTTTTTTGAATTTTCATGCCCATTTGTAGATTTGACCAAGATTTAAACAAGTTTAACACATGAAAAATGAAAAGGTAAGCATGGATCCTTCTTAGACACTCTAAAATGAAGCTTTTGGGAGGTTCTTGAAATTTCCAAGTTTGAAACCCAAAACCACTTCTTCTCTTCATGTTTGACTACATAAGATAGAGTTTAGGGTTAGGGGTAGATACATGATTTTTCTTGTTTGAATATGTCTAGACCTTGTTTATCAACTTTAATGCTTACTATATGACATAAGAAGACTATGTGCTTTGGTTTTTCATTTTCTGTTTTTTTATATTTTATGCCCATTTGAATCTTGGTCAAATCCTAGGTTTGACCAGGATTTAAGCAAGTTTAAAACATGAAAACGACTTCTCTTCGTGCTTGACTTCTTATTCACTCCAAAATGAAGCTTTTGGAAGGGTTTTTGAAATTTCCATGTTTGAAACCCAAAACGACATCTCTTCGTGCTTGACTTCATAAGATAGAGTTTAGGGTTAGGGGGTAGATACATGAATTTTCTGGTTTGAATATGTCTAGACCTAGCTTGTTTATCAACTTGAATGCTTGCTATATGACATCAGAAGACTATGTGTTTGGTTTTTATTTTTTTGAATTTGTTATGCCCATTTGAATCCTGGTCAAATCCTAGGTTTGACCAAGATTTAAACAAGTATAAAACATGAAAATGAAAAGTAAGCCTGGATCCTTCTTATTCACTCCAAAATGAAGCTTTTGGGAGGGTTTTTGAAATTTCCATGTTTGAAACCCAAAACGACTTCTCTTCGTGATTGACTTCATAAGACAGAGTTTAGGGTTAGGGGTAGATACCGGATTTTTCTGGTTTGAATATGTCTAGACCTTGTTTATCAACTTGAATGCTTGCTATATGACATCAGAAGACTATGTGTTTGGTTTTTGTTTTTTGAATTTGTTATGCCCATTTGAATCTTAGTCAAATCCTAGGTTTGAATATATATGTCTAGACCTTGTATATCAACTTGAATGCCTTACTATACATATGACATAAGAATGTTATGTGCTTTGGTTTTTCATTCTTTTCATTTTTTCTGAATTTTTAGGGCCATTTGAATCTTGGTCAAATCCTTGGTTTGACCAAGATTTAAACAAATTTAAAACATGAAAATGAAAAGGGAAGTCTGTATCCTTCTTAGTCACTCTAAAATGAAGCTTTTGGGATGTTCTTTAAATTTCAATGTTTGAAACCCAAAACGACTTCCCTTCATGCTAGACTTCATAAGATCGACAGGGGGTAGATACATGATTTGTCTGGTTTGGATATATCTAGACCTTGTTTATCAACTTGATTGCTTACGATATGACATAACAAGACTATGTGATTTGGTTTTTCATTTTTCTGATTTTTTTGAATTTTGTGCCCACCCATTTGTATCTTCGTCAAATCCTAGGTTTGACCAAGATAATTTAAACAAGTTTAAAACATGAAAATGTAAAGGGAAGCATGTATCCTTCTTAGTCACTCTAAAATGAAGCTTTTGGGAGGTTTTTGAAATTTCGATGTTTGAAACCCAAAACCACTTCTCTTCACATGCTTGACTTCATAAGACATAGTTTAGGGTTAGGGGTATAGATACATGATTTGTCTGGTTTGAATATGTCTAGACCTTGTTTATCAACTTGAATGCTTACTATATGACATAAGAAGACTATGTGATTTGGTTTTTCATTTTTCTGTTTTTTAATTATTTTTCTGCCCATTTGAATCTTGGTCAAATCCTAGGTTTGAACAAGATTTAGACAAGTTTAACACGTGAAATTAAACGAATAAGTAAGCATTGATCCTTCTTAGTCACTCCAAAATGTACCAATTGATAGTGTTAACTTTGCTTCATGGAAAAAATAATGTCATGTAAATGAGTTAACTTGGATTTCCTACCCTTGAATCCATAGGAAACTTTGTTCTAATGCACTATTATAATCAACCGAGTTTTTACACCAACAGGTCTGTCACTTACGTGTGGTGCCCACGCGTGAGGTCCCACACTTCAGTGAGCACAAGTCACGTGCAATAGGTACGCCAACTCCCAGCCATCTTCTTTGTCAAGAGAAGACGCATCAGGATGCGTATTGGAAGTCTGTGGGTCCTTCTGGATCCTTCGGTTGTCCCTCTCACAAAAAAAAACAAATCTCTCTCATTCTCGGCCTCGCTCGACTCGCTCGCTCGCTCGCTCGCACCTCCTGCGCACTGACAAACCCTGCACAACAGTCAACATCATCATCATCACCCGAAAAAGGGGAGACACCATAATGCTCTGCCTTTTTTCTCTCCTTCCGAGTGATCCCTCTTCCTCCGAGTTTCACTCGACGGGCAAACGCACATCTGCAGCATAGTAATAATAAAAAGGTAGAAAAATCGATATACGAATCTATAATTAAATAGGTTAAACTAGGGTTTTGCCCAGTACTACAGATCAAGGTTCAAAAAAATCCAACTACGGGGTTCGAACAACACGATTCTAATCCAAGAACTTTTTCGACCTCATCCAAGTGGCCTCAAACTATAGGGTTAGCATCTAGTGCAGTATGTGTGAAAATGTATGCACTATGTGTGCTATAACTTGTATGTCTTTCAAATTTGAACCAACTTTGAATAAGTTTGAAATATTTGAAATGGGGCTTTTGGCTTAAACGTTTGAAACTCAAAACGATTCTCTTCATGCTAGACTTCATAAGACCGAGTTTAGGGTTAGGGGTAGATACATGATTTGTCTGGTTTGAATATGTCTAAACCTTGTTTATCAACTTTAATGCTAACTTCTCAGTCACTCTAAAATGAAGTTTTTGGAGGTTTTTGAAATTTCCATCTTTGAAACCCAAAACCACTTCTCTTCATGCTTGACTTCATAAGAAAAAGTTTAGGGTTAGGGGGTATAGATACATGATTTGTATGGTTTGAATATGTCCAAACCTTGTTTATCAACTTGAATATGCTTACTATATGACATAAGAAGACTATGTACTTTGGTTTTTAATTTTTCTGATTTTTTTAATTTTCTGCGCATTTGAATCATATCTTGGTCAAATCCTAGGTTTCACCAAGATTTAGACAAGTTTAACACGTGAAAATGAGTAAGTAAGCATGGATCCTTCTTAGTCACTCTAAAATGAAGCTTTTGGGATGTTCTTGAAATTTCCATGTTTGAAACCCAAAACCACTTCTCTTCATGATTGACTTCCATAAGATCGACAGATCAGTTTAGGGTTAGGGGTAGATATATACATGATTTTTTGGTTTGAATATGTCTAGACCTTGTTTATCAACTTGAATGCTTACTATACATATGACATAAGAATGCTATGTGCTTTGGTTTTTCATTCTCTTTTTGAATTTTTTCTAAATTTTTAGGCCCATTTGAATCTTGGTCAAATCCTTGGTTTGACCAAGATTTAAACAAGTTTAAAACATGAAAATGAAAAGGGAAGTCAGTATCCTTCGTAGTCACTCTAAAATGGAGAAGCTTTTGGGATGTTCTTGTAATTTCTATGTTTGAAACCGAAAACGAGTTCCCTTCATGCTAGTAGACTAGCTTCATAAGATCGACAGGCCGGGGGTAGATACATGATTTGTCTGGTTTGGATATATCTAGACCTTGTTTATCAACTTTAATGCTTACTATATGACATATATAAGAAAACTATTGCTTTGGTTTTTCCTTTTTCTGTTTTTTTTTAATTTTGATGCCCATTTGAATCATGTCGAATCCTAGGTTTGACCAAGATAATTTAAACAAGTTTAAAACATGAAAATGAA
Source organism: Lolium multiflorum (assembly GCA_030979885.1). Taxonomy (NCBI): domain Eukaryota; kingdom Viridiplantae; phylum Streptophyta; class Magnoliopsida; order Poales; family Poaceae; genus Lolium; species Lolium multiflorum. The sequence continues at coordinate 296,957,228 of CM061749.1, read as the reverse complement.
AAGGGAAGCATGTATCCTTCTTAGTCACTCTAAAATGAAGCTTTTGGGAGGTTTTTGAAATTTCCATGTTTGAAACCCAAAACCACTTCTCTTCACATGCTTGACTTCATAAGACAGAGTTTAGGGGTTAGGGGTATAGATACATGATTTGTCTGGTTGAATATGTCTAGACCTTGTTTATCAACTTTAATGCTTACTATATGACATAAGAAAACAATTGCTTTGGTTTTTCTTTTTCTGATTTTTTTGAATTTTGATGCCCATTTGAATCTTGTCAAATTCTAGGTTTGACCAAGATTTAAACAAGTTTAAAACATGAAAATGAAAAGGAAGCATGTAACCTTCTCAGTCACTCTAAAATGAAGTTTTTGGGAGGTTTTTGATATTTCCATGTTTGAAACCCGAAACCACTTCTCTTCATGCTTGACTTCATAAGACAGAGTTTAGGGTTAGGGGTACGTAGATACATGATTTGTATGGTTTGAATATGTCCAAACCTTGTTTATCAACTTGAATATGCTTATGTGCTTTGGTTTTTTATTTTTGATTTTTTTGAATTTTATGCCCATAAATCTTGGTCAAATCCTAGGTTTGACCAGGATTTAAACAAGTTTAAAACATGAAATGAAAAGATAAGCCTGGATCCTTCTTAGTCACTCTAAAATGAAGCTTTTGGGAGGTTCTTGAAATTTCCATATTTGAAACCCAAAACCACTTCTCTACATGATTGACTTCATAAGACATAGTTTAATTAGAGTTTTAGGGGTAGATATATACATGATTTTTCTGGTTTGAATATATATGTCTAGACCTTGTTTATCAACTTGAATGCTTACTATACATATGACATAAGAATGCTATATATGTGCTTTGGTTTTTCATTCTTTTGATTTTTTTCTGAATTTTTAGGGCCATTTGAATCTTGCATGGTTAAACTTGGGTTTTGCCCAGTTCTAAAGATCAAGGGTTCAAAAAAATCCAACTACGGGGTTCGAACAACACGATTCTAATCCAAGAATTTTTTCGACCTCATCCAAATGGCCTCAAACTATAGGGTTAGCATCTAGTGCAGTATGTGTGAAAATGTATGCACTATGTGTGCTATAACTTGTATGTCTTTCAAATTAAGTTGATAAACAAGGTCTAGACATATTCAAACCAGAATATTATACTGCATTAGTACAAAAAGTTTCCTATGGATTCATCAAGGGTAGTAAAGCCAAGTTAACTCATTGTCATGACTAAGAAGGATCCATGCTTACTTTTTCATTTTCATGTTTTAAACTTGTTTAAATCTTGGTCAAACCTAGGATTTGACCAAGATTCAAATGGTCATAAAAAATCAAACAAAATCAAGAAAATCAAAAACCAAACCACATAGTCTTCTTATGTAATATACTAAGCATTCAAGTTGATCAACGAAGTCTAGACATATTCAAACCAGAAAAATCATGTATCTACCCCCTAACCCTAAACGTTGTCTTATGAAGTCAAGCATGAAGAGAAGAAGTGGTTTTGGGTTTCAAACATGGAAATTTCAAAAACCCACCCAAAAGCTTCATTTTGGAGTGACTAAGAAGGATCCAAGCTTACTTTTTCATTTTCATGTTTCAAACTTGTTTAAATCTTTGTCAAACCTAGGATTTGACCAAGATTCAAATGGGCATAAAAATTCAAAAAAGAAATCAAAAAAATGAAACACCAAAGCACATAAACTTCTTATGTCATATAGTAATTAAGCATTCATGTTGATCAACAAAGTCTATATATATTTAAACAATAAAAATCATGTATATATACCCCCAAACCCAAAACCACTTCTCTTCACATGCTTGACTTCATAAGACAGAGTTTAGGGGTTAGGGGTATAGATACATGATTTGTCTGGTTTGAATATGTCTAGACCTTGTTTATCAACTTGAATGCTTACTATGTGATTTGGTTTTTCATTTTTCTGTTTTTTAATTATTTTTCTGCCCATTTGAATCTTGGTCAAATCCTAGGTTTGAACAAGATTTAGACAAGTTTAACACGTGAAATTAAACGAATAAGTAAGCATTGATCCTTCTTAGTCACTCCAAAATGTACCAATTGATAGTGTTAACTTTGCTTCATGGAAAAATAATGTCATGTAAATGAGTTAACTTGGATTTCCTACCCTTGAATCCATAGGAAACTTTGTTCTAATGCACTATAATAATCAACCGAGTTTTTACACCAACAGGTCTGTCACTTACGTGTGGTGCCCACGCGTGTGGTCCCACACTTGAGTGAGCACAAGTCACGTGCAATAGGTACGCCAACTCCCAGCCATCTTCTTTGTCAAGAGAAGACGCATCAGGATGCGTATTGGAAGTCTGTGGGTCCTTCTGGATCCTTCGGTTGTCCCTCTCACAAAAAAAACAAATCTCTCTCATTCTCGGCCTCGCTCGACTCGCTCGCTCGCTCGCTCGCACCTCCTGCACTGACAAACCCTGCACAACAGTCAACATCACCAGAAAAAGAATATACACCATCAATAAGAGGGGCCCCGTGACTGCTCTCCCTTCTTCTCCTTCCGAGTGATTCCTCTTCCTCCGAGTTTCACTCGACGGGCAAACACACATGTGCTGCATAGTAATAATAAAAAAGTAAAAGAATCGACTACGAATCTATTATTAAATAGGTTATAAACTAGGGTTTTCCCCAGTACTACAGATCAAGTTGAAAAAAAAATCCAACTACGGGGTTTGATTTTGGCCTACAAATAAAAAATTAAATAAGTTGAACTAGTATTCCTCTAAAAAATCATTTTGGTTTGCATTGTTTGATAATTTTCATAGCTAGAGTGCATCACAATTTTTTGATTTCATGCTTTGCTTTGCCAATTTTGATTTTTTCTAACCACCTTCTCTTTGATTTCAAATTTAGGTCAAACTATCGGTGCCTACTATGTGTTCTACTTGAATTGGATGCAGCATGCGCACATGATATGTTTTGCCATTGTTTTGGGCTTCCACACATCTTGGGGCATCCAAGTATTTAAGTTACCTTGTTTTTTAATTGTAATTCATGTACCCTTTCCTCCCAATTAAATTTTGGTTTTACATTTTTAAATTTTTTAAATTTTTATGCCCATTCTGATGTCATATAGTTAGCATTTAAGTTGATAAACAAGGTCTAGACATATTCAAACCGGAAAAATCATGTATCTACCCCTAACCCAAAACTCTGTCTTATCAAGTCAAGCACGAAGAGAAGTCGTTTTGGGTTTCAAACATGGAATTTTCAAAAACCCTCCAAAAAGCTTCATTTTGGAGTGACTAAGAAGGATGGAGGCTTACCTTTTTCATTTTCATGTTTTAAACATGTTTAAATCTTGGTCAAACCTATTATTTGACAAAGAATCAGATGGGCTTAAAATTTCAAAAAAATCAAAAAATGAAAAACCAAAGCATGCAGTCTTCTTATGTCATATATATATTACACATTCAAGTTGATAAACAAGGTTTGGACATATTCAAACCAAAAAATCATGTATCTACCCCCTAACGCTAAACTCTGTCATATGAAGTCAAGCATATGAAGAGAAGTGGTTTTGGGTTTCAAACATGGAAATTTCCATGCTTGAAACCAAAAACCACTTCTCTTCATGCATGCTTGACTTCATAAGACAGAGTTTAGGGTTAGGTGGTAGATACATGATTTTCCTGGTTTGAATATGTTTAGACCTTGTTTATCAAATTAATTGAATGCTTACTATATAACATAAGAGAAGACCTTGTTTTTTTTGAATTTTTATACCCATTCGAATCTTTGTCAAATCCTTGGTTCCACCAAGATTTGAATAAGTTAAAAACATGAATATGAAAAAGTAAGCATGTATGCTTCTTAGTCACTTCAAAATGAAGCTCTTGGGAGGGTTTTTGAATTTCCATGTTCGAAACCAAAAACCACATATCTTCATGCTTGACTTCATGAAACAAAGTTTAGGGTTATGGGTAGATACATGCATGATTTTTCTTGTTTGAATATGTCTAGAACTTGTTTATCAACTTAATTGAATGCCTACTATATAACATAAGAAGACCTTTTTTGTATTTTTTAAATTTTTATACCCATTTGAATCTTGGTCAAATCCTAGGTTTGACCATGATTTAAACAAGTTTAATAAAACATGAATAGGAAAAATTAAGCATATATCCTTCTTAGTCACTCCAAAATGTAGATCTTGGTAGGGTTTTTAAAATTTCCATGTTTGAAACCAAAAACCACGACTTCTCTTCATGCATGCTTGACTTCATAAGACAGAGTTTAGGGCTAGGGTAGCTAGATACATGATGTTTCTGGTTTGAATATGTCTAGACCTTGTTTATCAACTTAATTGAATGCTTACTATATGACATAAGAAGACTACGTGCCTTGGTTTTTCATTTATTTTCATTTATTTTGAATTTTTATGCCCATTTGAATCTTGGTCAAATCCTAGGTTTGACCATGATTTAAACTAGTTTAAAACATAAATATGAAAAATTAAGTATCTATCCTTCTTAGCCACTCCAAAATGAAGCTCTTGGGAGGGTTTTTGAAATTTCCATGATTGAAACCAAAAACCACTTCTCTTCATGCTTGACTTCATAAGTCAGGGTTTAGGGATATATATATATAGGGGGTACATACATGATTTTTCTGGTTGGAATATGTCTAGAACTTGTTTTTCAACTTGAGCTTATCTAGAGCTTGTTTTTAAATTTTTTATACCCATTTGATTCTTCGTCAAATCCTAGGTTTGTTGACCTAGATTTGAACAAGTTTAAAACATGAATATGAAAAGGTAAGCATGTATGCTTCTTAATTAGTCACTCCAAAATGAAGCTCTTGGGAGGGTTTTTGAAATTTCCATGATTTAAACCAAAAACCACTTCTCTTCATGCTTGACTTCATAAGTTAGGGTTTAGGGATATATAGGGGGTAGATACATCATGATTTTTCTGGTTTGAATATGTCTAGAGCTTGTTTATCAACTTAATTGAATGCTTACTATATGACATAAGAAGACTATGTGCCTTGATATTTCATTTTTTTAAAATTATGCCCTTTTGAATATTGGTCAAAACCTAGGTTTGACAAAGATTTAAAAAAGATTAAAACATGAAAATGAAAAAGTAAGCCTTGATCCTTCTTATTAACTCCAAAATGAAGGTTTTTGGGAGGGTTTTTGAAATATCCATGTTGATCAACGGAGTCTATACATATTTAAACATTAAAAATCATGTATATACCCCAACCCTAAACTCTGTCTAATGAAGTCAAGGACGAAGAGAAGTGGTTTGGTTTATTTTTTTTTTGAATTTTTATGCCCATTTGAATCTTGGTCAAATCCTTGCAGGTTTGACCAATATTTAAACAAGTTTAAAACATGAAAATGAAAAGTAAGTGTGGATCCTTCTTATTCACTCCAAAATGAAGCTTTTGGGAGGTTTTTTTAAATTTTCCATGTTCGAAACCCAAAATGATATCTCTCCGTGCTTTACTTCATAAGACAAAGTTTAGGGGTAGGGGTAGATACATGATTTTTCTGGTTTGAATATGTCTAGACCTTGTTTATCAACTTGAATGCTTATTATGTGACATCAAAAGACTATGTGTTTAGTTTTTTTTTGAATTTGTTATGCCCATTTGAATCTTGGTCAAATCCTAGGTTTGACCAAGATTTAAACCAGTTTAAAACATGAAAATGAAAAGTAAGCCTGGATTCTTCTTAGTCACTCCAAAATGAAGCTTTTGGGAGGTTTTTTAAATTTCCATGTTTGAAACCCAAAACCACTCCTCTTAATGCTTGACTTCATAAGACAGAGTTTAGGGTTAGGGGCCAAGTATATACATGATTTTTCTTGTTTAAATATGTCTAGACTTTGTTTATCAACTTGAATGCTTACTATATGACATCAAAAGACTATGTGTTTGGTTTTGATTTTTTTGAATTTGTTATGTCCATTTGAATCTTGGTCAAATCCTAGGTTTGACCAAGATTTAAACCAATTTAAAACATGAAAATGAAAATGAAAGCCTGGATTCTTCTTAGTCACTCCAAAATGAAGCTTTTGGGAGTTTTTTCAATTTCCAATGTTTGAAACCCAAAACCACTTTTCTTCATGCTTGACTTCATAAGACAGAGTTTAGGGTTAGGGGGTATATACAATATTTTTCTGGTTTGAATATGTCTAGACTTCGTTGATCAACTGTAATGCTTACTATATGACATAAGAAGCTTATGTGCTTTGGTTTTTTTTTATTTCTTTTTTGAATTTTTATGCCCACTTGAATCCTGGTCAAATCCTTTGTTTGACCAAGATTTAAACAAGTTAAAACATGAAAATGAAAAAGTAAGCCTGGCTCCTTCTTAGTCATGAAAATGAGTTAACTTGGCTTTCCAACCCTTGAATCCATAGGAAACTTTGTACTAATGCAGTATAATAATCACCCGAGTTTTTACACCAACAGGTCTGTCACTTACGTGTGGTGCCCATGCGTGAGGTCCCAAACTTCAGTGAGCACAAGTCACATGCGGTAGGCAGGCAAAATACCCGATCAATCCGGGCGGTGGCTGTTAAGGACCCGATCGCATTTCTTGCTTTCAGACTGGGGTCTACCATGTAAGAAGTTTGTTCCTTTTGGATGCATCACTCGTATTTGCAAGTTTTTTGGGGGTCCCGCAAATTCAGGGTAGCATCATGCCCCCCTTCCCACGCCAACACAAACAGAGTTCAACACAACCTAATTAAGCAAGGTTCAACACAGACATAGTTCAACAACCCCTAATTAAGCTAATAGGTTCACCACAAACGCTGCTGAGCAGCAAACATAAACAGAGTTCAACAAAAGATGCTGCTTTTGAAGCAGTAGGAGAGACAAACATGCACAACAGTTACGGAGTATATTTACCATCTTCTTCCTGTCGCCTCCTCCCGGTCCCGCTTCTTCTGCTTCTTGCTGCCCATACCTTTAATCTTTGGTGGCTTGGGCTTGGGAGGAGGCACACGACCGGTCTCGATAGCTTGGTTCAATTTCTTCCTTAGGAATAGCCCATAGGCCATGTGGTTGGCTATGAAGCCGGATCGGTTAACAGTTTCCCCAACTTTGAGACAGCCGGACCCACCGGCTTCGGCATGCTGCAGGACGCTTCGAAAGTCAACCTTTATGCTCTTTGTGCAGAAGGGGCAGCTGTTCCTGGCACCAGTCCAGGGTTCACTCCAATACTTGTCGAACTTCCCCGCCTTAAGCTTGTTGAGAGTGGCCCTGGCCTTCCTATGACGCGACTCGACATCGCTGTCAACCTCATCAGTAGCAACCTGATACATGCCAAATAAACAGGTGAAGCAAATATGTAGCAGTTGCAACTAATAATGAATATGAATCTAAAAAGATTCTGACGCTAATTCAAAACCCTATAGCGCAAAAAAAAGAGGGAGAGACCATAGAGCAAATCGATACAGGGCTATGTTAAATAAGGGAGAGAGGTGAATCGGATGTGAAGCAAATATGTAGCAGTTGCAACTAATACTGAATATGAATCTAAAAAGATTCTGACGCTAATTCAAAACGCTATAGCGCAAAAAAAGAGGGAGAGACCATAGCGCAAATCGATACAGGGCTATGTTGAATAAGGGAGAGAGGTGAATCGGAACATACTTCCTCCCCCTCGTCGACGATATTCTCGTCGAAGGTCGGCGGCGGCGGTTCAAAGATGAGTTCAACCTCGTCCTCGTCATCTAGGGGATGCTTCCCAAGAGAGTGGACCCATCTACCAACAGCATCAGATGCCGATGAGCGACCGATGGCCCGACCTTCGGCAATGGCCTCCGCTTCGTCTTTGGCATCCGCTGCGGCAATGATCGCCGCCGTTGCGGCCATGCGTGCTGCGGTCGCGGCTCTGCACGCCTCCTCTGCGGCTAAGGCCAGCCGCGCGGCTTTCGCTTTCGCTGCGTTGACGGCGTCGGTTGGGCTCTCCATCGGTGGAATGGGAAGGGGAAGTGAAGAGAGGGTTTTTTCCTAGTCCGTGGAGAGAGGGAGAAGTGTGGACGTGAAATGGATAACTGACGATATTTCAAGATTTGGGAGACATAGCACGAACCGGCAGATGACAGCGCGTGGGTGCATTACCTCATACTGCCTCTGTCCTAGAAAGAGCGTACGTGTGGGTTTTCAAGGCATATTAAGGATTTTATTATTACATTGGGAAACTGTCATCGACCATCACTTTCCTCTTCAACTTTTCCACCTCCAATGATCTAAATGCATGTAGTAAATAAGAAAACCATATTATGCTAAATACTACTACCTCCATCCCAAAGCGTAAGGCTTATATTATTTTTAGAAGCTCAAACTATGTCAAGGTAAACTAAGATTTTACCAAAAATCATTATCATGCAAAATACAAAATTAATATCAATACATAGACAACGATTTTTTTTGGTATGGTATCTACAAAATATTATATTAGTTGATAGATTGTTCTAAATTTTCGTCAACCTTTACTTGCTTTGACTCTTAAAAAAAGACTTAAGCTTTGTGATGGAGGTAGTACGTACTAGTCGTGAAGAAACTATATCCCTCGTGATGAGAAAGAAATATTTTTTACTACCACTCTTTTGTGGACAAATTTTGAAGTGCATTGCAAAACGAGAAGTACACTCTTTTATGGACAAATTTTAACTCTACACCCATTATTTCAGGATGGAGGGAGTATAACCCAACTTGTTTTTTTCTTCTGGGCACTACACTGCTTTTTCCCTGTGCAATGCTTGGTTCTACCCTTTTTCTCAATGTAATGGTCACTTTAAGTCATTTTTTCCCACACACATTTATTTTGTACTTCTCTACAGTGTTGACCGTGCTACTACTATTTGTGTTAGTGCGCCAAAAACAAAATGTTATTTTTTAAGTGCCAAATTAATCTAGGGCGTTGGTTGTGAATCGGTGAACAAAAAAGAGATAGCCCAAAAGAGGAACACACCAAGGTACAAAAACTAGCATATATGCATGTTTCTATGTACATATATATGACCCTGGGTTTGTAGATAAAAAACATTCATATATGCGCTTACTATTAATATACATAAGTTTATGCTGATTCTCTTGGTTTAGGTATATATATGGTTAGGCATCACTACTAATTCAGAAAAAAACAAAAATGTAACTCTTCAAGTGAAGTCATTTTAAGTGACCTAACAACTAAAATTCATATATAGGATTTGTATAGGAATTATGTAGGATTTAGATCACATGTGAATTTTCCCCACACTAGTTGTTTGATTCATAGGAACATATCCTATAGGAATCTTGCAGTGCAAATCCTATAAGAATAAAACATTAGGTCATACCTCATGGAAAATTTCCTTTGGCACAATCAAACACAACTCATCTTCCTATATGATTCAACTAGCCATTAAATCTCAATCCTATGTTTTCCATATTTCTATGGTTTTCCCATCCTATGAATCAAAGGAGCCTTAGGGCTTATATCTTTTTTTAGAAAGGCAAACTATGTTAAGATTGGCCAAGTTTTACGAAAAACCTTTAACATGCAAAATACAAAGTTGAGTCATTTCGTTTGAATCGGAGGGAGTACATTTGACGTTATGGTACTATTTGACAGCTGCTTGGCACTGTATTTTTTTCGAACCAAACTTCCCCCTTCATGAAGCTTTTATTTTAGCTTCAGTGACTTGATACATCCATATATCTAGACAAAGTTGAGTCAATTCATTTGAATCAGAGGGAGTACATTTGACTATATGGGTATTGTTTGACAACTGCTTGGCACTGTCTTCTTTTTTGAACCAAACTGCCCCCTTCACGAAGCTTTTATTTTGGGATAGAGCTTCACTGACTTGATACTTCCAAGTTTCACAGTGACTTGGTGCCACCATCCACCATCCATCTCAGATCCAATGTATGCGATCGACTTAGAATTTAAACTAAATAATTATTATAATTGCTCAGAAATATTTCAAGAACTTCCAGTTAATCGTGCATATTTCGATTTATATTTTGGTGAAGTTTCATTCGATTTGAATCAAAGGTTTGTGAGCAAATATATACTCCCTCCGGTTCATATTAATTGACTCTAATATGGATGTACTAGACACATTTTAGTTCTAGATACATCCATATTGAAGTCAATTAATATGAATCAGAGGGAGTATTTAGTTTAAACTAGTGCTCGTATACGTAAAAAGCTCTTTAATCACAAGCTAATCGTCCGAGTGGGATGAAATATTCACAGATTTTAGAACAAGGCATCTACATTTTACTGGATTTTTTTCATAATTTTTGTTTTTAGGTTCGAAATAAGAGATTAGTTTGGAACGTTGGATCTCAAATGGTTGGTAGATGGTGGCACCAAGTCACAATGAGATTTGGAGACTTCAAGTCACTGCAGCTCTGTCCTTTTATTTTGACAAACTGCAGAGCCGCTGGTGCATCTATGCTTGCGTACGGCCGACGCCGATTCTTAGCAAGGAAGTTCTTCCTATAAGTAGTAGTATCCATACTCCACTCCAAGGCATGTATAAAAAAAAGAACCCATCCCGTTCTCGTTTTCCCGATCACTCTTCTCTGAAGATGGAGGAGGCCCTCTTCTTGTGCCCCCTCTGCCTGCTGCCCTTCAAACCCCCCATATCCAAGGTCGCTCCCTTCCGATTTCATTCTTAGGTTCACCTGTGAGAAATGTCAATGACAACTGATGCCACGTACGTTGTTCCGTGCAGTGCAAGGGCGGTCATATGGGCTGTCGGCGCTGCGTCGGCGAGCTTGCGCCGAACCCGTGCAAGAAGTGCGAGCAGCCGGCGTGGTTGCCGCCGTCGAATCGATCTGGGCCAAGATTGCCGCCGTCGAATCGATCTGGGGCAATGGTCAAGTGCGTCGGCTGCCAGAGCTTGGTCGCCTCCACGGAGTCCTACAAGCACTATATCGCGTGCCCGCATGGTCCGTGCGGCTGCACAGAGGCCATCAATACCGGCTGCAGCTTCACCGGCCCGCCGCGGGAGCTCCTGGTACACCTCCAAGCATCCCACTCCATCCCAGTGTTTACGTTCCAGTATGGCATACCCGCCTGGTGCATAGTTCGTGTTCCGGTACAACCGCGGGGACACCTGTTCATCGGCAGTGGGGAAGAAGACGGTAGCGTGTTCGCCATCACCGTTGGAGCGCTCGGCCCGACCACCATTGTGTCCTGTGTGTGCATCAGGTCGGCCGCGTGCTTGTTTCCGATGTACAAGGCGCAGCTGTTGGTGATTGGTCCGCCGGCGCCGGCGACGGCTGGGACCAGTGACCTCTCGACGGACACCTTGATGGCGGTAATCGAGCCGACGAGCTCCCCGACGCCTAGCTCGATCATGTTGCAGCAGCTCACTTCTTTCCTGGCGGTGCCGCCCCGTTACGCGAAGCAGAATGGAGGGCAGCGTGTGTTGCCTATCTGCGTTTGCATCAACAAGAAGGTTATACAATAATCTTCGTTTAGTCATACTGCAATGTAGTTACTCGAAGATCGGAGGGAGTAGTTTAGTTCGAAGTAGGGTTCGTTCGGATGTATTTTGGACTTGTATAGTAGTACTACTACTCCAGAACTATTAGCTAGCTAGTTGGAGTGCTAGAATGCAGCTCGGAGTATTATAGTATTTTGGCAGTACTACTAGTTATGTATGTGACTGCAAATTCAAACTAAAATGGAGTATTTCTTGCTAATGTTGTTCTTTTGGAGTCATCATTTTTTTCTGAACGTGTTAACTATGCTATTGTCTAAGGATTCGTTTAGATTTCTTTGGTTGAATTCATATTTCGTCTCTTCCTAATTTGGCAAAACTGCACTGTCATGGGCATTCTTACAAGGTCGCTGAAGTTTCAAAGTTTCTTAATGTATATTGCGTAGGGTGTACCCCCTTAACATGGATCTGTTGCATTTTTGGGTTGTATTTTTTTTTTGGCAATTTTCAGGACCATAAAATAGCACGCCTTCAGTTGAAATTTGAATTAGTGGCCGATACTAGCATGGAGTAGTGAAGTTTTTTTGTACTCCCTCGGTCCCACCAAAAGTGTCTCACCTTTGTTAAAATTTAGATGGATAGATGTATTTTTTTTACAAAGTTGAGACAACTTTGGTGGGACGGAGCCACGGAGTCGTAGTTGATGGCGAGAAGGTTGATGCCTTGCTAGGTTGGTGTACGTTGCAAAAAGAACAAGGTTGGTGTGTATTTGTTTTATTTGTTCACCATAATACTGACATGGCCATCGATTTGATTAGACAACACAAGCCTGGGATGTTTCACTTATTTATTGTAGGAAGCACGATTAATGTTCTGTAATGATGGGGCTACTCCTATAGTCCGTCTGCTCGGCTCCTACTCGGGTGTCGGGTCACATTCACACTCTCCTCTTTTTTTGAACACATTCACACTCTCCTCTTTTTTTGAACACATTCACACTCTCCTCTTTTTTTGAACACATTCACACTCTCCTCGAAACTGCAGTAGGCAGTATATGAGCGTCTCGGTTCACCTCCGTCGTCTATCCCCACTCCGCCCATCTTCCATAGCACGCGCCTGCGTCTCCGCCATGGCGCTTTCGCATCCTATCCAGCAGTGCCCAGTTTGAGAGCCTCTGTTCTCCAACTCAAACCCCCACCTGCCGCCATTGATCGCCATCTCTCTCCCAAAGTTCGAATCAGTAGATCTCCCAAGAAAATACCAACCCCATTGTACCACCTGCCTCATTGCGATGGCGAAATCGAGCAGGGTCTGTGGATCTGGGCTGTTTCACAAGGTGTTTACGGAAGGCCCCCTTGAAGTGCTCATCAGCCAGTGCGACGCCATCACCGCCGCGTCCCTAGTCGGTTCCTCCAAAAGTATTCTTCAGTCAGCCAAATACAGTGCCACTCTGCCTGCTTCTCAGCCGTTTGGCCTTCCGTGTGTTCTCTGTTGTGACCCGGCGGATAAACCATGGGCGGTGTTCAAGGAGGATTTGCCGGTGCACAGCAAGTGCAAACTACTGCCGCTGGACAGGTTCTCCTATGATGGCCTAATGCCACACGGTAAGGATGAGGAGCGGGCAGGCGCCAATGGAGATTGGATCGCCATGGTTGGCCCCGAAGGCAAGTGGAACCTCCTCAATGTCTACACTCATCGCAAGATTAAGCTTCCATCTTTGAGGAACAAGTTGGAAACCACACACAATCCACTTATATTCGAGTATCAGCGTTCTGCTATTCAACTGCAGAAGATAGCTATTTGCCAAGTTCCTACAGCTGCTAGGGGGTATCAAGATTTCTCCCTTGTCGCAATCTTCGACTTTGCAATTGCCTACCTCCATGGCGAATATCCTCGTGCATGGATATTTCTTGAAAACCAGTTTCAGTACGGCGCCATATACTGCGATGCAATTATACATAACGGACTTGTGTTCGCCGTTACTGAGCTTGGAAATGTTTATGCATGGGATCCTAATCAATTTGGTAACATTTCCTCCCTATCTTTTTTATATACGTAACTTATATAGTATTTCACCTCTTATTTGTTGAACTGTCTTGGCATCTTTTGGCTTAAAGGAATTCCATAGGCGCACACCATAACCCTCTTGTGGTATGGACATATATAGAATTTAACATCTATAGGAATTTTAGTATGGTCTAATGTGCATGTTGTTCCTTAGGAAAAAGGCCCCCTAGTAATTAAGTTTCTTTATTATTACTCCCTAGAAAATTTAAGGTAGAGTAGAAATAGAATCAATAAAGGTGCCATGCAATATTGATAAAGACTTTCATTTGTTTATATTCCCCCGGTTCTAGAGAATAAGGAGTACTATATTCAAACCATCTAAAATTTGGACCAATATTTTCGGGAACATGTTTTAAATCCATATGAAGTTTTACCAAGATGTTCGAAATATATTTCAAACCATCTTATGTTCGACCATGATTTTATAAAGTACTAGTATTGGCATCCCAATATCAAATCAATATCACTAGTAGATAAATCATGAAATATATTTTCATGTGACGTGTTCTTTCCTTTTTCAAGGTCCTATAGTGCTCCCTGCTCCATTCATTCCGTGGACGGCTGGATTTGATGACGATGATGATTTTGACTCTAATAGTCGTACGTGGTGGCTGGCAAGATCTCAAGATCGTTCTAGACTTCTCCTGGTCTATGCACGTGGCGTAATGGATTTTGACGCTGACGGTGCTCCAACTCATTATGATAGTACCCCTTCTGTCCATTGCGGTCGCGCTGTTCACAGCTATTCGGGGTATACCTGCATTGTATTCTCGAATGACACTAGTCGGTTACTTCCAGCCAACCCGTGGGAAAGGGTTACTAATCTTGGAGACTATTCTATGTTCCTTGGGTTGAACTATCCGATTTTCATGCCAGTGGGTGGTGCAACATTTCCCCCAGGATATTTGACAAGAAGAAACTGCATCTACACCACGCCTCAGGCCATTGGCTCTCACTTTGACACATCACATCAAGAAATTTTCCGCTTCAGTCTAAATGGCGAAGACCACCAAAGCATATCTTTCTCAAGCAGCGGTCCAGGGGCCAACTGGCATACGGGGTTTTGGTTCATCCCAAGCTACACCAACGCGCTGGACTGGAACAAAGACAATCAGAGTTAGGGATATTTATGTAATAGTAGGATCATACTACTAGCTAGCTCAGTTGGTCTTGACTCCTATTTAACTATTTATAGCTAATGTACTTAGGTGATAAATTTATGCTATTTGCATGAACCCAGGCGCTTCTTTTAATTTGATCAAATACGGTCTATACACATGCATGGTTGTTTGGCTGTTTCAGTGTCCCTAGAGGCATACATATATACTGTTATTTAGCAATCTTTATTACAGTACAAAGGTCTTAACCTCATGGTTCACAGAAAGTATAAACGTAGATCAACCATCTAAACATAGAAGACATTCTAGTGTATGATTCTTACATATACACATCAACATCCTATCAGAAAATCTTAATGTGAATTGTACTGGCTGTACAAACCCGTGCATCATTCTCTAGCCGGTTGCACCCAAAAACCAAATCGTGGTACTTCATAGTTGACTGTATGTAGGACAACATACAGATCCAATGCGAAGCCATGGGTATCACCTGCATGACAGAACCATATTTCACATGGTTGGAGGTACTCCATATGGCATTTAAAATCATTCCTTGTCCTTCATATGGCCCTAAAAATAGTACAGTTGGATTTGTGGGTTTTAATTTTTTATTAACACACTCAATTGATTGCCCAAACATTGATTAATAATATTATTAAGGGGTGTGATGTTGAAAGCCATAAGAACAATGTGCCAAACAATCTTTGCTAGCGGACGGTAAATGTATACCCATCAGAAATAATCAGCAGACGTGCATGTTTCTTTGGTCAGAATAACTGCTGCACCATCTTAAAAGTAAATGGCATGACCATTTATTTGATTTGATAGCGTGCAGCTAGATGGCGTACATTACTATCTCTACTTCCTTGGGTCGCCCAAATCTGGAGTACTAAAAGCAAATCCTGGTGATTCATTTGACAAGACAACACAGATGCGTCCAAATTTCTCCGTCCATATTATTATAATCTGGAGTGCGTTGCCTCGTTGCCTTCCAAGAGAAGCTGCATTCCTTGCCAAAAAAGAGAGAGAGGCTGTATTTATAACTATCTCACCGGCCGCCACTAGTACAAACCATCACTCCCTCTCCACCTCCACCTCCATCTCTTCCCTAGTAGCTCCACCTCCATATCGGCGACGGACCACAATCGCGCGGCTTCGACTTCCTCTTCGACGGCGGCGGCGACAGAGGCGTGAGGCACCTTCTCCGCGGCGCATCACTCATCCTCGTCCCGCGGCAACAATGGCTGTATGTGAAATCACCATACCCTTTTGTATGGTAGAGATGATGATGTGCGGATAAAATTTTATTGGCGGTTGCTCATCCTTGTTTGAATATTTGGTGTAGATTCACATCTAGGGCAGGGTGTCAAGCGGGGTGGGTAGCGGGCTAGCTAGTTTCAGTGCGAGTGCTTTAAATCTGCTCTAATCTCAACCACTATTTGCTCTAATTTTCTGCTTTGCGGGACGATTCGCGGACGCCGCTTGCAACCCTAATCTAGGGTATTGATCCTAGTTTAGTAGACTACTAGGATTTACATGCCAATTTGTTTTTAGACTAATCCGGATATTTGTCAATACTACTAGAGTACGTACTTCTTCCGTTCGTATTTAATTGACTCTAGTTGAAAGCATCGGCAGTTCATTTTCTTCTCTCCCTCGCGTCGACTAATTAAAACCGAACAGAGGGAGTATTAGGAATCCTTGTGCATCCGTACTACCAGTAAGGTATTGCGTTGTTGCAGAGGCTCAGTGTAATCAATATCTTTCGATATTAATATACGGAGTACTCACTTTATCAGAAAATAAATTAGTAATCCATGTTCAAACTTGCTAGTTTGATCGACGTTTGATGATGATTTGTGAGGCCATGTATGGGCCTAGTTTGTTTCCTTTGCTTGGTGGTCAGTAGGCTGATGATTTTTTTTTGCTTGGTCGATCTGTGGTCGTTCCATGGCCACTGCTGATTAATCATTACTAGAATCAACAATTTTTTGCTTGTCTGGTGATTGGAATTGTATGCGCTCTTCTGAAGAGCACCATCGCACGATGATTAGTCTTAATGGAGATGCAGATGTCGATCAAGAGGGAGAAACATATCTTGATCATGCATTTCTCACGAGATTACTTGGTGATTGGAAGTAGAATCCACAATTTGTTGTGCAAACTTCTCAACATATGCATATATTCGTTGAATTGGCTTTATGTGATCAATATTACTTCTTATTGCAGATGGATGGAGGGGAAAGAGCGAAAAAACCGATACTTAGTGAAATGACTTCTCATTCTGTGACTTCTGATATCCTAGATGACAAGGTAAATATATAGAACGATGATTCGTAGGTGATGAAAGCAGAATCCACAATTTGCCGTGCAAACTTCTCAACATATGCATTTATTTGATTAATTAGTTTTATGTGATCAATAGTATTACTTATTCCAGATGGACGTAGGGGAAGGAACGAAAAAGCGGATGCTATGTGAAATGACTTCTAAATCTGTGTGTTCTGATATCCCAGATGACAAGGTAAACATATGGACCGACGCTTGTTTTGCCGCTGCCCCTGTTAGATGGCTAGATGCTCTGGTCTAATTTCTGTTCATGTGCTTATTATTGCAGAAACATAGAGTTGAAGAAAACTCTATATTGTCTGATGACAAAGGTGAAATGGCATGCCAGTCTTTTAAACCTCCGACGCCACCTTGTTTACTGTCTATGGAGACTGATGCAGCTGGACCTGGTACTGATGAGCCTATACGTGGCATCATCGTGCCACATGAAGAAGGTTGTGGATTGGGTTTACCCCCTGCTGAAGAAACTGGTGGTGCAGCTGGAGCTGCTAGTGTAGAGCCTCTAGTGAACGGTGTCGTGCCACGGGAATTCTCTGAACTAGAGCAAGACGGTTTACCTATTGTCAAGACCGATGTAACTGGTGCTGATGCTGGAGTTGCTACTGATGATCCTGCACCCGAAGTTGCCACGCCACCCGAAGGAGGTTTTGTATTGGTAGAACCCGTCATGACTATGCCCACAGTACTGACTGGTGGTGGACCTGGAGCTGGTAGGGTAGAGCCTCTAGCGAAAGGTGTCGTGCCACGAGAATCCTCTGAAGTGGATATTGGTGGTTTACCCTCTGTAGATACTGGTGGTCTACCTGGAGCTGGTATTGTAGAGATTTCAGCAAACAGTGCTGTCCCACCCAACTCCTATGAACTGGAGCATGTACCTGATGTGCCTTCTGTAGAAC
Source organism: Lolium multiflorum (assembly GCA_030979885.1). Lineage (NCBI taxonomy): Eukaryota > Viridiplantae > Streptophyta > Magnoliopsida > Poales > Poaceae > Lolium > Lolium multiflorum. The sequence continues at coordinate 296,939,333 of CM061749.1, read as the reverse complement.
CTGATGCACCTGTAAGTAGTGGTGATGATTCCGCTGAATCTGATCAAGAAGGATCTGCATCTCGAGGACAAGATGTCAGCTGTCATTCACCTGAACCCGAGCTGAAGTCAGCAACGGTAGCTTATATGGCACGGACTGTCCTTCAAGCTCTAAAGATCCAGTTGGGTGGTTCACAGGACCAGCTACTCCAAGCCATTGTCACTACAAAAGACCAGCCAGCATGCTTCGTTATCTCCTGCATACTGTTTGACAAGCTGAAGCACTGCAACTGGCGCATTGTTCAATCCCATCAGCATGGAGAGAGGAGCTATGTTTATGTCAAGATGATTCATGCTGATTTGGTAAGGTTCCATGATAAGATGTATGGGTGGGGTGAGGCAAGAGCCACATTTTGCAGCATTCACACAGTCTTCGCTCTTGAGCCAGACCCCATGGATGCTTACCCAGTGGTGCAGCTGTCCTGACTTGATATATGTTTTATGATCAGTATGCTGCTGTCGTGGAACTGTGATGTGGAGCTACCTTTCTTATGGTTTCTAGGCTTTTGGTTTCAACATGTATTATGGAGCTTACCTTAGGACTTTCGCATGCGTTTGGCTGTTGACCTGTAATGTTTGTGGTTGGTTGTCTAATCTACTTGGCACAATCACATTGCAAAGGCAAATGTTCCTTTTCTCTTTAATTGTTATTATGACTTATGTGTTATAACCAGGCAAGAATATGCAATCTTGGTTCTCTGACCGATATATATGTACATACAACTTTTGTTCACATAATAACACTTACACGGGAAAAGAGTAGCTTTCTCTGTTGGACAAACACCAAACCACAAAAGGGTAACAACACAATATCCAAACTAGGTACGGCACCTGTTGAGCATACATGACTTTTGTCGTAAAATCACGTTAACCAACACTAGCAGCATCTTGTTCTTTGCAAGGTGCTATGCTTATCAGTCTAATCCCAATACACAACCTACTTCAGGTGGCACGATGATGTCAGGTGCAGGTTCACCAGTACCAACTCTCTTGCATCAGTCTCCATTGAAGGTACGCCACTGCTGCAGTAGACACCATTAGCAATGCAACCTGAAGGTGTTCTTATCCTCATATCAGGATCACATAATACAGGTGTCAAGCTTCATGCACTAGCCAACACAATCAAAAGTCCGAACTAGGATCGCTAGGAAAAAAAACATGAAGATCCTTTTATCGAATCCCACGCTGAACATCTTTTTCACTAATTAGGTAAGCTCCTGCTGACAAACATATTACAGCAACTCCAGCAGTGGCTCTATATTTTGGCGCTGTGGGCTGATGCTGCGCATGGAGCCGGCAATAGCTTCACCGGAAGCTGCAAACTGTGGCGGCCAAATGCAGGGCTGAAACAGCGTATTTTCAGAGGCGCTATAAATGCAGCGCCAAAAACAGAATATAATGAAAAATAGAGTGCAGTAAAACAGAAGATCAAATAAAGACTAGAAATAGACATAAAATAGGAGAAAATTAGCTTGATAGATACTCCGTAGTTCATATTTGTACAAAGTAGTGCGATAAAACTAAACTAAAACTCGACATCTGACGAGTCCGGTGTCGTGCCCGACACCGGATCCGACGAGAAGAGGTCAATCCAACGGGGGTCGTCCTCGCCAATGGTGGTCGGCCCGGCGAGCTGCGCTTCGATGAAGGCCCGCTTCGTCGCCTTCTCCGCCCTCCGTTGTGCGCGGTCCTCCTTCTTCGCAGCCCGCCTCGTAGCCTTCTCCGCCCTCCGTCTGCGGAAGTGCTCGTTCTCGGCGGCTACGTCCTCGGGGAAGCGGGCCGCCCACTCGCGCGCCGCGCGCTCGTCCCGCTCGGCAATGCGCAAACGGCGCTCCGTCTCGCGGCGGCGGCGCTGTTCCTCCTGTCTAACGATGTACGGCGGCGGCGCGAGATCCTCGGCCTGCTGGCGCGTCCACACGTCATGGAAATTCATCGACGATCGCGGGCGCCCGAGCCGCCACGCCACGGCGTCGTACGCGCGCGCGGCCTCGTGCGCGGTCTCGTAGGTGCCGAGGCCGATGCGCTCGCCGCCGTCACGTATCTCCGCGTAATACGTACCTTTGGGGCGCGCGCGGACGCCGCGGTACCCCGTGCCCGAGACGCGGCAGTACCGCGAGCTCGACGCGAGACGAGGCATGGCGGCGGCGGCGGAAGCGGAGCCGCGGCGGCGATATTAGGCGCAGATGGGCAAATTTCAGCAACCCGTGTCCATCTTTTTTTTTGGCAGGATTACGCCATGTACCACCTTCCAATTAGAAAATAGTACTGTTCAGCCTTCCCCTGTTGGGCCCAATATTTCACTTTGGGTTGCCAACGGCCATCTACATGGTAATTGCTCTCGGCCTACTTGCTCCGGCCGTCGAAGCCCAATAACTACAAATGGGCCTTTCTGCTCATGCAATTTCGGCCCTTTTCTAATGAAACACAGATCCTATGAATGGCAAAAGAAAAAAACGCGGAGATTCTACATAAAAGTTGTTTTTAGTTATTTTGAATTATTGGGTTCCAATTTTTGAAACTGCTCATGCCCAATATGAAAATCCTTGTTCGCTCCATACCCACATGGATAACGGTATTTTTAATAATTCATAAAGTGGATTTGAAATTTAAAACATATCCTAATAATTCCATGATTTAATCTATCAACTTGCAAGATCTTGGAGAGAAAAAGCTTGTATTAGTCTGCAGAATCCGCACCGTTTCAAAGGCGGCAGTGGATCAAAAGAAAAAAGGAAGTAGCCAGAAATTAGGGGTCAAAAATAACTCCAAGAAATGAAACTTTTATTGTTCGTAGAGGATGACATGCGGGACCCATGAGCCAGCAGCTTACTCAACGTTTCAAAGGCGGCATGAGATCGGAAGAAAAAGGCAAGTGACCAAATATCAGGTGCCAAAAATAATCCAAGAAATGAAACTTATTGTACATAGAGGATGACATGCGGGTCCCATTTTGCAGCAGCGGTTTCAGCGTTTCAAATGCGGTTTGAGATCAAAAGAAAAAGAAAGTAGCCAGAAATTAGGGGGTAAAAAAACTCCAAAAAAAGAAAGTTGATTGTACATAGAGGATGACATGCGGGTCCCATGAGTCAGCAGCTTACTCAACGTTTCCAAGGCGGCAGGGGATCAAAAGAAAAAGGAAATAGCCAAAAATCAGAGGTGAAAAAAAACCAAGAAAAGAAATTTTATAGTACATAGAGGATGACATGCGGGTCCCATGAGCCAGCAGGTTCCTCAACGTTTTCAAAGGCCGGTGGGGATCAAAAGAAAAAGGCAAATAGCCAGAAATTAGGGGTAAACAATAAATCCAACAAAGGAAAGGTTTATTGTTCATAGATGCTGACATGTGGGACCCATGAGCCAGCAGCGTCAAGGCAAGTGACCAAAAATCAGGGGTAAAAAAAATCCAAGAAAAGAAACTTTATTGTACATAGAGGATGACATGTGGGTCCCATGAGCCAGCACCTTACTCAACGTTTCAGAGGCGGCTTGAGATCGAAAGAAAAAGGAAAGTGACCGAATATCAGGAGCTAAAAATAATCCAAGAAAGGAAACTTTTATTGTACATAGAGATTGACATATGGGTCCCACTAATACAAGCTCTTTCGCTCGAAGATCTTGCAAGTTGATTGTACATAGAGGATGACATGCGGGCCCCATGTGTCAGCAGCTTACTCAATGTTTCCAAGGCGGCAGTGGATCAAAAGAAAAAGGAAATAGCCAAAATCAGAGGGTGAAAAATAAATCCAACAAAGGAGAGGTTTATTGTCCATGGAGGCTGACATCTGGGACCCACGAGCCAGCCGCGTCCTCTACGTTTAGAAGGCGACTGGGGATCGAAAGAAAAAAGGCAAATAGCCAGAAATTAGGGGTACAAAATAACTCCAAGAAAGGAAGTGTTTATTGTTCATAGAGGCTGACATGTGGGACCCATGAGCCAGCAAAGTCTTCAACGTTTCAAAGGCGGCAGGGGATCAAAAGAAAAAGGAAGTAGCCAGAAATTAGGGGTAAAAAATAACTCCAAGAAAGGAAACTTTTATTGTTCATAGAGGATGACATGCGGGACCCATGCTCCAGCAGCTTCCTCAACGTTTCAAAGGCGGCATGAGATCGAAAGAAAAAGGCAAGTGACCAAATATCAGGACCCGAAAATAATCGAAGAAAGAAATTTTATTGTACATAGATGATGACATGCGGGACCCATTTAGCAGCAGCGGTCTCAACGTTTCCAAGGCGGCACGGGATCAAAAGAAAAAGGAAGTAGCCAGAAATTAGGGTTCAAAAATAACTCCAAGAAAGGAAACTTTTATTGTTCGTAGAGGATGACATGAGGGACCCATGAGCCAGCAGCTTACTCAACGTTTCAAAGGCGGCATGAGATCGAAAGAAAAAGGCAAGTGACAAAATATCAGGAGACAAAGATAATCCAAGAAAAGAAAACTTTATTGTACATAGAGGATGACATGCGGGTCCCATTTAGCAGCAGCGGTCTCAACGTTTCAAATGCGGCTTGAGATCAAAAGAAAAAGAAAGTAGCCAGAAATTAGGGGGTAAAAAAACTCCAATAAAGGAAAGTTTTATCGATGAGCCAGCAGAGTCCTCAACGTTTCAAAGGCGGCAGGGGATCAAAAGAAAAAGGAAATAGCCGAAAATCAGAGGGTGAAAAAAAACCAAGAAAATGAACTTTTATAGTACATAGAGGATGACATGCGGGTCCCATGAGCCAGCAGGTTTTTCAACGTTTCAAACGTGGCATGAGATCGAAAGAAAAAGGCAAATGACCAAATATCAGGATCCAAAAATAATTCAAGAAAAGAAACTTGATTGTACATAGAGTATGACATGCGGGTCCCATTTAGCAGCAGCGTATCACCGTTTGAGAGGCGGCAGGGGATCGAAAGAAAAAGGCAAGTGACCAAATATGAGGTGCCAAAAAAATCGAAGAAAAGAAAGTTTTATTGTACATAGAGGATGACATGCGGGTCCCATGAGCCAGCAGGTTTTTCAACGTTTCAAACGTGGCATGAGATCGAAAGAAAAAGGCAAGTGACCAAATATCAGGAGCCAAAAATAATTCAAGAAAAGAAACTTGATTGTACATAGAGGATGGCATGCGGGTCCCATTTAGCAGCAGCGGTATCACCGTTTGAGAGGCTGCACGGGATCAAAAGAAAAAGCCAAGTGACCAAATATCAGGAGCCAAAAATAATCTAAGAAAAGAAATTTTATCGTACATAGAGGATGACATGCGGGTCCCATTTTGCAGCAGCGGTCTCAACGTTTCCAAGGCGGCACAGACCAAAAGAAAAATGAAGTAGCCAGAAATCAGGGGGTGAAAAAAATCCAAAAAAGAACGATTTCAATTGGGCTGCATGTGGACATCTGGGCATTCGAACTATCCTGCTGGCCCTTTTGACTCGTACAATTTCAGCCCACTCCAAAACAGGATAGTTCGGATTTTTCTAAAAAAACAGGAAAGTCCTATGCTTCGCAAAAACAAAAAACAAGGAGATTCAGCATATAAATTTGTTTATGTAAAAATAAAGATTTAATTTATCCGTTGAAATAGCTCAGAGCGCAATACACTGTTTATTGTCTGCAAAATAATCAAGATATCACATGTTTCTTGTACGGGGAGGCTGACATCGTGGACCCATGAGCCAGCAGCGTCGTTTTAAAGGCGGCAGGGGATGGAAAGAAAAAATAAACCAAAAATCTGTTGGTAAAAAATCCAAGAAAAGAAACATTTTCGTTCTGAGAGGATGACATGCGGGACCCATGAGGCAGCAGCGTCCTCAGCGCTTATTGTTCATAGAGGCTGACATGTGGGACCCGTGAGCCAGCAGCGTCCTCAACGTTTTAAAGGCGGCAGGATATCGAAAGAAAAATAAGCCAAAAATCATTTGGTAAACAATATCCAAGAAAAGAAACATTTACCGTTCTGAGAGGATGACATGCGGGACCCATGAGGCAGCAACATCCTCAACGATTCCAAGGCGGCAGGGGATCAAAGAAAAAAAGGAAATATCCAGAAATTAATTAGGGGTTCAAAAAAATCCATCAAAGGAAACTTTTATTGTTCATAGAGGATGACTTGTGGGACCGACCTGCCAACAGCGTCCTCATCGTTTCAAAGGGGCAGGAGATCCAAAGAAAAAGGCAAATAGCCAGAAATTAGGGGTCAAAAATAACTCCAAGAAAGGAAACTTTTATTGTTCGTAGAGGATGACATGCGGGACCCATGAGCCAGCAGCTTACTCAACGTTTCAAAGGCGGCATGAGATCGAAAGAAAAAGGCAAGTGACAAAATATCAGGAGCAAAAGATAATCCAAGAAAAGAAACTTTATTGTACATAGAGGATGACATGTGGGTCCCATTTTGCAGCAGCGGTCTCAATGTTTGTAATGCGGCTTGAGATCAAAAGAAAAAGAAAGTAGCTAGTAATTAGGGGGTGAAAAAAATCCAAGAAAGGAAAGTTGATGGACATAGAGGATGACATGCGGGTCCCTTGAGCCAACAGCTTACTCAACGTTTCAAAGGGGGCAGGGGATCAAAAGAAAAAGGCAAGCCAAAAATCAGAGGGTGAAAAAAATCCAACAAAGGAAACTTTTATAGCACATAGAGGATGACATGCGGGTCCCATGAGCCAGCAGGTTCCTCAACGTTTCAAACGTGGCATGAGATCGAAAGAAAAAGGCAAGTGCCCAAATATGAGGTGCAAAAAAAACTCCAAGAAAAGAAAGTTGATTGCTCATAGAGGATGACATGTGGGTCCCATGAGCCAGCAGGTTCCCCAACGTTTCAAACGTGGCATGAGATCGAAAGAAAAAGGCAAGTGACCAAATATCAGGAGCCAAAAATAATTCAAGAAAAGAAAGTTTTATAGTACATTGAGGATGACATGCGGGTCCCATTTAGCAGCGGTATCAGTTTGAGAGGCGGCAGGGGATCAAAAGAAAAAAGAAATTGCCAAAAATCAGAGGGTGAAAAAAACCAGAAAATGAACTTTTATAGTACATAGAGGATGACATGCGGGTCCCAGTTAGCAGCAGCGGTATCACCGTTTGAGAGGCGGATCAAAGAAAAAGTCAAGTGACCAAATATGAGGTGCCAAAAATAATCCAAAAAAGAAAGTTTTATAGTACATAGAGGATGACATGCGGGTCCCATTTAGCAGCAGCGATACCGTTTGAGAGGCGCAGGATCGAAAGAAAAAGTCAAGTGACCAAATATGAGGTGCCAAAAAAAATCCAAGAAAAGAAAGTTTTATAGTACATAGAGGATGACATGCGGGTCCCATTTAGCAGCAGCGGTATCACCGTTTGAGAGGCAGCAGGGGATCGAAAGAAAAAGGCAAGTGACCAAATATGAGGTGCCAAAAAAATCCAAGAAAAGAAAGTTTTATAGTACATAGAGGATGACATGCGGGTCCCATTTAGCAGCGGTATCACCGTTTGAGAGGCAGCAGGGGATCGAAAGAAAAAGTCAAGTGACCAAATATGAGGTGCCAAAAAAATCCAAGAAAAGAAAGTTTTATAGTACATAGAGGATGACATGCGGGTCCCATTTAGCAGCAGCGGTATCAACGTTTGAGAGGCAGCAGGGGATCGAAAGAAAAAGTCAAGTGACCAAATATGAGGTGCCAAAAAATCCAAGAAAAGAAAGTTTTATAGTACATAGAGGATGACATGCGGGTCCCATTTAGCAGCAGCGGTATCACCGTTTGAGAGGCGGGGGATCGAAAGAAAAAGGTAAGTGACCAAATATGAGGTGCCAAAAATAATCCAGGAAAAGAAAGTTTTATAGTACATAGAGGATGACATGCGGGTCCCATTTAGCAACAGCGGTATCACCGTTTGAGAGGCGGCAGGGGATCGAAAAGGTAAGTGACCAAATATGAGGTGCCAAAAAATCCAAGAAAAGAAAGTTTTATAGTACATAGAGGATGACATGCGGGTCCCATTTAGCAGCAGCGGTATCACCGTTTGAGAGGCAGGGGATCGAAAGAAAAAGGTAAGTGACCAAATATGAGGTGCCAAAAATAATTCAAGAAAAGAAAGTTTTATAGTACATAGAGGATGACATGCGGGTCCCGCCAGCGGCGGTATCAATTTGAGAGGCGGTAGGGGATCGAAAGAAAAAGGCAAGTGACCAAATTTGAGGTGCCAAAAAAACCCAAGAAAAGAAAGTTGATTGCACATAGAGGATGACATGCGGGTCCCATTTAGCAACAGCGGTCTCAACGTTTCAAGCAAGGGATCAAAAGAAAAAGGAAGTAGCCAGAAATCAGGGGGTCAAAAAAATCCAAGAATAGAAAGAATTTTGGTTCATAGAGGATGACATGCGGGACCCATGATCCTGCATCGTAAACGGCTCGATCGGAGAACGTTGAACGAGATGGCGCGATCTAGAAAAAAACAATGCCAGAGAGGCTGCCATCTGGGCCCTACATCCCTCGGCGGTGCGGATTTGCGTTGACTCGGCCGGCGAACCCGAGATTTCGAGATGCACCACGTCCCGGGCCACCATACGCGACGTTTTGGCCGCTTTCGTCGGGCTAGGTGGCCTCAAAAACGAGAAAAAAAAGTTTTGACATGCACCACGGAGGGACCAAAATCGTCGGCCATGGTACACCAGCAACCACGCGCGACTTAAAGTTTTGTAGAATCTCAATGCAAATGTGTGTACATGATGTATTTGTCATGAAGTTTTCTAAGTTTTCTAGGTTTATGTGTTATAATACTACTCTCATATCTCACCTCATAATTGATGTGACACATTAGATTTTTGCCAACATGGCATGTATGATACTACTTACGAGCCTTAAAAGCACTTTTTTGTGATGTTGATCAAATTGTACTCTAAAATTGTCACTGGACAACAGGTCGGCCTATTGCAAACTTGTTTGAATGAGCTAAAATAGTTAGAAATCTAGAAAATTTGTCACTTCAATGAATTTTCATCCTATAACGTTTACTTAATTTGAAAAACGAATGGGGACGTTTGCCATAATGGGACAATCATTTCTACAAAAAAGAATAAGATGGAAAGTCTCGCAATGTTATTTATCATGACAACATTGACAATGTCACAACCGTGGGGTGATTAGGGAATCCACTCCGCTAGAAAAAACAAACTTATATAAGGCATGTGTGGCAATGCAGTTTGTCTACCTTATACACATATCTAGATGTGTAGCTATATATGGATTTTATTTTCCAACTTTAGATGATCAGTTTATAGTTCACCATTTAATTAGAATTCATAATTTTTGGGAATAAAATACTTGGAGGTACCCTGCAAGTGTGGTACCACAAACTAAGCCCAAACATGGGTCCCAATAGTACAACATAGCGCGCATAGGAAGTTTGAGCAAATTTGAAACCAACCAAATGAGGTAGAAACAAATCAGAAAAAAGTTGTGAAACATGTGCATGGAGCCATCACATGACATGTACTTACTACTAACAAGTAAAAAATATAAAACCCTATCATACATAGAGGTTTGGGGTGAAGAGTTATTATTCACACACATATAGAATAAATATGGACTGCTTTTGGCTTTCTACCCATTAATTTGAGCAAGCTTCATGCAGTGTCCACTTCAAACTTGACAACATTGGAACCATAGCTGCTTGAGTTCGCCTCGCTAGCCTCTTCCCATATGTAAGCTTAATTAATTGGTTACACTACGAAAACCACAATCAACTTCTGAATAATGCATGCATTGCCCCCCTTTTGCACATATGCAACTTTGCAAAGTAGGGATTTTTGGTTTACCACACATTAGTGTGTTGTTTTCTTTTTATTAGGACCCATGTTTGGTAGCCACATTTTTCCAAAGCCAAAGTGTGGTTAGCCAAAAAAAAAGCTAGTATGGCTAGCCACCAAATTGTGGCTTAAAATATTAAAGCCAAACTTTGTCAAAACTTTGTAAAAAAAAGTTGAGTCTATGACAAATGGACCATATATACATGCAATGAAGTGTGATAAGCCAAATTGTGGCAAAAACAAACACATGCCAAATAAACTATATGCATGGCTGCCAAATTTTGGCTTCTTGACAAATTGTGGCTAGGAACCAAACATGCCCTTGCTGGCCAAAGGGGTCCGAATATGTGTTTTGTTTATTCGCTATCATGTGCAGTACGTGTGTGCACAATACCACAAATCAAAATTTCACGGGTAGGCCAAACATGCATGCATGGTAGGCGAATCGCCATTTCGAAGGCTAATTTGTCAAACTAGCTTACCATGAAACCATCATGTGTACTCCAATTAATTAAGTTCGGATATGAATGGTGGTCATCAACCAAACTAAAAAGAATTCAAAATTTGGGATGATATAGGGATGTGCCCTATTGTTGTGGAATCAGAAAACATTAGCCAACGAAAATGTGGGTTGCATCCAAGTATAGTAGCTCACAAAGTCGATTGCCAAGAAGTTTTTGCCTAAATTTGAAATAAAGCCAAAATGAGGTTCAAACTTATTGAAATCAGCAAGCAAGGCAATCACGAAGTCACCAATTACTACTTTTATCTAGGAAAAATAACAAACATGATGGCATGCAAATATTCTTGAGAAGCAGAATCATTCTGTAAATATATATTTTTGGAACCATGCATGTTGGACATTGATTCGCTTCTTGCCACATGGGTGAGCTAGCTTGGTTACCGCAAGAACCATGCATGGCGAACTTTCGAATCATGACCCCTTTTTTAAGAGATCAATGAAAAACTTCTTATTTTCGACTATACTTTGCCAAATACAGTTTTTTTGGTTTTCCACATAAAGTCTTTTCATTTTTATTGGCCGAATTAAGGGGGGCAAAATTAAAAGGATGTATTTGTGAAGTGGCTACCGCGTGTATTGCGCACACTACCACCTATACAATTTTCACAAGAGGGTGACATGGTTGGATGGCCATGCATTTCCATGGTTTGTTGGATTATCTCATCATGTAGTATATAATAAATTAATTTTGTAAATATTTTTCAATTCAAGTATTAACGATGGTTATATTACAACTCAAATAAATTGGGAAAATACTGGGGTTCGCCTCCCTAGAATCAATCTTGCCCGTCCATTTCCTATCAACTGACTATAGGGAGTACTAGATTTAAATGGCGGTTGGAGTTAATTCCTCAACCTCATCGCAGTATTATTCCCATCTGTCCCCACTAAACAACCCCTGGCGGTTCGTTCTCCCCTGCATTTCGGCAAGTTCCAAAAAACCCCATTGTTTGCAGTTGCTCTCCCTCCCTCCCCCTCAATCCCTCCGATCAGTTCGACGTGCTTCAGCGCTGCCATGGCCGACGGCGGCCTGTTTACGCTAAAGAGGAGCGTCGTTCCCCATGGGACGACCAAGGTGAACGTGGTCTACACGAATGACCCTTCCGTTCTCGAGCACACCCTCAAGATGTACGAACAAAAGCTACTAGAGGACAGGTCCAGGTTCGTCGGCCTCGACCTAGAATACACTGCGGACCAAGTAAGTACCGCCGTCGTTCAGTTGGCCATGGACGACCACGTCCTGGTGTACCATTTCTGCAGGTATGTTCTTCACATGCCTTCCTTTATCCTTTTGTTTTTTAATATAGAAACTCTTCCTTTATCTTGGATCTGCTTTTTTATTTCGACATAGACTAGGTTCTAACTTGTATGAAAACACGAACAAACTAACTTGTATGAAAAATGTGGTCTGGAACGTAATATCCAACATACTTGTATAATTTTTTTGGATTGACCACGATATCTAGTTTCATGATTTTGGTACTCAAAATTTGCACAAATTTCATGTACTCATACTCACCGATAATCGGCATGGATGTCAAGATATTAACATATAGTAACTGAATCTTAACTTGACACTTAAATAATTAGATCATATAGTCGCAACAATAATTCATGTTATTTTGATGTGTATCACTGATGCAAAATCATTGTTTCACTGCAACAAGTATACAGTTTACTGGAAGAAAAATATGTGTACTATTTCAGCATATACGATCTTACAAGATTGATTTGTGTTAACATGCAGGAGTCCTGATAATCTGGCACTGCAAGAATTCCTTCAACATAAAGGAATTTGTTTCACAACTGTTGACATCAGGGGTGACTCTAGCAGGTTTGCTAGAGATGGCATTAAAATTCCTAAACATAATTGGATTGACATTCAGGATATGATCAATTTCAATGGTCCTGGCAATAGGACTGGCATGGGTGATTTGGCAGCCGCCATCATTGACCCATCTTACAAAGACATGAAGACCAAGTTCCCTACTAGCAGCCACGATCAATGGGAGTGCATGCCATTGCCTGAAGTAAACTTGAGGTATGCTGCGATTGATGGGTATGTCAGTTTTGAGTTGTACAGGCGACTCAAAAAAATCAATGATGGGCAGCGTCAAGCACAACCAATTCCAAGGGAAGTGGTTTGCCCGGATTGCAAGGAAGCGGCTAGGTTGGCCGCTCTTCCCCCTGCCTGGCGCGACGAGAAGAAGCAGTGTGTCGGGACAACCTACTGGGAATTTGTATCTTATTGCTTTAGGCACAACATACCATTTGATCCGAAGAAAATGCCACCATGGATAAAGGACCCGTGCGAGCCTACTTCGGGGTCTCCGTGGGATGGCGGTTCACATGGTGAGCAAGCTAGGGCAACGGCTGGATGTGGTGAGCTAGCAAGGGCAGGGCCTGTATCTGGTTGGGAAGCTCCAACAAGGATTCCCGACACACGAAGTGCGAACGAGTGCAGAACTTGGACTGCCAACCCATGGGAGGCAGGTACAAGCGGCACCGGCAAGCGCATCAAGAGGGATGATGATAATTGGTGAACTAGGCTGGCGTTATATGTTTCCAAGATTGTACATAAGTTTAGAATTATGAACTGGTAGTATTGTTTAGGTGATGTAATTACTTTTGCAACAATGTGTATGAGGTTTCAGAATCACGCATCCTTATTTAAACATGTTTAAAACATGGAAATGAAAAGGTAAGCCTGCATCCTTCTTAGTCACTCCAAAATTAAGCTTTTGGGAAGGTATTTGAAATTTCCATGTTTGAAACCCAAAACGACTTCTCTTCGTGATTGACTTCATAAGACAAAGTTCAGGCTTAGGGGTAGATACATGATTTTTCTGGTTTGAATATGACTAGACCTTGTTTATCAACTTGAGTGCTTACTATATGACATAAGAAGGCTATGTGCTTTGGTTTTTCATTTTTTTTTGAATCTTGGTCAATTCCTAGGTACGGTTTGACCAAGATTTGAACAAGTTTAAAATATGAAAATAAAATGTAAGCCCGGTCTGGATCCTTCTTAGTCACTCTGAAATGAAGCTTTTGGGAGGTTTTTGAAATTTCCATGTGTTTGAAACCCAAAACCACTTCTCTTCATGCTTGACTTCGTAAGATAGATTTTAGGGTTAGGGGTAGATACGTACATGATTTTTCTAAGTATTTTTATGCCCATTTGAATCTTGGTCAAATCATAGGTTTGACCAAGATTTAAACATGTTTAAAATATGAAAATGAAAAGCTAAGCCTGCATCCTTCTTAGTCACTCCAAAATGAAGTTTTTGGGAAGGTTTTTGAAATTTCCATGATTGAAACCCAAAAACGACTTCTCTTCGTGCTTGACTTCATAAGACAAAGTTTAGGGTTAGGGGTAGATACATGATTTTTCTGGTTTGAATATGTCTAGACCTTGTTTATCAACTTGAGTGCTTATTATATGACATAAGAAGGCTATGTTCTTTGGTTTTTCATTTTTTTATACCCATTTGAATCTTGGTCAAATCCTAGGTTTGACCAAGATTTGAACAAGTTTAAAACATAAAAATAAAAGGTATAAGCTCGACCTGGATCCTTCTTAGTCACTCTAAATTGAAGCTTTTGGGGGGTTCTTGAAATTTCCATGTTTGAAACCCAAAACCACGTCTCTTCATGCTTGACTTCATAAGACAGAGTTTAGGGTTAGGGTAGATACATGATTTGTCTGGTTTGAATATGTCTTGACCTTGTTTATCAACTTGAATGCTTAATATATGACATAAGAATACTATGTGCTTTGGTTTTCATTTTTTGATTTTTTCTGAATTTTTATGCCCATTTGATCTTGGTCAAATCCTAGGTTTAACCAAGGTTTAAACAAGTTTAAAACATGAAAATGAAAAGGTAAGCCTGCATCCTTCTTAGTCACTCCAAAATGAGGCTTTTGGGAAGGTTTTTGAAATTTCCATGTTTGAAATCCAAAACGACTTCTCTTCGTGCTTGACTTCATAAGACAAAGTTTAGGGTTAGGGGTAGATACAAGATTTTTCTGGTTTGAATATCTCTAGACCTTGTTTACCAACTTGAGTGCTTACTATATATGACATAAGAAGGCTATGTGCTTTGGTTTTTCAGTTTTTTTGAATTTTTATACCCATTTGAATCTTGGTCAAATCCTAGGTTTGACCAAGATTTGAACATGTTTAAAACATGAAAATAAAAGGTAAGCATGGATCCTTCTTAGTAACTCTAAAATGAAGCTTTTGGGAGGTTTTTGAAATTTCCATGTTTGAAACCCAAAACCACTTCTCTTCATGCTTGATCGACTTCATAAGACAGAATTTAGGGTTAGTGGGTAGATACATGATTTGTCTGGTTTGAATATGTTTAGACCTTGTTTATCAACTTGAATGCTTACTATATGACATAAGAATACTATGTGCTTTAGTTTTCATTTTTTTGATTTTTTCTGATTTTTTTGCACATTTGATCTTGGTCAAATCCTAGGTTTAACCAAGATTTAAACATGTTTAAGACATGAAAATGAAAAGGTAAGCCTGCATCCTTCTTAGTCACTCCAAAATGAAGCTTTTGGGAAGGTTTTTGAAATTTCCATGTTTGAAACCCAAAACCAGTTCTCTTCATGCTTTACTTCATAAGACAGAGTTTAGGGTTAGGGGTAGATATACGTGATTTGTCTAGTTTGAATATGTCTAGACCTTGTTTTATCAACTTGAATTCTTACTATATGACATAAAAAAACTATGTGGTTTGGTTTGATAGTTCATTGTTCATAATTCATAGTTGATCATACATACGGATCATACATACAGAATTGCGCGATCCTTATCGCGACTTCTAACCTATCTAGTCGTCGAGGAAGATGATGGTCGCGTTCTCCTCCGCATCCCGCGCCTCCTTCTCCTTCACGGCGGCGATGGCCGCCGCCTTGTCTTCTTCCTCCGCCCTCTTCTTGTCGGCATCGTCCTTGAGGGACGCGGCCAGCGCCTTCAAGAAGAGGGGGTCTTCCCCTTCCTCCGCCTCCTCCGCCTCCTCGCCGGCTGGCGGCGCGAATCCGCCGCTGGTGCTCGCCTCCCACGCCGCCTTCGACCGGCGGTTCCTCTCCCGGTCGGCGCGCCATTTGTTGAAGACGGGGCCGCTCATCGGTTTGAGCGGCGGATCCGCCTTGTACCAGAGCCCGCCCGGGGCGAACTCGCGGAGCGACGACGGCATGTACAGGGAGCCTCTGTACCTGCACGCCGCGCGCCGACTCCCGGCGGCGGACTGCTTGCACTGGAGCCGCCACGCCTCCTCGAGCGTGTCCGGCGCGCGGGATCGCTTCGATCCGCTCGCGGGCGACGCGGAACTGGTACGGCGTGAATACATGGCGAGCGGCGAAGAATCACCACCCTGCAATCAAGGCCAAGCACGCAGCATATGGCCTCTTCCTTACGTCTTTTGCCTGGTTTGTTGCCGGTCAACGCCCCTGCTGCTGGCCCTGATGCTCCTGGTCCTGTTTAAAGTTCAGCATTAAACTCTATACTATACAACTGTCGTGGTCTTGTGATGTACAGTAGTACTCTTTTGATGCATTTGTGATGTAGTAGTACTGTACTTTTTTTTGAACTGATATAGTACTATCTAAGAAAAGTACTCCCTCCGATTCACATTCTTTTTAGCACCAAGAAATATGGATCGGATCACCGGAGCGAGGGAGTAAATTACCCTTTTGTTGTGGCTTATTTTGACTTTGGCAAAAGCCAAAAAAAGCACCTAAATAGGTGCTTTTTGGGCTTTTGGATTTTGGAAGCCAAAAGAATAGAATCTTTGTTCTTGGCTTCCAAAATCCAAAAGCCCAAAAAAGCACCTATTTACGTGCTTTTTTTGGCTTTTGCCAAAGCCAAAAGCCAAAAAAAGCCACAACAAAAGGGCCATAAACATGGCATCTCGTGCATGAAGCTTGACAGATTGATCGGGTTGGCTAGAACGGCTAAACAATGCTGCTCATTAGGCAAATGCATGCCATGTACGATAGTATACATCCAGTAAAGAAGTCTATACTGACATAAAAAAGACTACATTGGGGATGAGAGTCAATTGGGGCATCTACAATACAGAAAATCTTGCTCGTAGTTGATTTTGGCTAAGAGGGTTTTGTGCCCATATTTGTATCTTGGTATAATCCTAGGTTTGACAATGATTTAAACAAGTTTAAAATATGAAAATGAAAAGGTAAGCATGGATACTTCTTAGTCACTCTAAAATGAAGCTTTTGGGAGGTTTTTGATATTTCCATGTTTGAAACCAAGAACCACTTCTCTTCATGCTTGGCTTCATAAGATAAAGTTTAGGGGTTAGGGGGTAGATACATGATTTGTTTGGTTTGAATATGTCTAGACCTTGTTTATCAGCTTGAATGCTTACTATATGACATAAGAAGACTATGTACTTTGGTTTTTCATTTTTTTTTAAATTTTATGCCCATTTGAATCTTGGTCAAATACACTAGCTATGACCAAGATGTAAACAAGTTTAAAACATGAAAATGAAAAGGTAAGCATGGATCCTTCTTAGTCACTCTAAAATGAAGCTTTTGGGGGGTTCTTGAAATTTCCAAGTTTGAAACCCAAACCACTTCTCTTCATGCTTGACTTCATAAGACAGAGTTTAGGGTTAGGGGGTAAATACATGATTTGTCTAGTTTGTTGTTTAGACCTTGTTTACCAACTACTAGTTCGATTTTGGGCTACTAATATAAAATTAAAATAAGTTGAACTAGTATTCCTCTAAAAAATCATTTTGGTATGCATTGTTTGATACTTTTCATAGCTATAGTACGTGCATCACAAATTTATGATTTCATGCTTTGCTTTGCCAATTTCGATTTTTTCTAACCACCTTCTCTTTGATTTCAAATTTAGGTCAAACTATCGATGCCTACTATGTGTTCTACTTGAATTGGATGCAGCGTGCGCACATGTTTTGCCATTGTTCTGGGCTTCCACACATCTTTGGGGCATCCAAGTATTTAAGTTACCTTGTTTTTTTGAATTGTAATTCATACCCTTCCTCCCAATTTTTATGCACATTTGAATCTTGGTCAAATCCTAAGTTTGACCAAGATTTGAACAAGTTTAAAACATGAAAATGAAAAGGTAAGCCTGAATCCTTCTTAGTCACTCAAAAATGAGAAGCTTTTGGGAGTTTTTTGAAATTTCCATGTTTGAAACCCAAAACCACTTCTCTTCATGCTTGACTTCATAAGAGTTTAGGGTTAGGGTAGATACATGATTTGTCTGGTTTGTTGTTTAGACCTTGTTTATCAACTTGAATGCTTACTATATGACATAATAATACTATGTGCTTTGGTTTTCATTTTTTTGATTTTTTCTGAATTTTTATGCCCATTTGATCTTGGTCAAATCCTAGGCTTAACCAATATTTAAACAAGTTTAAAACATGAAAATGAAAAGGTAAGCCTGTATCCTTCTTAGTCACTCCAAAATGAAGCTTTTGGGAAGGTTTTTGAAATTTCCATGTTTGAAATCCAAAACGACTTCTCTTCGTGCTTGACTTCATAAGACAAAGTTTAGGGCTAGGGGTAGAAACATGATTTTTCTGGTTTGAATATGTCTAGACCTTGTTTACCAACTTGAGTGCTTACTATATGACATAAGAAGGCTATATGCTTTGGTTTTTCATTTTTTTTGAAATTTTATGCCCATTTGAATCTTGATCAAATCCTAGGTACAGTTTGACCAAGATTTGAACAATTTTAAAACATGAAAATAAAAGGTAAGCCCGACCTGGATCCTTTAGTCACTCTAAAATGAAGCTTTTGGGGGTTCTTGAAATTTCCAAGTTTGAAACCCAAAACCACTTCTCTTCATGCTTGACTACATAAGACAGAGTTTAGGGTTAGGGGTAGATACATGATTTTTCTTGTTTGAATATATCTAGACCTTGTTTATATCAACTTTAATGCTAACTATATATGACATAAGAAAACTATGTGCTTTGGTTTTTAATTTTTCTGATTTTTTTATTTTGATAGATGCACATTTGAATCTTTGTCAAATCCTAGGTTTGACCAAGATTTAAACAAGTATAAAACATGAAAATGAAAAGGGGAAGCCTGTATCCTTTCTTAGTCACTCTAAAATGAAGTTTTTGGGATGTTCTTGAAATTTTCATGTTTGAAACCCAAAACCACTTCTCTTCATGCTTGACTTCATAAGATAGAGTTTAGGGGCTAGGGGATAGATACATGATTTGCCTAGGTTTGAATATGCATGTCCAAACCTTGTTTATCAACTTGAATGCTTACTATATGACATTAGAAGACTATATGCTTTTTTTTCATTTTTCTGATTTTTTTAAAATTTTATGCCCATTTGAATCTTTTGGTCAAATCCTTGGTTTAATTTGACACGGATTTAAACAAGTTTAAAATATGAAAATGAAAAGGTGGTAAGCAGGCATGGATCCTTCTTATATATATTAGTCACTCTAAAATGAAGCTTTTGGGAGGTTTTTGAAATTTCCATGTTTGAAACCCAAAACCACTTCTCTTCATGTTGTTGACTTCATAAGATAGAGTTTAGGGGTTAGGGGTATAGATACATGATTTGTCTTGTTTGAATATGTGTCTAGACCTTGTTTATCAACTTTAATGCTTACTATATGACATAAGAACACTATGCGCTTTAATTTGGTTTTTAATTTTTTTAAATTTTGATGCACATTTTGAATCTTGGTCAAATCCTAGGTTTGACCGAGATTTGAACAAGTTTAAAACAAGAAAATAAAAGGTAAGCCCGCCAGACTGGATCCTTTCTTAGTCACTCTATAATGAAGCTTTTAGGGGGGTTGTTGAAAATGTAAGCATGTATCCTTCTTAGTACGTCACACCACAATGAAGCTTTTGGGAGGGTTTTTGAAATGTCCATGTTTGAAACCCAAAACGACTTCTCTTCGTGCTTGACTTCATAATTAAGACAAAGTTTAGGGTTAGGGGTAGATACATGATTTTTCTGGTTTGAATATGTCTAGACTTTGTTTATCAACTAGCTTGAGTGCTTACTATATGGCATATATAAGAAGCTAGGCTATGTGCTTTGGTTTTTCATTTTTTTTAATTTTTATGCCCATTTGAATCTTGGTCAAATCCTAGGTACGTACGGTTTGACCAAGATTTGAACATGTTTAAAACATGAAAATAAAAGGTAAGCATGGATCCTTCTTAGTCACTCTAAAATGAAGCTTTTGGGAGGTTTTTGAAATTTCCATGTTTGAAACCCAAAACCACTTCTCTTCATGCTTGGCTTCGTAAGATAGAGTTTAGGGTTTGGGGTAGATACGTACATGATTTTTCTAAGTATTTTTACGCCCATTTGAATCTTCGTCAAATCCTAAGTTTGACCAAGATTTGAACAAGTTTAAAACATGAAAATGAAAAGGGTAAGCCTGGATCCTTGTTTAGGGTTAGGGGGTAGATACATGATTTTTGTGGTTTGAATATGGCAGACCTTGTTTATCACCTTGATATATGACATAGGAAGACGGTGTGCTTTTGTTTTTCTTTTTTTGAATTTTTATGCCCATTTGAATCTTGGTCAAGTCATAGGTTTGACCAAGATTTAAACATGTTTAAAACATGAAAATGAAAAAGTAAGCCTGGATCCTTCTTAGTCACTCCAAAATGTACCAATTGATAAATGAGTTAACTTGGCTTCATGGAAAAAATAATGTCATGTAAATGATTTAACTTGGCTTTCGTACCCTTGAATCCATAGGAAACTTTGTATAAATGTAGTAGTATAATAATCAACCGAGTTTTTACATCAACAGGTCTGTCACTTACGTGTGGTGCCCATGCGTGAGGTCCCACACTTCAGTGAGCACAAGTCACGTGCAATAGGTACGCAAACTCCCAGCCATTTTCTTTGTCAAGAGAAGACGCATCAGGATGCGTATGGGTCCTTCTGGATCCTTCGGTTGTCCCTCTCACAAAAAAAAACAAATCTCTCTCATTCTCGCTCGCTCGCTCGCTCGCTCGCTCGCTCCTGCTCACTGACAAACCCTGCACAAAAGTCAACATCATCACCCGAAAAAGGGGAGACACCATAATTCTCTCCCTTCTTCTCTCCTTCCGAGTGATCCCTTCTTCCTCCGAGTTTCACTCGACGGGCAAACACACATGTGCTGCATAGTAATAATAAAAAAGTAGAAAAATCGACCTACGAATCTATGATTAAATAGGTTAAACTAGGGTTTTGCCCACTACTACAGATCAAGTTCAGAAATATCCAACTACTAGTTCGATTTTGGGCTACTAATATAAAATTAAAATAAGTTGAACTAGTATTCCTCTAAAAAATCATTTTGGTATGCATTGTTTGATACTTTTCATAGCTATAGTGCATCACAAATTTATGATTTCATGCTTTGCTTTGCCAATTTCGATTTTTTCTAACCACCTTCTCTTTGATTTCAAATTTAGGTCAAACTATCGATGCCTACTATGTGTTCTACTTGAATTGGATGCAGCGTGCGCACATGTTTTGCCATTGTTCTGGGCTTCCACACATCTTTGGGGCATCCAAGTATTTAAGTTACCTTGTTTTTTTGAATTGTAATTCATACCCTTCCTCCCAATTTTTATGCACATTTGAATCTTGGTCAAATCCTAAGTTTGACCAAGATTTGAACAAGTTTAAAACATGAAAATGAAAAGGTAAGCCTGAATCCTTCTTAGTCACTCAAAAATGAGAAGCTTTTGGGAGTTTTTTGAAATTTCCATGTTTGAAACCCAAAACCACTTCTCTTCATGCTTGACTTCATAAGACAGAGTTTAGGGTTAGGGGGTAGATACATGATTTGTCTAGTTTGTTGTTTAGACCTTGTTTATCAACTTGAATGCTTACTATATGACATAATAATACTATGTGCTTCTTTTCATTTTTTTTTGATTTTTTCTGAATTTTTATGCCCATTTGATCTTGGTCAAATCCTAGGCTTAACCAATATTTAAACAAGTTTAAAACATGAAAATGAAAAGGTAAGCCTGGATCCTTCTTAGTCACTCCAAAATGAAGCTTTTGGGAAGGTTTTTGAAATTTCCATGTTTGAAACCCAAAACGACTTCTCTTCGTGCTTGACTTCATAAGACAAAGTTTAGGGCTAGGGGTAGAAACATGATTTTTCTGGTTTGAATATGTCTAGACCTTGTTTACCAACTTGAGTGCTTACTATATGACATAAGAAGGCTATATGCTTTGGTTTTTCATTTTTTTTGAAATTTTATGCCCATTTGAATCTTGATCAAATCCTAGGTACAGTTTGACCAAGATTTGAACAATTTTAAAACATGAAAATAAAAGGTAAGCCCGACCTGGATCCTTTAGTCACTCTAAAATGAAGCTTTTGGGGGGTTCTTGAAATTTCCAAGTTTGAAACCCAAAACCACTTCTCTTCATGCTTGACTACATAAGACAGAGTTTAGGGTTAGGGGTAGATACATGATTTTTCTTGTTTGAATATATCTAGACCTTGTTTATATCAACTTTAATGCTAACTATATATGACATAAGAAAACTATGTGCTTTGGTTTTTAATTTTTCTGATTTTTTTATTTTGATAGATGCACATTTGAATCTTTGTCAAATCCTAGGTTTGACCAAGATTTAAACAAGTATAAAACATGAAAATGAAAAGGGGAGTATCCTTTCTTAGTCACTCTAAAATGAAGTTTTTGGGATGTTCTTGAAATTTTCATGTTTGAAACCCAAAACCACTTCTCTTCATGCTTGACTTCATAAGATAGAGTTTAGGGGCTAGGGGATAGATACATGATTTGCCTAGGTTTGAATATGCATGTCCAAACCTTGTTTATCAACTTGAATGCTTACTATATGACATTAGAAGACTATATGCTTTTGTTTTTCATTTTTCTGATTTTTTTTAAAATTTTATGCCCATTTGAATCTTTTGGTCAAATCCTTGGTTTAATTTGACACGGATTTAAACAAGTTTAAAATATGAAAATGAAAAGGTGGTAAGCAGGCATGGATCCTTCTTATATATATTAGTCACTCTAAAATGAAGCTTTTGGGAGGTTTTTGAAATTTCCATGTTTGAAACCCAAAACCACTTCTCTTCATGTTGTTGACTTCATAAGATAGAGTTTTTAGGGGGGTATAGATACATGATTTGTCTTGTTTGAATATGTGTCTAGACCTTGTTTATCAACTTTAATGCTTACTATATGACATAAGAACACTATGCGCTTTAATTTGGTTTTAAATTTTTTTAAATTTTGATGCACATTTTGAATCTTGGTCAAATCCTAGGTTTGACCGAGATTTGAACAAGTTTAAAACAAGAAAATAAAAGGTAAGCCCGCCAGACTGGATCCTTCTTAGTCACTCTATAATGAAGCTTTTAGGGGGGTTGTTGAAAATGTAAGCATGTATCCTTCTTAGTACGTCACACCACAATGAAGCTTTTGGGAGGGTTTTTGAAATGTCCATGTTTGAAACCCAAAACGACTTCTCTTCGTGCTTGACTTCATAATTAAGACAAAGTTTAGGGTTAGGGGTAGATACATGATTTTTCTGGTTTGAATATGTCTAGACTTTGTTTATCAACTAGCTTGAGTGCTTACTATATGGCATATATAAGAAGCTAGGCTATGTGCTTTGGTTTTTCATTTTTTTTGAATTTTTATGCCCATTTGAATCTTGGTCAAATCCTAGGTACGTACGGTTTGACCAAGATTTGAACATGTTTAAAACATGAAAATAAAAGGTAAGCATGGATCCTTCTTAGTCACTCTAAAATGAAGCTTTGGGAGGTTTTTGAAATTTCCATGCTTGAAACCCAAAACCACTTCTCTTCATGCTTGGCTTCGTAAGATAGAGTTTAGGGTTTGGGGTAGATACGTACATGATTTTTCTAAGTATTTTTACGCCCATTTGAATCTTCGTCAAATCCTAAGTTTGACCAAGATTTGAACAAGTTTAAAACATGAAAATGAAAAGGGTAAGCCTGGATCCTTGTTTAGGGTTAGGGGGTAGATACATGATTTTTGTGGTTTGAATATGGCAGACCTTGTTTATCACCTTGATATATGACATAGGAAGACGGTGTGCTTTTGTTTTTCTTTTTTTTGAATTTTTATGCCCATTTGAATCTTGGTCAAGTCATAGGTTTGACCAAGATTTAAACATGTTTAAAACATGAAAATGAAAAAGTAAGCCTGGATCCTTCTTAGTCACTCCAAAATGTACCAATTGATAAATGAGTTAACTTGGCTTCATGGAAAAAATAATGTCATGTAAATGATTTAACTTGGCTTTCGTACCCTTGAATCCATAGGAAACTTTGTATAAATGTAGTAGTATAATAATCAACCGAGTTTTTACATCAACAGGTCTGTCACTTACGTGTGGTGCCCATGCGTGAGGTCCCACACTTCAGTGAGCACAAGTCACGTGCAATAGGTACGCAAACTCCCAGCCATTTTCTTTGTCAAGAGAAGACGCATCAGGATGCGTATTGGAAGTATGTGGGTCCTTCTGGATCCTTCGGTTGTCCCTCTCACAAAAAAAACAAATCTCTCTCATTCTCGGCCTCGCTCGACTCGCTCGCTCGCTCGCTCCTGCTCACTGACAAACCCTGCACAAAAGTCAACATCATCACCCGAAAAAGGGGAGACACCATAATTCTCTCCCTTCTTCTCTCCTTCCGAGTGATCCCTTCTTCCTCCGAGTTTCACTCGACGGGCAAACACACATGTGCTGCATAGTAATAATAAAAAAGTAGAAAAATCGACCTACGAATCTATGATTAAATAGGTTAAACTAGGGTTTTGCCCACTACTACAGATCAAGTTCAGAAATATCCAACTACTAGTTCGATTTTGGGCTACTAATATAAAATTAAAATAAGTTGAACTAGTATTCCTCTAAAAAATCATTTTGGTATGCATTGTTTGATACTTTTCATAGCTATAGTGCATCACAAATTTATGATTTCATGCTTTGCTTTGCCAATTTCGATTTTTTCTAACCACCTTCTCTTTGATTTCAAATTTAGGTCAAACTATCGATGCCTACTATGTGTTCTACTTGAATTGGATGCAGCGTGCGCACATGTTTTGCCATTGTTCTGGGCTTCCACACATCTTTGGGGCATCCAAGTATTTAAGTTACCTTGTTTTTTTGAATTGTAATTCATACCCTTCCTCCCAATTTTTATGCACATTTGAATCTTGGTCAAATCCTAAGTTTGACCAAGATTTGAACAAGTTTAAAACATGAAAATGAAAAGGTAAGCCTGAATCCTTCTTAGTCACTCAAAAATGAGAAGCTTTTGGGAGTTTTTTGAAATTTCCATGTTTGAAACCCAAAACCACTTCTCTTCATGCTTGACTTCATAAGACAGAGTTTAGGGTTAGGGGTAGATACATGATTTGTCTAGTTTGTTGTTTAGACCTTGTTTATCAACTTGAATGCTTACTATATGACATAATAATACTATGTGCTTTGGTTTTCATTTTTTTTGATTTTTTCTGAATTTTTATGCCCATTTGATCTTGGTCAAATCCTAGGCTTAACCAATATTTAAACAAGTTTAAAACATGAAAATGAAAAGGTAAGCCTGTATCCTTCTTAGTCACTCCAAAATGAAGCTTTTGGGAAGGTTTTTGAAATTTCTATGTTTGAAATCCAAAACGACTTCTCTTCGTGCTTGACTTCATAAGAGCAGTTTTAGGGCTAGGGGTAGAAACATGATTTTTCTGGTTTGAATATGTCTAGACCTTGTTTACCAACTTGAGTGCTTACTATATGACATAAGAAGGCTATATGCTTTGGTTTTTCATTTTTTTGAAATTTTATGCCCATTTGAATCTTGATCAAATCCTAGGTACAGTTTGACCAAGATTTGAACAATTTTAAAACATGAAAATAAAAGGTAAGCCCGACCTGGATCCTTTAGTCACTCATCTAAAATGAAGCTTTTGGGGGGTTCTTGAAATTTCCAAGTTTGAAACCCAAAACCACTTCTCTTCATGCTTGACTACATAAGATAGAGTTTAGGGTTAGGGGTAGATACATGATTTTTCTTGTTTGAATATATCTAGACCTTGTTTATATCAACTTTAATGCTAACTATATATGACATAAGAAAACTATGTGCTTTGGTTTTTAATTTTTCTGATTTTTTTATTTTGATAGATGCACATTTGAATCTTTGTCAAATCCTAGGTTTGACCAAGATTTAAACAAGTATAAAACATGAAAATGAAAAGGGGAAGCCTGTATCCTTTCTTAGTCACTCTAAAATGAAGTTTTTGGGATGTTCTTGAAATTTTCATGTTTGAAACCCAAAACCACTTCTCTTCATGCTTGACTTCATAAGATAGAGTTTAGGGGCTAGGGGATAGATACATGATTTGCCTAGGTTTGAATATGCATGTCCAAACCTTGTTTATCAACTTGAATGCTTACTATATGACATAAGAAGACTATATGCTTTTGTTTTTCATTTTTCTGATTTTTTTAAAATTTTATGCCCATTTGAATCTTTTGGTCAAATCCTTGGTTTAATTTGACACGGATTTAAACAAGTTTAAAATATGAAAATGAAAAGGTGGTAAGCAGGCATGTATCCTTCTTATATATATTAGTCACTCTAAAATGAAGCTTTTGGGAGGTTTTTGAAATTTCCATGTTTGAAACCCAAAACCACTTCTCTTCATGTTGTTGACTTCATAAGATAGAGTTTAGGGGTTAGGGGTATAGATACATGACTTGTCTTGTTTGAATATGTGTCTAGACCTTGTTTATCAACTTTAATGCTTACTATATGACATAAGAACACTATGCGCTTTAATTTGGTTTTTAATTTTTTTAAATTTTGATGCACATTTTGAATCTTGGTCAAATCCTAGGTTTGACCGAGATTTGAACAAGTTTAAAACAAGAAAATAAAAGGTAAGCCCGCCAGACTGGATCCTTTCTTAGTCACTCTATAATGAAGCTTTTAGGGGGGTTGTTGAAAATGTAAGCATGTATCCTTCTTAGTACGTCACACCACAATGAAGCTTTTGGGAGGGTTTTTGAAATGTCCATGTTTGAAACCCAAAACGACTTCTCTTCGTGCTTGACTTCATAATTAAGACAAAGTTTAGGGTTAGGGGTATATAGATACATGATTTTTCTGGTTTGAATATGTCTAGACTTTGTTTATCAACTAGCTTGAGTGCTTACTATATGGCATATATAAGAAGCTAGGCTATGTGCTTTGGTTTTTCATTTTTTTTGAATTTTTATGCCCATTTGAATCTTGGTCAAATCCTAGGTACGTACGGTTTGACCAAGATTTGAACATGTTTAAAACATGAAAATAAAAGGTAAGCATGGATCCTTCTTAGTCACTCTAAAATGAAGCTTTTGGGAGGTTTTTGAAATTTCCATGTTTGAAAAAAACCCAAAACCTTCATGCTTGGCTTCGTAAGATAGAGTTTAGGGTTTGGGGTAGATACGTACATGATTTTTCTAAGTATTTTTACGCCCATTTGAATCTTCGTCAAATCCTAAGTTTGACCAAGATTTGAACAAGTTTAAAAACATGAAAATGAAAAGGGTAAGCCTGGATCCTTGTTTAGGGTTAGGGGGTAGATACATGATTTTTGTGGTTTGAATATGGCAGACCTTGTTTATCACCTTGATATATGACATAGGAAGACGGTGTGCTTTTGTTTTTCTTTTTTTTGAATTTTTATGCCCATTTGAATCTTGGTCAAGTCATAGGTTTGACCAAGATTTAAACATGTTTAAAACATGAAAATGAAAAAGTAAGCCTGGATCCTTCTTAGTCACTCCAAAATGTACCAATTGATAAATGAGTTAACTTGGCTTCATGGAAAAAATAATGTCATGTAAATGATTTAACTTGGCTTTCGTACCCTTGAATCCATAGGAAACTTTGTATAAATGTAGTAGTATAATAATCAACCGAGTTTTTACATCAACAGGTCTGTCACTTACGTGTGGTGCCCATGCGTGAGGTCCCACACTTCAGTGAGCACAAGTCACGTGCAATAGGTACGCAAACTCCCAGCCATTTTCTTTGTCAAGAGAAGACGCATCAGGATGCGTATTGGAAGTATGTGGGTCCTTCTGGATCCTTCGGTTGTCCCTCTCACAAAAAAACAAATCTCTCTCATTCTCGGCCTCGCTCGACTCGCTCGCTCGCTCCTGCTCACTGACAAACCCTGCACAAAAGTCAACATCATCACCCGAAAAAGGGGAGACACCATAATTCTCTCCCTTCTTCTCTCCTTCCGAGTGATCCCTCTTCCTCCGAGTTTCACTCGACGGGCAAACACACATGTGCTGCATAGTAATAATAAAAAAGTAGAAAAATCGACCTACGAATCTATGATTAAATAGGTTAAACTAGGGTTTTGCCCACTACTACAGATCAAGTTCAGAAATATCCAACTACTAGTTCGATTTTGGGCTACTAATATAAAATTAAAATAAGTTGAACTAGTATTCCTCTAAAAAATCATTTTGGTATGCATTGTTTGATACTTTTCATAGCTATAGTGCATCACAAATTTATGATTTCATGCTTTGCTTTGCCAATTTCGATTTTTTCTAACCACCTTCTCTTTGATTTCAAATTTAGGTCAAACTATCGATGCCTACTATGTGTTCTACTTGAATTGGATGCAGCGTGCGCACATGTTTTGCCATTGTTCTGGGCTTCCACACATCTTTGGGGCATCCAAGTATTTAAGTTACCTTGTTTTTTGAATTGTAATTCATACCCTTCCTCCCAATTTTTATGCACATTTGAATCTTGGTCAAATCCTAAGTTTGACCAAGATTTGAACAAGTTTAAAACATGAAAATGAAAAGGTAAGCCTGAATCCTTCTTAGTCACTCAAAAATGAGAAGCTTTTGAGTTTTTTGAAATTTCCATGTTTGAAACCCAAAACCACTTCTTTCATGCTTGACTTCATAAGACAGAGTTTAGGGTTAGGGGGTAGATACATGATTTGTCTAGTTTGTTGTTTAGACCTTGTTTATCAACTTGAATGCTTACTATATGACATAATAATACTATGTGCTTTGGTTTTCATTTTTTTGATTTTTTCTGAATTTTTATGCCCATTTGATCTTGGTCAAATCCTAGGCTTAACCAATATTTAAACAAGTTTAAAACATGAAAATGAAAAGGTAAGCCTGTATCCTTCTTAGTCACTCCAAAATGAAGCTTTTGGGAAGGTTTTTGAAATTTCCATGTTTGAAATCCAAAACGACTTCTCTTCGTGCTTGACTTCATAAGACAAAGTTTAGGGCTAGGGGTAGAAACATGATTTTTCTGGTTTGAATATGTCTAGACCTTGTTTACCAACTTGAGTGCTTACTATATGACATAAGAAGGCTATATGCTTTGGTTTTTCATTTTTTTGAAATTTTATGCCCATTTGAATCTTGATCAAATCCTAGGTACAGTTTGACCAAGATTTGAACAATTTTAAAACATGAAAATAAAAGGTAAGCCCGACCTGGATCCTTTAGTCACTCATCTAAAATGAAGCTTTTGGGGGGTTCTTGAAATTTCCAAGTTTGAAACCCAAAACCACTTCTCTTCATGCTTGACTACATAAGATAGAGTTTAGGGTTAGGGGTAGATACATGATTTTTCTTGTTTGAATATATCTAGACCTTGTTTATATCAACTTTAATGCTAACTATATATGACATAAGAAAACTATGTGCTTTGGTTTTTAATTTTTCTGATTTTTTTATTTTGATAGATGCACATTTGAATCTTTGTCAAATCCTAGGTTTGACCAAGATTTAAACAAGTATAAAACATGAAAATGAAAAGGGAAGCCTGTATCCTTTCTTAGTCACTCTAAAATGAAGTTTTTGGGATGTTCTTGAAATTTTCATGTTTGAAACCCAAAACCACTTCTCTTCATGCTTGACTTCATAAGATAGAGTTTAGGGGCTAGGGGATAGATACATGATTTGCCTAGGTTTGAATATGCATGTCCAAACCTTGTTTATCAACTTGAATGCTTACTATATGACATAAGAAGACTATATGCTTTTGTTTTTCATTTTTCTGATTTTTTTAAAATTTTATGCCCATTTGAATCTTTTGGTCAAATCCTTGGTTTAATTTGACACGGATTTAAACAAGTTTAAAATATGAAAATGAAAAGGTGGTAAGCAGGCATGTATCCTTCTTATATATATTAGTCACTCTAAAATGAAGCTTTTGGGAGGTTTTTGAAATTTCCATGTTTGAAACCCAAAACCACTTCTCTTCATGTTGTTGACTTCATAAGATAGAGTTTAGGGGTTAGGGGTATAGATACATGACTTGTCTTGTTTGAATATGTGTCTAGACCTTGTTTATCAACTTTAATGCTTACTATATGACATAAGAACACTATGCGCTTTAATTTGGTTTTTAATTTTTTTAAATTTTGATGCACATTTTGAATCTTGGTCAAATCCTAGGTTTGACCGAGATTTGAACAAGTTTAAAACAAGAAAATAAAAGGTAAGCCCGCCAGACTGGATCCTTTCTTAGTCACTCTATAATGAAGCTTTTAGGGGGGTTGTTGAAAATGTAAGCATGTATCCTTCTTAGTACGTCACACCACAATGAAGCTTTTGGGAGGGTTTTTGAAATGTCCATGTTTGAAACCCAAAACGACTTCTCTTCGTGCTTGACTTCATAATTAAGACAAAGTTTAGGGTTAGGGGTATATAGATACATGATTTTTCTGGTTTGAATATGTCTAGACTTTGTTTATCAACTAGCTTGAGTGCTTACTATATGGCATATATAAGAAGCTAGGCTATGTGCTTTGGTTTTTCATTTTTTTTGAATTTTTATGCCCATTTGAATCTTGGTCAAATCCTAGGTACGTACGGTTTGACCAAGATTTGAACATGTTTAAAACATGAAAATAAAAGGTAAGCATGGATCCTTCTTAGTCACTCTAAAATGAAGCTTTTGGGAGGTTTTTGAAATTTCCATGTTTGAAACCCAAAACCACTTCTCTTCATGCTTGGCTTCGTAAGATAGAGTTTAGGGTTTGGGGTAGATACGTACATGATTTTTCTAAGTATTTTTACGCCCATTTGAATCTTCGTCAAATCCTAAGTTTGACCAAGATTTGAACAAGTTTAAAAACATGAAAATGAAAAGGGTAAGCCTGGATCCTTGTTTAGGGTTAGGGGGTAGATACATGATTTTTGTGGTTTGAATATGGCAGACCTTGTTTATCACCTTGATATATGACATAGGAAGACGGTGTGCTTTTGTTTTTCTTTTTTTTGAATTTTTATGCCCATTTGAATCTTGGTCAAGTCATAGGTTTGACCAAGATTTAAACATGTTTAAAACATGAAAATGAAAAAGTAAGCCTGGATCCTTCTTAGTCACTCCAAAATGTACCAATTGATAAATGAGTTAACTTGGCTTCATGGAAAAAATAATGTCATGTAAATGATTTAACTTGGCTTTCGTACCCTTGAATCCATAGGAAACTTTGTATAAATGTAGTAGTATAATAATCAACCGAGTTTTTACATCAACAGGTCTCTCACTTACGTGTGGTGCCCATGCGTGAGGTCCCACACTTCAGTGAGCACAAGTCACGTGCAATAGGTACGCAAACTCCCAGCCATTTTCTTTGTCAAGAGAAGACGCATCAGGATGCGTATTGGAAGTATGTGGGTCCTTCTGGATCCTTCGGCTGTCCCTCTCACAAAAAAAACAAATCTCTCTCATTCTCGCCGCCGACGCTCGCTCGCTCGCTCCTGCTCACTGACAAACCCTGCACAAAAGTCAACATCATCACCGAAAAAGGGGAGACACCATAATTCTCTCCCTTCTTCTCTCCTTCCGAGTGATCCCTCTTCCTCCGAGTTTCACTCGACGGGCAAACACACATGTGCTGCATAGTAATAATAAAAAAGTAGAAAAATCGACCTACGAATCTATGATTAAATAGGTTAAACTAGGGTTTTGCCCACTACTACAGATCAAGTTCAGAAATATCCAACTACTAGTTCGATTTTGGGCTACTAATATAAAATTAAAATAAGTTGAACTAGTATTCCTCTAAAAAATCATTTTGGTATGCATTGTTTGATACTTTTCATAGCTATAGTGCATCACAAATTTATGATTTCATGCTTTGCTTTGCCAATTTCGATTTTTTCTAACCACCTTCTCTTTGATTTCAAATTTAGGTCAAACTATCGATGCCTACTATGTGTTCTACTTGAATTGGATGCAGCGTGCGCACATGTTTTGCCATTGTTCTGGGCTTCCACACATCTTTGGGGCATCCAAGTATTTAAGTTACCTTGTTTTTTTTGAATTGTAATTCATACCCTTCCTCCCAATTTTTATGCACATTTGAATCTTGGTCAAATCCTAAGTTTGACCAAGATTTGAACAAGTTTAAAACATGAAAATGAAAAGGTAAGCCTGAATCCTTCTTAGTCACTCAAAAATGAGAAGCTTTTGGGAGTTTTTTGAAATTTCCATGTTTGAAACCCAAAACCACTTCTCTTCATGCTTAAAGCGAGTTTAGGGTTAGGGGGTAGATACATGATTTGTCTAGTTTGTTGTTTAGACCTTGTTTATCAACTTGAATGCTTACTATATGACATAATAATACTATGTGCTTGGTTTTCATTTTTTTTGATTTTTTCTGAATTTTTATGCCCATTTGATCTTGGTCAAATCCTAGGCTTAACCAATATTTAAACAAGTTTAAAACATGAAAATGAAAAGGTAAGCCTGTATCCTTCTTAGTCACTCCAAAATGAAGCTTTTGGGAAGGTTTTTGAAATTTCCATGTTTGAAATCCAAAACGACTTCTCTTCGTGCTTGACTTCATAAGACAAAGTTTAGGGCTAGGGGTAGAAACATGATTTTTCTGGTTTGAATATGTCTAACCTTGTTTATCAACTTGAGTGCTTACTATATGACATAAGAAGGCTATATGCTTTGGTTTTTCATTTTTTTTGAAATTTTATGCCCATTTGAATCTTGATCAAATCCTAGGTACAGTTTGACCAAGATTTGAACAATTTTAAAACATGAAAATAAAAGGTAAGCCCGACCTGGATCCTTTAGTCACTCATCTAAAATGAAGCTTTTGGGGGTTCTTGAAATTTCCAAGTTTGAAACCCAAAACCACTTCTCTTCATGCTTGACTACATAAGACAGAGTTTAGGGTTAGGGGTAGATACATGATTTTTCTTGTTTGAATATATCTAGACCTTGTTTATATCAACTTTAATGCTAACTATATATGACATAAGAAAACTATGTGCTTTGGTTTTTAATTTTTCTGATTTTTTTATTTTGATAGATGCACATTTGAATCTTTGTCAAATCCTAGGTTTGACCAAGATTTAAACAAGTATAAAACATGAAAATGAAAAGGAAGCCTGTATCCTTTCTTAGTCACTCTAAAATGAAGTTTTTGGGATGTTCTTGAAATTTTCATGTTTGAAACCCAAAACCACTTCTCTTCATGCTTGACTTCATAAGATAGAGTTTAGGGGCTAGGGGATAGATACATGATTTGCCTAGGTTTGAATATGCATGTCCAAACCTTGTTTATCAACTTGAATGCTTACTATATGACATAAGAAGACTATATGCTTTTGTTTTTCATTTTTCTGATTTTTTTTAAATTTTATGCCCATTTGAATCTTTTGGTCAAATCCTTGGTTTAATTTGACACGGATTTAAACAAGTTTAAAATATGAAAATGAAAAGGTGGTAAGCAGGCATGTATCCTTCTTATATATATTAGTCACTCTAAAATGAAGCTTTTGGGAGGTTTTTGAAATTTCCATGTTTGAAACCCAAAACCACTTCTCTTCATGTTGATAAGATAGAGTTTAGGGGTTAGGGGTATAGATACATGACTTGTCTTGTTTGAATATGTGTCTAGACCTTGTTTATCAACTTTAATGCTTACTATATGACATAAGAACACTATGCGCTTTAATTTGGTTTTTAATTTTTTTAAATTTTGATGCACATTTTGAATCTTGGTCAAATCCTAGGTTTGACCGAGATTTGAACAAGTTTAAAACAAGAAAATAAAAGGTAAGCCCGCCAGACTGGATCCTTTCTTAGTCACTCTATAATGAAGCTTTTAGGGGGGTTGTTGAAAATGTAAGCATGTATCCTTCTTAGTACGTCACACCACAATGAAGCTTTTGGGAGGGTTTTTGAAATGTCCATGTTTGAAACCCAAAACGACTTCTCTTCGTGCTTGACTTCATAATTAAGACAAAGTTTAGGGTTAGGGGTATATAGATACATGATTTTTCTGGTTTGAATATGTCTAGACTTTGTTTATCAACTAGCTTGAGTGCTTACTATATGGCATATATAAGAAGCTAGGCTATGTGCTTTGGTTTTTCATTTTTTTTGAATTTTTATGCCCATTTGAATCTTGGTCAAATCCTAGGTACGTACGGTTTGACCAAGATTTGAACATGTTTAAAACATGAAAATAAAAGGTAAGCATGGATCCTTCTTAGTCACTCTAAAATGAAGCTTTTGGGAGGTTTTTGAAATTTCCATGTTTGAAACCCAAAACCACTTCTCTTCATGCTTGGCTTCGTAAGATAGAGTTTAGGGTTTGGGGTAGATACGTACATGATTTTTCTAAGTATTTTTACGCCCATTTGAATCTTCATCAAATCCTAAGTTTGACCAAGATTTGAACAAGTTTAAAACATGAAAATGAAAAGGGTAAGCCTGGATCCTTGTTTAGGGTTAGGGGGTAGATACATGATTTTTGTGGTTTGAATATGGCAGACCTTGTTTATCACCTTGATATATGACATAGGAAGACGGTGTGCTTTTGTTTTTCTTTTTTTTGAATTTTTATGCCCATTTGAATCTTGGTCAAGTCATAGGTTTGACCAAGATTTAAACATGTTTAAAACATGAAAATGAAAAAGTAAGCCTGGATCCTTCTTAGTCACTCCAAAATGTACCAATTGATAAATGAGTTAACTTGGCTTCATGGAAAAAATAATGTCATGTAAATGATTTAACTTGGCTTTCGTACCCTTGAATCCATAGGAAACTTTGTATAAATGTAGTAGTATAATAATCAACCGAGTTTTTACATCAACAGGTCTGTCACTTACGTGTGGTGCCCATGCGTGAGGTCCCACACTTCAGTGAGCACAAGTCACGTGCAATAGGTACGCAAACTCCCAGCCATTTTCTTTGTCAAGAGAAGACGCATCAGATGCGTATTGAAGTATGTGGGTCCTTCTGGATCCTTCGGTTGTCCCTCTCACAAAAAAACAAATCTCTCTCATTCTCGGCCTCGCTCGACTCGCTCGCTCGCTCCTCCTGCTCACTGACAAACCCTGCACAAAAGTCAACATCATCACCCGAAAAAGGGGAGACACCATAATTCTCTCCCTTCTTCTCTCCTTCCGAGTGATCCCTTCTTCCTCCGAGTTTCACTCGACGGGCAAACACACATGTGCTGCATAGTAATAATAAAAAAGTAGAAAAATCGACCTACGAATCTATGATTAAATAGGTTAAACTAGGGTTTTGCCCACTACTACAGATCAAGTTCAGAAATATCCAACTACTAGTTCGATTTTGGGCTACTAATATAAAATTAAAATAAGTTGAACTAGTATTCCTCTAAAAAATCATTTTGGTATGCATTGTTTGATACTTTTCATAGCTATAGTGCATCACAAATTTATGATTTCATGCTTTGCTTTGCCAATTTCGATTTTTTCTAACCACCTTCTCTTTGATTTCAAATTTAGGTCAAACTATCGATGCCTACTATGTGTTCTACTTGAATTGGATGCAGCGTGCGCACATGTTTTGCCATTGTTCTGGGCTTCCACACATCTTTGGGGCATCCAAGTATTTAAGTTACCTTGTTTTTTGAATTGTAATTCATACCCTTCCTCCCAATTTTTATGCACATTGAATCTTGGTCAAATCCTAAGTTTGACCAAGATTTGAACAAGTTTAAAACATGAAAATGAAAAGGTAAGCATGAATCCTTCTTAGTCACTCAAAAATGAGAAGCTTTTGGGAGTTTTTTGAAATTTCCATGTTTGAAACCCAAAACCACTTCTCATGCTTGACTTCATAAGACAGAGTTTAGGGTTAGGGGGTAGATACATGATTTGTCTAGTTTGTTGTTTAGACCTTGTTTATCAACTTGAATGCTTACTATATGACATAATAATACTATGTGCTTTGGTTTTCATTTTTTTGATTTTTTCTGAATTTTTATGCCCATTTGATCTTGGTCAAATCCTAGGCTTAACCAATATTTAAACAAGTTTAAAACATGAAAATGAAAAGGTAAGCCTGTATCCTTCTTAGTCACTCCAAAATGAAGCTTTTGGGAAGGTTTTTGAAATTTCCATGTTTGAAATCCAAAACGACTTCTCTTCGTGTTGACTTCATAAGACAAAGTTTAGGGCTAGGGGTAGAAACATGATTTTTCTGGTTTGAATATGTCTAGACCTTGTTTACCAACTTGAGTGCTTACTATATGACATAAGAAGGCTATATGCTTTGGTTTTTCATTTTTTTGAAATTTTATGCCCATTTGAATCTTGATCAAATCCTAGGTACAGTTTGACCAAGATTTGAACAATTTTAAAACATGAAAATAAAAGTTAACCTGGATCCTTTAGTCACTCTAAAATGAAGCTTTTGGGGGGTTCTTGAAATTTCCAAGTTTGAAACCAAAACCACTTCTCTTCATGCTTGACTACATAAGATAGAGTTTAGGGTTAGGGGTAGATACATGATTTTTCTTGTTTGAATATATCTAGACCTTGTTTATATCAACTTTAATGCTAACTATATGTGACATAAGAAAACTATGTGCTTTGGTTTTTAATTTTTCTGATTTTTTTATTTTGATAGATGCACATTTGAATCTTTGTCAAATCCTAGGTTTGACCAAGATTTAAACAAGTATAAAAAAAAATGAAAAGGGCCGTGTATCCTTTCTTAGTCACTCTAAATGAAGTTGGGATGTTCTTGAAATTTTCATGTTTGAAACCCAAAACCACTTCTGTTTGACTTCATAAGATAGAGTTTAGGGGCTAGGGGATAGATACATGATTTGCCTAGGTTTGAATATGCATGTCCAAACCTTGTTTATCAACTTGAATGCTTACTATATGACATTAGAAGACTATATGCTTTTGTTTTTCATTTTTCTGATTTTTTTAAAATTTTATGCCCATTTGAATCTTTTGGTCAAATCCTTGGTTTAATTTGACACGGATTTAAACAAGTTTAAAATATGAAAATGAAAAGGTGGTAAGCAGGCATGGATCCTTCTTATATATATTAGTCACTCTAAAATGAAGCTTTTGGGAGGTTTTTGAAATTTCCATGTTTGAAACCCAAAACCACTTCTCTTCATGTTGTTGACTTCATAAGATAGAGTTTAGGGGTTAGGGGTATAGATACATGATTTGTCTTGTTTGAATATGTGTCTAGACCTTGTTTATCAACTTTAATGCTTACTATATGACATAAGAACACTATGCGCTTTAATTTGGTTTTTAATTTTTTTAAATTTTGATGCACATTTTGAATCTTGGTCAAATCCTAGGTTTGACCGAGATTTGAACAAGTTTAAAACAAGAAAATAAAAGGTAAGCCCGCCAGACTGGATCCTTTCTTAGTCACTCTATAATGAAGCTTTTAGGGGGGTTGTTGAAAATGTAAGCATGTATCCTTCTTAGTACGTCACACCACAATGAAGCTTTTGGGAGGGTTTTTGAAATGTCCATGTTTGAAACCCAAAACGACTTCTCTTCGTGCTTGACTTCATAATTAAGACAAAGTTTAGGGTTAGGGGTAGATACATGATTTTTCTGGTTTGAATATGTCTAGACCTTGTTTACCAACTTGAGTGCTTACTATATGACATAAGAAGGCTATATGCTTTGGTTTTTCATTTTTTTGAAATTTTATGCCCATTTGAATCTAGATCAAATCCTAGATACGGTTTGACCAAGATTTGAACAATTTTAAAACATGAAAATAAAAGGTAAGCCCGACCTGGATCCTTTAGTCACTCTAAAATGAAGCTTTTGGGGGGTTCTTGAAATTTCCAAGTTTGAAACCCAAAACCACTTCTCTTCATGCTTGACTACATAAGACAGAGTTTAGGGTTAGGGGTAGATACATGATTTTTCTTGTTTGAATATATCCAGACCTTGTTTATATCAACTTTAATGCTAACTATATGACATAAGAAAACTATGTGCTTTGGTTTTTAATTTTTCTGATTTTTTTTATTTTGATGCACATTTGAATCTTTGTCAAATCCTAGGTTTGACCAAGATTTAAACAAGTATAAAACATGAAAATGAAAAGGGGAAGCCTGTATCCTTCTTAGTCACTCTAAAATGAAGTTTTTGGGATGTTCTTGAAATTTTCATGTTTGAAACCCAAAACCACTTCTCTTCATGCTTGACTTCATAAGATAGAGTTTAGGGGCTAGGGGGTAGATACATGATTTGCCTAGGTTTGAATATGCATGTCCAAACCTTGTTTATCAACTTGAATGCTTACTATATGACATAAGAAGACTATATGCTTTTGTTTTTCATTTTTCTGATTTTTTTAAAATTTTATGCCCATTTGAATCTTTTGGTCAAATCCTTGGTTTAATTTGACACGGATTTAAACAAGTTTAAAATATGAAAATGAAAAGGTGGTAAGCAGGCATGGATCCTTCTTATATATATTAGTCACTCTAAAATGAAGCTTTTGGGAGGTTTTTGAAATTTCCATGTTTGAAACCCAAAACCACTTCTCTTCATGTTGTTGACTTCATAATGTCGAGTTTGTTGTTTAGACCTTGTTTATCAACTTGAATGCTTACTATATGACATAATAATACTATGTGCTTTGATTTTCATCTTTTTGATTTTTTCTGAATTTTTATGCCCATTTGATCTTGGTCAAATCCTAGGTTTAACCAATATTTAAACAAGTTTATAACATGAAAATGAAAAGGTAAGCCTGCATCCTTCTTAGCGCATCCACAATGTTGCTATTGCCAAATCTGATACGATGGTGAATTTGGCTTTGGTGTGAAATATAGCAATAGCTCCACAATGTAGTGGTTCCAAATATTTATAACGTGGGTCCCGCCATCAAGCTAAAACAACACATAAAGCCAATATGGAACTACTCTCACAATGTAGGGAACTAGTTCCAAATGCCAAAAGTGAAATTTGGCATCGGAGCACCTACTTGCTCCGGTTGCCTGTTTTTCTGGTTTTGGAACTACCTCTACAATGTATGGAACTAGTTCCAAAAGCCAAAAATCAAATATGGAACCACTTTTGGCTACACGTTGTGGATGCTCTTAGTCACTCCAAAATGAAAGCTTACATATACTCTTGGAATACTGTTTTGGGTGATTTGTCATTCAAAAATTTGGTATCATTCGGATCGGAGGAAGTATAGTTGGAGATGAATGGCCCACCAAGTCTCTGCCTTGAAGTTTGCTCTTTGACCAGTATTACTACTCGCGAGGTGCCGAGGAGACGGGGAGGCCAAATTTAAGAACTAACCTTTGCTCTTGCCGTCTTCCTCAGTTCACCACTTTGTTTACCTCTTGGAATACTACTTCGCCACCATGACCGGGAGCAAGTCTCGCCACAGAAGGGCTCGTGCGGCTGCGGCGAAGCTGAGGGAATCCCAGCAATGGCGTCCCTGTGCTGCTGTCGAGGTGCCTTCTGCGCAAGAGTCTTCAAGGGCGTCGCAGCCCGCGACTGCTACCTTCAGGCGATCCTCCGTTCTTGCGCATCTTTCTATGTCTTTCACAACTTATCATCCCCTCCTTTTCTTACCTTCTCTCAATCGTATATTCAGGTCGGGCGGCCTTAGTTTTCCCGCAGCCCTCCTGCCTGCGGAAACATCTTCCACGGAGCCAAGTTCTCAAAGCAGCGAGGTATAGACATTCGTGCAAATTGGGATTCCCATTTTCTCTTTCTTGGTACTTCTCTGGGTACACTTCTGATTTTGTGCTCCATCCCCATCTGATAGAAGCCCCGCTACGAGATCGGTCCCATTTTAGAAATGGTTATGGGCGATTTCTGCGTCGAGACGGCGGACAGAAGCGCCCTCGCCGATGAGTGCATGAGACTTTATTCTGAGCTCGCCACTGAGAAGATCCGGATTCGCATTCTCGACGATATCGCCATGAAATCGTTCACTGCGAGTAATGAGATCCAGCGGCGGAGCCTCGGCCAGGCGGAGACCATGGACAAACTCGCCGGACTGATCCTGAACCTCACGGTTAGGACGGACAAACTAGAGGCCGAGCTGTCACAGGAGAAGGCTCTCAACTCCGAGCTGAAGCGTCAAGCAGGCTCAAGGTAGATCTTGACCAGGTCACTGTGTACCACTAGCTGCAATCCTTGATGACTGCTGTGTCACCTGGCTTCCGAGTTTCTGAAGGTTAATTTTCGAAATTTTGTTCGTAAAATTGGCCTGTGGAAATGTAAACAAACTAGTACTCTTACTTTATTATATTAGTACTTGTGTCAATGTAGTAGTTGTGTCTGAGTCGAGTCAATGTTGAGTCAATGTTGGGAGTGGTGTTTTGGAACATGGGAGCATATGCTACCTATATTTTAAATTGCATCTTACACATATTTTAAATCTCAAAAAATTTGAAACAAAAAATCCGCACGTACATCTTCATGTGCTACGCGCTCACAAAGTCGTTTCATAAAAAATGAACTTATCATGTGACGTGTGTAAAAAAGACAAAATTCAGTGCTTAAAAC
Organism: Lolium multiflorum; assembly: GCA_030979885.1. Taxonomy (NCBI): domain Eukaryota; kingdom Viridiplantae; phylum Streptophyta; class Magnoliopsida; order Poales; family Poaceae; genus Lolium; species Lolium multiflorum. Next base: position 296,899,109 of record CM061749.1, on the reverse strand, counting down.
AATGCTTTTCACAGGATAAGTTTTCTCTTTTTTACATAGGTCATAAAAAATATTATTTTTTCGTGAAACTTGACGCACACACATATATTATGGAGATGTACATGTAGAATTTTTTGTCAAATTTTTTCACACTTTGAAATATATTTTGTTGGTAGAGGGAGCATACGCACCCGGGAGCCGAATTGAGGGAGCAGTCGTTGAGTCACCTAGTATCTATAATATCTAAATAGGAACAAGAAATCCAAAATTTTCAAATTCTGGCAAAAATTAGAACTTCTCAGGAAAATCTATTTTTTTATAGGAAATCAAAAACACTGAAACGAGTATACTGTTTTAATTTGAGCCATTTATGTGCAGATTTGCATAAAAAGACTGACATTTTCCCTAAACTTTGTATATTGTGAAGTCAAGCATGAAGAGAAGTGGTTTTGGGTTTCAAACATCCTTTTCATTTTCTTGTCTTAAACTTGTTTAAATCTTGGTCAAACCTAAGATTTGACCAAAAGATTCAAACAGGCATAAATTCAAAAAAATCAGAAAAATGAAAAACAAAAGCATATAGTCTTCTATGTCATATAGTAAGCATTCAAGTTGATAAACAAGGTCTAGACATATTCAAACCAGAAAAATCATGTATATATCTACCCCTAACCCTAAACTCTGTCTTATGAAGAGAAGTGGTTTTGGGTTTCAAACATGAAATTTGAAGAACCTCCCAAAAGCTTCATTTTAGATTGTGACTAAGAAGGACCCAGGCTTACCTTTTCACTTTCATGTTCTAAACTTTTTAATCCTAGTCAAACCTAGGATTTCACAAAGATTCAAATATATGGGTATAAAATTCAAAAAAATAGAAAAATGAAAAACGAAAGCACATAGTCTTCTTATGTTATATAGTAAGCATTAAAGTTGATAAACAAGGTCTAGACATATTCAAACTAGACAAAATCATGTATCTCCCCCTAACCCCTAAACTTTGTATTATGAAGGCAAGCATGAAGAGAAGTGGTTTTGGGTTTCAAACATGGAAATTTCAAAAACCTTTAAAAATTCATTTTAGAGTGACTAAGAAGGATGCAAGCTTCCCTTTTCATTTGCATGTCTTAAACTTGTTTAAATCTGGGTCAAACCTAAGATTTGACCAAAAGATTCAAACGGGCAAAATTCAAAAAAAATCAGAAAAAATGAAAAACAAAAGCATATAGTCTTCTTGTGTCATATAGTAAGCATTCAAGTTGATAAACAAGGTCTAGACATATTCAAACCAGAAAAATCATGTATATATCTACCCCTAACCCTAAACTCTGTCTTATGAAGTCAATCATGAAGAGAAGTGGTTTTGGGTTTCAAACATGGATATTTCAAGAACCTCCCAAAAGCTTCATTTTAGAGTGTGACTAAGAAGGATCCAGGCTTACCTTTTTCATTTTCATGTACTAAACTTGTTTAAATCCTGGTCAAACCTAGGATTTCACAAAGATTCAAATATATGTGTATAAAATATAAAAAATAGAAAAATGAAAACCAAAGCACATAGTCTACTTATGTCACATAGTAAGCATTCAAGTTGATAAACAAGGTCTAGACATATTCAAACCAAAAAATCATGTATATATCTACCCTAACCCTAAACTCTGTCTTATGAAGTTAATCATAAGAGAAGTGGTTTTGGGTTTCAAACATTGGAATTCCAAGAACCTCCCAAGCTTCATTTTAGAGTGTGACTAAGAAGGATCCAAGCTTACCTTTTCATTTTCATGTTCTAAACTTGTTTAAATCCTGGTCAAAACTAGGATTTCACAAAGATTCAAATATATGGGTATAAAATTCAAAAAAATAGAAAAATGAAAAACCAAAGCACATAGTCTTCTTATGTCATATAGTAAGCATTAAAGTTGATAAACAAGGTCTAGACATATTCAACCTAGACAAATCATGTATCTACCCCCTAACCCCTAAACTCTGTCTTATGAAGTCCAACATGAAGAGAAGTGGTTTTGGGTTTCAAACATGGAAATTTCAAAAACCTCTTACAAAATTCAGTTTAGAGTGACTAATTAAGAAGGATGCATTCTCCCCTTTTCATTTTCATGTCTTAAACTTGTTTAAATCTTGGTCAAACCTAAGATTTGACCAAAAGATTCAAACGGGCATAAAAAAATCAGAAAAATGAAAACCAAAGCACATAATTTTCTTATGTCATATAGTAAGCATTCAAGTTGATAAACAAGGTCTAGACATATTCAAACCAGAAAATCATGTATATATCTACCCCTAACCCTAAACTCTGTCTTATGAAGTCAATCATGAAGAGAAGTGGTTTTGCAACATGGAAATTTCAAGAACCTCCCAAAAGCTTCATTTTAGAGTGACTAAGAAGGATCCAGGCTTACTTTTCATTTTCATGTTTTAAACTTGTTTAAACCTGGTCAAACCTAGGATTTGACAAAGATTCAAATATGGGCAAAAATTCAAAAAAATAGAAAAATGAAAAACCAAAGCACATAGTCTTCTTGTCATATAGTAAGCATTAAAGTTGACAAAAAAGGTCTAGATATATGCAAACTAGACAAATCATGTATCTACCCCCTAACCCCTAAACTCTGTCTTATGAAGTCAAGCATGAAGAGAAGTCGTTTTGGGTTTCAAACATGGAAATTTCAAGAACATCCCAAAAGCTTCATTTTAGAGTGACTAAGAAGGATCCATGATTACCTTTTCATTTTCATGTTTTAAACTTGTTTAATCTTGGTCAAACCTAGGATTTGACCAAGATTCAAATGGGCACAAAATTTAAAAAATCAGAAAAATGAAAAACCAAAGTACATAGTCTTCTTATGTCATGTAGTAAGCATTCAAGTTGATAAAATGGTTCATGCCGGCGTCTTAGCTGCTAAAAAAAAATTATACACCAATTGATTTGACGAATTGATGATTTACTCTAGTCTGCTTCTAGACCATGCAGCTAGCGAGTATTCATATGTACTGCATGGAGCCCCCAACTTTTGACTTCCCGTGTCGGAAAAGGCCTGTCTAATAATGTGGGGCAGTGAGGTATCCCGAAGTATCTAGAGGGTTCCAGTGTTTCAGGCTTTCAGCATCGCCAGTCCAAGGGAAGGATGGGTGACGAATCCGTGCATTCACAGCCGTTTAGATCTGAAGAGTCCTTGTATGATGAGCGGTAGATAGCACCTCTAAGCTGCAAATCAACAGCTTCAATTACTTCAAATGAGCATTGGCCGGAAGGCTGACAGAGTGAAAAAATTCAATTTCAAAAACTCATGTATAGAATAGAAAAAAATAAAAAACATGTAGATAGAATAGAGGTATAGATAGATTAGCCCAAAAAAGAAGAGGACGGGGAAATTTCGAACGCTCGCCTTTAACTCAGCACAGCAGACACCTCCCTCGCGCTCCTAAACTTTCGAACGCGCGCCCAATATTTCGAACGCTCGCCTTTAACTCAGCACCCAGCCCACCTTGTTCTTCTCTAGACACCTCCTTCGGCGCCCTGTTCTTCTCTAGACACACCCTCGGTGAACCAGGCCGCGCACCAAAACTTCCCCACGCTGTCTATCAGCCGCGTCAGCCGGCGACTGCTGGTGGCGCCGTTCTTCTCCAGCCGCACCGGCAGGCGCGGTCAGCTGGTAGATCCTCACGGTATGCATGCTATCTTCAGGCCTGGGCAAGTACGATTCATTATAGCTCAATCGAAGTCAGTCGCCGTCGCCCAGCCCTTATAAGTTCGTTAGTTCGTTCGAATCGATCGGTTGATATTGTTTTCCTCTCGATGTGTTTGTTTGACATTGTTTTCCGCTTTACCTATTTGCTCGAATTCGTTCGTACTGTACACTGTACTGCTCACCATTGCCCAATGTTTGTAGTCGTCGCTTGGTGCCAGTCCTCTATGGACCTGTTTGTAATCTTATTACTTCTGGGTTCTTTGCACTGCTAATACATCGGTGGATTTACGGCCAAAAAGAAGAAAGAATTTGTTGGTATTATATTGCTTTCGATTGATCTGTTCGCCCCCAAGCTTTTACAGAAGCCGCAAGAGATTCAAGGATGAAATGGCTCTCCTTGTTTGCAGTGGCGGATCTACAGGGTATGCCGTATATGCCACGGCATACCCTGCGTCCAAGCCGTGCAAGATCTTTGATAGTTTAATGAGCTGAGCAATTAATCAAGATGAGTGATGTATATGTATACATGCGGTGCTAATACATGTGGCGTGCAGCCATGCGAACACTGAGCTAGTGCATGTAACCGATTGATTAGACATCCGATTGATTAATGCATTGGCTTTAGCCAACAGTCTACTTGCATGTTTTTCAAGATGTGCGATTTTGTCTCGCGTGTAAGCCTACAAGGCCAGCTATGGCCATGCACCATGACCTGATTAGATATCATGATTAATCAAAGGAAATATCTTGCTACTGTATATACGATTAATCAACTGATAATTAATCTTTGGTAGTCAAGTATATGATTAATTATATATATTTAGTGAGAATTCAGTTCAAAATTAGAGCACCCCGTCAACGGTGCATTTTTCAACAATTTACATTTTGATTATATGCAAAATCTGTTTTATTTAATCATTTTGACATACTCCCTTCAATCCAAATTAATTGACTCAACTTTGTCTAGATACTGATGTATCTTAGACAAGTTTGTTGAGTAGATACATTTATATCTAGACAAATTTGAGTTAATTAGTATGAATCCGAGAAAGTATTTTATTTAATTATTTTTATTAGGACAAAAGAAATTCAATAGAAACTCCAAAATTTTGTTGTGTCATACCCTTTCCTAAAATCCTAGGTCCGCCACTGCTTGTTTGTAAGGCAAAGAGGAAATCATATCATGGCTTATCATCATGGGTATAACCTTTTTAGCTAGATTTTGCTGTTTGGGATCTATGATCCTTTTAGTTGCTGCTCTCCAGTAACATTTTCCCTCTTTTTTATTACAGTGAAAAATACACAGCGAGGAAACCACTGTCCAGCCTAAAAAAAATAGACCTCAGTTGGTTTGCTGAAATCGGCTCAAATAACGTGGCATTTAGTTATATAGTTTTATATTCGACCTGTTTGCTCAGATATGTTGGTTTACGTTCATACGCAACCTGTTGGGCAAGTATGGACACAGCTTCAGTGACTTTCAGGTCAAAATTCCAGCGGTTGAGTGATTTTTGGTTGGATCCATTCCTGTGCGTTCGATCGGCTTTTGATGGCTGTTATTGAGACAAAGTCATGGCTGGACTTTTGACGCAGCTCCAGTGACGTTCAGCTAGGTCAAAAGCCCAGCGTTGACTTTGGTTCAATATCAGCCATCCAAAGCCAATCGAACACACATGAATGTATCCAACCAAAAATCACTCTACAATAAGTCGTTTCCAGACAAAAACAATGTTTATTCCCAAACTATTTTTTTTGAATCCGACCAATCTTTCCCGGAATGCAGAAGAAATATATAAGATTTACTGGAATGTTGTTCTTTTTACTGGACAGTTTGAATTTTAAGTTTAAAGTTGGTTGTAAAACATAAAATGAGGTTTATTGATAAACAATATGGCTGAATCTGATGAAACTCCCCCAGAATGCATAACCCGACATATAAGATTTACTGGATTTTTGTTTCAAAAACTTCTAGGCAGTACGAATTTTAAGTTTAAAATTTTCTCGTGAAACTTAAAATGGGTAAATTTTGGATCCATTCTCGTGCGTTCGATTGGCTTTTGATGGCTGTTATTGAAACAAGTGTTAATTGGTTCTATGCCACTCCTCAATTCACAAGTTGTGTTTATGCCATTACAAAAACTGAAGTTGTGTTTATGCCACTCTCAATTCTCAATATCCCCTTCTATATATGCCATTTTCAATACTCCACTATAATAAATATAGCATATCTATGATAGTACTCTATGATACCACCCACTATGCACCCATGTTCCAAACACCACTCCCGCTGACTGTACCTTATTGTATCGAGCGATAAGCTTGATGAGCAACCCAAACAAACAAACAAAAAGACTGTACCTTATTGTACTTGCTCTTACCCGTATCTTCTCTTTCTCTTTCATCGCGAGTGCAGCTAATTCAGTTAGTCTTCCAATGAATATTAATATTTTGTCTCAATGATGTCATGTTTCGACTAACAATTAGCACTTTTGAATTCTTAGATTGCTTTTTCACATGATGCACTTCTTTTAATTTATTTTACCACATTTCAATGTGAACCTTGACCAAATAAATAGGACAACAATATCACGATCATATAATACATAAGCAGCATTGTTAGAATCGTGTTGGAAAATACTTTCTAATGATACCAGTTTTATATCAAATTTTTTTATATACTTCATCCTGAAAAATATGTTTCAACTTCATCAAAACTTGCATGTATCTGCAAACTAAACTCATCTAAATACATGTATATCTACATAAAATTGAAACATCATTTTTAAATAGAGAGATATAGATTAATATTTTTTCGAAGATAAAATACGAAAAACAAGGGTGCATTGTTTATTGAAATGGAGTGAGTAGTATATATAAAATCATTTTAGTTGCCAATGATCATGTTGAGGGCCTCTATTTCTTGTTTTGCTCAGGCCCTCCGTATTCTCAGGTACGGCCCTGGTGGTCTATGAACCTGTATGTAATCTTATTACTTTTGGCTTCTTTGCACTGCTAATAGATCGGCGGAATTACGGCAAAAAAGAAGAAAGAATGTGTTGGTATTGTATTGCTTTCGATAGATCTGTTCGCCCCTCCCCCCAAGCATTTATAGATGGCACAAGAGATTCAAGGATGAAATTGCTCTCCTTGTTCATAAGGCAAAGAGGAAATCATATCATGGGTAGAACATTATATATATATTTTGCTGCTTGGGATCTATGATCCTTTTAGTTGCTGCTCTCCAGCAACTTTTGTACATATTTCCCTCTTTTTATTAATAAAAAAATACAAAGTGGGGAAACCCAGTGGTCAGCCTAAAAAAATCTGTTCGCTAGGTAGCCGTAGTTTTGCACTCAGTTTGTTTGCTGAAATCGGCTCAAATAATGTAGCATTTATAGTTTTATATTCGACCTGTTTGCTCAGGTATGCTTGCTTACATTCGTAGGTGACCTGTTTGTTGAAATAGCTTATCGCTTCTCTGACCATCTATCTCCTCAACAGATGGACAGAACTTGGATATTATTTGACTCATTAACCACACCAACATATTTGAGTGGTATTGAAGACTTCATGAAGCACGTTAGTGATTTTACTGACGGCGACAAGACAAAGGAAGTGATTTGTCCATGCCGCGTATGTTTGAATATTGGGTCCAAGCCTCAACATGTAGTCTCAGATCATTTATTCGTTTATGGGATGGACCAGACATATATCAGGTGGATTAACCATGGTGAACACTATGATCAGCCTGACATTATTGATCCTCTTTATTCTGATGGTTATCAGCCTGAAGATCTCGTCCAGGATGAGGTTACTGCTAATTTGTTACGGGATCTGTATCCATATGCAAGCCAACAGCCCCATGGTTATCACAAAAAGCCTCTTTTCCATGACCTGATAGAAGATGCTAAGCGCTTAGTGGCCCCTGGTTCTGTTGTGTCAAGATTCGAATTAATTGTGAAATTACTTCATGACAAGTCATACCAGGGGATTACCAATAAAGCGTTCAATGCAGTTGCGAAGACATACAGCGATGCACTCCCTGGGGCTGGACTGCCAAAATCCTTTTATGAGGTGAAGCAGTACATCAAGGTACTGGGACTTGGATATGAGAAGATTGATTTTTGCAAAAATAACTGTGCACTGTTTTGGATGGAGTATAATGACCTCGATGAATGTCCAGTATGTAAGGAATCAAGATGGAAACATGATGGAGCTGGTGGTAAGAAAAAGATTCCTTGGAAGGTTCTGAGATACTTTCCACTTGTACAAAGATTGCAGAGGTTGTTTGCTTCAGAACAAACATCTCGGGAAACAAGATGGCACAAAGAGATTCTCACGCCCGACCCTGATTTACTGAGGCATCCTGCTGATGGCGATGAATGGAAGCAATTCGACCTGGATCATCCAGATTTTGCTGCAGATCCAAGGAACCTGAGACTTGGCCTTGCTACAGATGGATTCAACCCATTTGGCAACATGAGCAACTCGTATAGCATGTGGCCAGTACTAGTTACACCTTACAACCAGGCTCCCTGGACATGCACCGATCAGTCGAACTGTATGATGGCCTTACTCATCCCAGGTCCCAAATCTCCTGGGAAGGATTTTGATGTGTTCATGCAGCCTCTTATTAGAGACTTGCAAACATTATGGGAGGGTGTCCCTACACGGGATGTGTGTCAACCTAAAGAACAAAATTTTCTATTACGTGCTGCTGTACTGTATTGCACCCATGATTATCCAGCTTTGGGCACTATGTCAGGCAGAGTAACATCAGGTTATAATGCATGTGTTCACTGTGATACTGATCAGCTGGCAGTGAGGATAATAAACAAGATATGCTATATGGGCCATCGCCGTTTCCTTCCATTAGATCACAGTTTCCGAAAAAATAGAAAAAAATTGCAATTTATTGGTGATCAGGCCTGTAAAAAGACTAAACCGCAGCACTTTAAGAGTCACGAGTTGGAGGCGCACCTAGAAGCGGTCAGAAATGTTAAACCAGGAAAACCACCAGCCGCCACAGCAGGTACAGCAGAGAAGAATACAGAAGATGCAGCAGCAGTAGTAGCAGATAGAAAAAGGAAGAAGAGAGGAGATGAACTGAGTCTAGCAGCTACCAAAAGGAAGATGGGAGGTGAAATAGCAGCACGTACCAAGAGGAAGGAAATGGAAAATGATAGACCGAGAATATTTTATAAGCGCAGGACCACTCTTTGGGACTTGCCGTATTGGGCTGGTAAGAAGCTTCGGCATAATATTGATATCATGCACATGGAGAAGAATATATGTGACAGCATTGTCGGCACATTACTCAACATTCCATCCAAGACAAAAGATAGCTCAAATGCTAGGATTGATTGTGCAACATTGAATGTTAACAGGCACTTGCAACTGGATCGTAATGACAAAGTGAACAAAGGCAAGGAAAAACATTATAAATTTCGAGGCGCGGAATTCACATTGCCGATGCCTAAAAGGAGATTATTTTGTGAGTACCTCCGAGGTGTGATGTTCCCGTTCGGATTTGCTTCCAACATTGCAAATTGTCTCAATGCTGAAGGAAACAAGCTCCAAGGGTTGAAAACTCACGATTGTCACATCCTGCTGCAAAGGCTTTTAGCTATTGGCATTAAAGATTTAGTGAAGCCAAATATGTACAACGTGATTGCAGAGTTGGGAAGGTTCTTTAGGGAAATATGTAGTAAAACTCTAAGCAGAGCTGTTGTAGAACGTCTTAAGGTGGACATAGCAGTAATCCTGTGCAAGCTGGAGCTGATATATCCTCCAGCCTTCTTTGATGTGATGGTGCATTTGGCTGTTCATCTACCTGATGAGGCACTTTTAAGAGGTCCGGTACAGTATGGATGGATGTACCCTATAGAACGTCGACTGTGCACTTTCAAGAATACAGTTAGGAACAAAGCTAGACCGGAGGCTTGCATTGCAGTGGCGTATATTGCTGCTGAAGCATATACATTTGCCTCAAGATATATTCCTGATATTGAGACCAGATTCAACCGGGGTCGCAGAATTTTGGAAGTTGGAGGATCTGTTTTTAATCATGGTGTTGAGCTAATAGGAAAGAGGACCGAAAAAACATTAGAGCAGTCTGAATTTGAACAGCTGTCTTGGTATGTGCTGAATAATGCTACAGAGGCTGATGAATATGTTAAGTGAGTACTATGCACACGAACTACTCAGTTCCTCGCATATACTATGAACTTGTATCAAAATGAAATATATTCAGCTGACTTGGCTATGTTTTGCAGGTTGTACATGGAAACGAATGGAAAGCTATCGGCACGTGGGAGTGGGTTTCAGGACTGGTTTGAGAAATATGTAAGATGTTCAATTGCACTCTGACTTGTCTATGTGTTTTCACATGAGATGACCTCTTGTCTATTTTGTAATCGTAGATCTCGAAACTCCATGCGGAGAATCCAGGCGCTGTTAGTGCTGATCTCCTTGTCCTATCACGTGGTCCAGATAAGAGGGTGTTGGTAGCTGCAGCTTGCAATGCCAATGGTGTCCATTACAGCTCCTATGAGCGTGAACAACATTTGAAGACACGAAATAGTGGCATCACAACCAGTGGAGATCACTTGACAACCAGAAAAAAGAGATCAGAGTCATTTGACCATTATGGTCACATAGAAGAGGTTATTCAGTTGTTCTATAGTGATAAGGTTACTGTCCGATCTGTGGTTCTATTTAAGTGTTATTGGTACAACCAAGATCCAAACAAGGGCAAAGGTGCCAGAAATGATGGGTATTTCATATCAGTCAATACTACTGCTCAGTGGTACAAGGATGATCCTTATATTTTGGTACCTCAAGCGGCCAAGGTACTTTTCTTGGAAGACAGATCTAGAAAAGGATGGCAGTATGTGCAAAAGTTTGTGGCAAGGAACATATATGATTTGGATGAGAATGCGGATCCAATAATTGGTGCCCAGCAAGATGATTTCGCTGGTTGTATGCAAACTAAAGTTGCTGACATTGATGAAACCTCGTTGGATACAGGTATCCCTGCACATGATGGAGAAGTAGATTTCACTGTTGAGGTTAGCATAGTCGACAAAGAGATGGATAAACTGAAGCTACCTGGTGAATCTCAGGAGGAGAATGGACAGGACGAGCAGGATGAGACCATGCACGAATATCAGAATGAAGACGGAGGTGATGATGATGATGATGATGATGATGATGATTAGACTCTTGTCTCTGTATCATGCTGTGAGATGAAGAACCATGATTTGTTTTGATTTTTCTATTTGGAAAATGTATGAGTCCTGAAGACAATTATCTGTTGGATTGTAATCCCATGATGACTAATTATTTATGTTTGTTGTCCTACTAAAAGTTGGTCAAACTTAATTGTGTGGAAGTAATCACATGCTGTTTGATTCATAGGGTCATATCCCATAGGAAAATAGAATGATAATAGATCAAACTAATGCAGAATATCTTATAACCACAATCAAATAGAATTTCTCTTGACATAGGATTCAAGTTGGCATGGCATCCCTATCATACAGGGTTTTTATTCATACTATGCTACAAATCGAAAATAAGATGGGTCAGCACTTTATCGCGGCAGATAGGGCAGCTGGCGTTCGTTACAAACCAGGAGAAGATGCACTTCCTATGGAACGGGTGTTTGCATCCCCGGAGACGCACCGTTGTGCGCTGCGACAGCCCCAGCATGCATATGCTGCAGTGGCCGTCCTCCGGCGCAACTAGGACCCAACTGTCCTGCAGCGCCGGCAAGTTGACGATGAGCCGGTGGTCCACCCTAAGGGTGAGGTCGAAGTGGAGGCCACCGAGCCGACGACACGCCTGCTGCCACATCAGGTGCATAACATCGTAAGGCATGATGATGTCCCACTCCTCCTCCGTGAGGTTCAGGTTCTTGAGCAGCCATACACGGGCAAGAATCTCGCGCATAGTTCGCACGACATTGCCCCCACTACGCAGCTTCCTCGGAGGCAAGCCAAGATCCAGCACCACCTCTTCGCAGGGTGTAGTGGTGATATCGTCCTCATCCAGTGGGGCAGGGAGGGGGCCGGCCATCCTCCTGAGCTCGTACGTCCTCGAGAAGAAGATGTGCACTGTCATAGTGTACGGGGACGCCTCGCCCTCGCCCACGGCCGGCGGCTCGCCGACGGAGAAGTCGGTCGTGCTTGCCGACACACGGCAGGCACGGAAGACATGTGGGCCAGACTCGATGATGCGCTCGCGTGAGGAGCGCTCTAGTAGGGGCGTCGCCGCCATTGGGGATTCTTCGGAGGGCTGTAGACTGGCGGCTAGTCGACGGTGAGGTGGTTGGTGTGAGATCTCTGGGATGAGGCCAGGGGAAGTGGGCGAAGTGCTCGGGACTAGGGACTGCCCTCAACTTTCCGCAGTAGTATGATAATAATTGGTGGACGAGGGAGACTAGTCCAGAGACTACCCAAAGTTGATAAATCATGTTCGAGGGAAAATGCCCAAGATTTATTATCAAAATTCAAGCTAATTTCGCCGATTTTGTTCTGCCGTTCATTAGACATCATCCAACGGCCTTTGGTCTCTGGGATTCGCTGCTACAGTGTCATCTACTATTTTCTACCCAATTCCAGAAACATCCATAAAGCTAGTAGATAGCTTTCCTGCTTGTTGGCCCCACCCCATTTTTTTAATCTTTTCTTCCTTATCCCCTTCGCTCATGCTAGCAGCTACTTGCAGCCATTGCTACACCAGCGAGGTGATCTGTATGATAGGCACGGTTTTAGTAAGACAGCAAGTTGTAGATAGCTAACCATGAGACACATGCCTCTCTGGTTGAGACTGAGCTCGCTCTTGTGATTGGGCTCCAATGGTCGAGGTGAGTCACAGCTGCAATGACAGAGGTTTGTGCTGAATTAATTAGCACAGAGGCGTAACTAGCACTAGATGGAGAAGGCATAGTACACATATCGGACACGAAGTCGCGTCTGGCGAGCAGCTCGCATTCACTTGCATCAGTGCGGTACAACAAAGATGATGAAGAAGGATTGGAGCTTTGAAGGTAGTCAGAAAAGTTACAAAAAATAATACGTGCAAAACTTAACCTGTATAAACGCACATGCATGGATAATTTTACATTTCTGCATGAGAAAGACATGTCAATTTTCAGTACGACATGGTTTGATTTGTCAAATTTGATGCTCCTTAATGCATTTTAAGTGAAAATTACAGGTTTATTCATTATAATTGCCGATTTTTAACGTTACGTGCAGCTGACTAGCAAACTATAAGTGTGTGATTGCTTGCTTCCAAAATAAGGATATGTAATCATTTTGTATAAGGTAGTACCAATTAGTCGTTATATTGCAGAACTTAAAGAGTTTTGAGAGATTCAACTCGTTGCTACTCCATAAGAATGGTCATGTTGACAAATTTGATCCAGTGTTGAACAGAGCCAGAAACATTTCAAAAACTTGAGCATGGAAGAGGCTAGGGGTAAATGCCCCAAGGCCAGCCGAGCCTATCGTAGGTGCCGTCCCGAGGAGGAAGTACCTTAATTTGGGGCGCGCGCGGACGCTGCGGTACCCCGAGCTCGAGACGCCGCCGTACCGGTAGCTCGACCCGCGACGAGGCATGGCGGCGGCGGCGGAAGCGGAGCGGCGGCGGCGGAAGGTAAAGCTCCTGCTGACAAACATATTAGGCACAAATGGGCAACCTTCAGTAACCCATGTTCCATTTTTTTTGTCAGGATAACCCCATGTACCACCTTCCCAATAGAAAAAGTACTGTTCAACCTTCCCCTGTTGGGCCCAATATTTCACTTTTGGGTTGCCAAGGAACATCTACATGGTAATTGTTATCGGTCTACTTGCTCCGGCCGTCGAAGCCCAATAACTTCAAATGGGCCTTTCTGCTCATGCAATTTCGGCCCTTTTCTAATGAAACACAGATCCTATGATTGGCAAAAAAAAATACACGGAGATTCTACATGGGTGTTGTTTTTATTTATTTTGAATTATAGGGTTCCAATTTTTGAAACTGTTCATGCCCAATATGAAAATCCTTGATCGCTCCATACCCACATGGATAACGGTATTTTTAAAAATTCATAAAGTGGATTTGAAATTTAAAACATATCCTAATAATTCCATTAATCTATCAACTTGCAAGATCTTGGAGCCAAAGAGCTTGTATTAGTCTGCGAAAATAATACTGATAAACCTGTCGTTAACAAGAAATGAAGGTTTATCGTTCAGAGAGGATGCCATGTGGGACCCATGAGACAGTACCGTCCTCAACGTTTCAAAGAAAAAGGCAAGTAGCCCGAAAATAGGGGTAAAAAATAAATCCTACAAAGGAAACATTTATAGTTCATAGAGGCTGACATGTGGGACCGATCTGCCAGCTGCATCCTCATCATTTCGAAGTCGGCAGGGATCAGAAGAAAAAGGCAAATAGCCAGAAATTAGGGGTCAAAAATAAATCCAAAAAGGAAACTTTTATTCTTCATAGAGGATGACATGTGGGACCGACCTGCCAGCAGCGTCCTCATCGTTTCAAAGGCCGCAGGGGATCAAAAGAAAAAGGCAAATAGCCAGAAATTAGGGGTAAAAAATAAATACAACAAAGGAAAGGTTTATTGTTCATAGAGGCTGACTTGTGGGACCCATGAGCCAGCAGCATCCTCAATTTCAAAGGCGGCATATGATCGAAAAGAAAAAGGCAAGTTAGCAAAAATCACGGGTAAAAAAAAATCTAAGAAATGAAACTTTTATTGTTCATAGAGGATGACATGCAGACGTTTCAAACGTGGCATGAGATAGAAAGAAAAAGGAAAGTGACCAAATATCAGGGAGCAAAAAATAATCCAAGAAAAAAACTTTTATTGTACATAGATGATGACATGGGTCCCACTTATACAAGCTCTTCCGCCCCAAGACTTGCAAGTTGATTGTACATAGAGGATGACATGCGTCCCTTTGTGTCGCAGCCTTACTCAACGTTTCCAAGTGGGGCAGGATCAAAAGAAAAAGGGAAGTAGCCGTAAATTAGCTAGAAAATAACTCCAAGGAAGGAAACTTTTATTGTTCATAGAGGATGACATGCGCGGGACCCATGCGCTAGCAGCTTCCTCAACGTTTCAAAGGGGGCAGGAGATCGAAAGAAAAAGACAAGTGACCAAATATCAGGAGCCAAAAATAATCCAAGAAAGAAACTTTATTGTACATAAAAGATGACATGTCCCATTTCATGCCAGTCATGGTTGGAATGCTTAAACAGCAAGCTTGAGATCAAAAAGAAAAGAGTAGTCAGAAATTAGGGTAAAAAACTCTAAAAGAAAGTTGATTGTACATAGAGGATGGCATGCGGGTCCCATGACCCAGCACCTACTCAACGTTTGAGGCGGCATGAGATCTAAAGAAAAAGGAAAGAGACCAAATACCAGCAAAAAATAATCCAAGAAAAAGAAACTTTTATTGTATATAGGATGACATATGGGTCCCACTTATACAAGCTCTTCCGCCCCAAGATCTTGCAAGTTGATTGTACATAGAGGATGACATGCGGGCCCCTTGTGTCAGCAGCTTAATCAATGTTTCCAAGGCGGCAGGGGATCAAAAGAAAAAGGAAACAGCCAAAAATAAGAGGGTGAAAAAATCCAAGAAAAGAAACTTTATAGTATCGAGGATGACATGTGGGTCCCATTTTGCAGCAGCGTTCTCAACGTTTGAGAGGCGGCATGAGATCGAAAGAAAAGGCAAGTGACCAAAAATACAAAAATCCAAGAAAGGAGACTGGATCAAGACAGAGGATGACACAGAAACCATCAATGCTGAAATTTACTAACGTTTTCCAAGGCGGCAGGGGATGAAAAGAAAAAGGAAATAGCCAAAGATCAGGGTGAAAAACTTCAAAGAAAGAAACTTTTATAGTACATAGAGGATGACATGTGGGTCCCATGGGCCAGCAAGGTTCCTCAACGTTTTCAAGGGCGGCATGAGCTCGAAAGAAAAAGGCAAGTGACCAAAAAATCGAGGGTGAAAAATAATCCAAAAAAAGAACTTTTATTGTACATGAGGAAGGATACGCGTCCTAACGCTTTCAAATGCGTTTGAGATCAAAGAAAAAGAAAGCAGCTTTGAAATTAGGGGGTAAAAAACTCCAAAGAAAAGAAAATTGATTGTACATGAGATGACATGGTCCCACGTAGTTTGCAGCTTACTCAACGCTTTCTACAAGGCAGCAGGGATCAAAGAAAGGAAATAGCCAAAAAATCAGAGAGTGAAAAAAACCCAAGAAAATAAACTTTTGTAGTACATAGAGGATGCAGGTCCCATGAGCCAGCAGGTTCCTCAACGTTTTCAAACGTGGCATGGGATCGAAAGAAAAGGCAAGTGACCAAATACCAGGAGCCAAAAATAATCCAAGAAAAGAAAGTTTATCGTACGTAGAGGATGACATGTCCCATTTTGCAGCAGGGCGAGACGACTGCGTTTGAGAGGTCGCACGGATCGGGAAGAAAATGCAAGTGACCAAATTGAGGTACCAAAAAAAACTCCAAGAAAAGAAAGTTGATTGCACATAGAGGATGACATGCGGGTCCCATTTAGCAGCAGCGGTCTCAACGTTTCCAAGGCGGCACAGGACCAAAAGAAAAATGAAGTAGCCAGAAATCAGGGGGTGAAAAAAATCCAAGAAGAAAGATTTCAATTGGGCTGCATCTGGACATCTGGGCTTTCGAACTATCCTGCTGGGCCTTTTGACTCGTACAATTTCAGCCCACTCCAAAACAGGAAAGTTCCGAATTTTCTAAAAAAACAGGAAAGTCCTATGCTTCGCAAAGACAAAAAAACAAGGAGATTCAACATATAAGTTTGTTTATGTAAAAATAAAGATTTAATTATCCGTTTGAAATAGCTCAGAGCGCAATACATTGTTTATTGTCTGCAAAATAATCAAGATATCATATGTTTCTTGTACGGGGAGGCTGACATCGGGGACCCATGAGCCAGCAGCGTCGTCAACGTTTTAAAGGCGGCAGGGGATGGAAAGAAAAAATAAACCAAAAATCTGTTGGTAAAAAATCCAAGAAAAGAAACATTTTCGTTCTGAGAGGATGACATGCGGGACCCATGAGGCAGCAGCATCCTCAGCGTTTATTGTTCATAGAGGTTGACATGTGGGACCCGTGAGCCAGCAGCGTCCTCAACGTTTTAAAGGTCACAAGTGATCGAAAGAAAAATAAGCCAAAATCGTTTAATAACAAAACTAAGAAATAAACATTTACTCAGTTTCCGAGGGAGGACATGTGGACCCATGAGTTAAGATCTCACCCATTCCAAGGCCAGGGAAATATCCTGCAATTAATGAGTGGGTTCAAAATAAATCCATCAAAGGAAACTTCTTATTGTTCAGTGGAGGATGACATGTAATCGACCTGCCAACAGCGTCCTCATCGTTTCAGAGGGGGCAGGAGATCAAAAGAAAAAGGCAAATAGCCAGAAATTAGGGGTAAAAAATAACTCCAAGAAAGGAAACTTTTATTGTTCGTAGAGGATGACATGCGGGACCCAAGAGCCAAGTAGCCTTACTCAACGTTTACAAGGCGGCATGAGATCGAAAGAAAAAGGCAAGAGACCAAATATAAGGAGCCAAAAATAATCCAAAAAAAGAAACTTATTGTACGTAGGATGATATGCGGTCCCATTTAGCAAAGAAGCCATTCTGGCCAAGGTTTAAATGCGCTGAGATCAAAAGAAAAAGAAAGTTGATTGTACATAGAGGATGACATGTCCCATGAGTCAGCAAATGCTATCCTCAACGTTTCCAAGGCGACAGGGGATCAAAAGAAAAAGGAAATAGCAAAAAATCAGAGAGGGTGAAAAAAAATAAAGAAAATAAACTTTTATAGTACATAGAGGATGACATGTGGGTCCCATGGCCAAAGAAAGTTCCTCAACGTTTCAAACTTGGCATGAGATCGGAAGAAAAGGCAAGTGACCAAATATGAGGAGCCAAAAATAATTCAAGAAAAGAAAGTTTTATAGTACATAGAGGATGACATGCGGGTCCCATTTAGCAGCAGCGCTTTTTGAGAGGCTAGTAGGGATCAAAAGAAAAAAGAAATTGCCAAAAATCAGAGGGTGAAAAAAACCAAGAAAATGAACTTTTATAGTACATAGAGGATGACATGCGGGTCCCATGAGCCAGCAGGTTCCTCAACGTTTCAAACGTGGCATGAGATCGAAAGAAAAAGGCAAGTGACCAAATATCAGGAGCCAAAAATAATTCAAGAAAAGAAAGTTTTATAATACAAAAAGATGACATGCGGGTCCCATTTAGCAACAGCGGTATCACCGTTTGAGAGGCGGCAGGATGAAAGAAAAAGTCAAGTGACCAAATATGAGGTGCCAAAAAAAATCCAAGAAAAGAAAGTTTTATAGTACATAGAGGATGACACGCGGGTCCCATTTAGCAGCAGCGGTATCACCGTTTGAGAGGCAAACAGGTGATCGAAAGAAAAGTCAAGTGACCAAATATGAGGTGCCAAAAAATCCAAGAAAAGAAAGTTTTATAGTACATAGAGGATTACGTGGTCCCATTTAGCAAGAATGTATCACTGCTTGAGAGGCTATTGTGGATCGGGAAGAAAAAGGTAAGTGACCAAATATGAGGTGCCAAAAATAATTCAAGAAAAGAAAGTTTGTACATTGAGGATGACATGCGGGTCCCAGTTCAGCGGTATCACCGCTTGAGAGGCGGCAGGGGATTGAAAGAAAAAGGCAAGTGACCAAATTTGAGGTGCCAAAAACTCCAAGAAAAGAAAGTTGATATGGACATAGAGGATGACATGCGGGTCCCATTTAGCAGCAGCGGTCTCAACGTTTCCAAGGCGGCAAGGGATCAAAAGAAAAAGGAAGTAGCCAGAAATCAGGGGGTCAAAAAAATCCAAGAATAGAAAGAATTTTGGTTCATAGAGGATGACATGCGGGACCCATGATCCTGCATCGTAAACGGCTCGATCGGAGAACGTTGAACGAGATGGCGCGATCTAGAAAAAAACAATGCCAGAGAGGCTGCCATCTGGGCCCTACATCCCTCGGCGGTGCGGATTTGCGTTGACTCGGCCGGCGAACCCGAGATTTCGAGATGCACCACGTCCCGGGCCACCATACGCGACGTTTTGGCCGCTTTCGTCGGGCTAGGTGGCCTCAAAAACGAGAAAAAAAAGTTTGCAACTAATGGAAAATTTCAAAATCGTCACTGCAGACACTTAAAATAAAGAACTACTGCGACTTCAACCGGGTTTGTCGAGGAAAAATGCTGAGGTGGCAAGTGGCAACGGCCATATTTCGAAGAACACTATAAATAGCCCTTCTCCTACCTCTAGACAGTTAGGCACTACACTACAAGCTGTTCTTGAGCTCTCTCTCTCTCTCTATACCCTATCAAGGTAAACACCAAAAGCTCAGTAGCTGATCTCCCCCCCACCCAAACTCAAATTCCTCCGAAAAAAGATAGTGGGAGGCCCCCGATCAACTGTCGCACCGAGCCAAATCTTGTTCCCCCTTGTATTCATCAAGATACTTGCTCTCTAGGGTTCCTTGGAAACCCTAGGGCAAAAGAGGTCCCGAAGCATCCGAGGGCCAGGATTTGCTCCTGACACGATTGCCAGAAGGTTTGGAGGCTGCTCTCAAAGTCTACCACAAGAGCGCAGCTATTCCTTCTTCGTGGGATAGGCTCCAGAGAATATAAGTGAGCCTTCGCGGGAAGGAATCCTCTCATGGGACCTCCACCCTCCAAACGCATTTCCATCTTCGTAGGGCGAAGGGAACACGAATAAACCCTCGTCTGCGATACCCATGGCCTCTAACTAACTCTTACTCAGATATAACTGTGAGAGCCTCTCTGTATTGAGTTCTTGTATCATCACATATGGTGCCTCATAGTTTGCATTAGGCTAATTTTATATTCCAGAAAGCCTAATACCTAAAGAA